>CM060948.1:132943375-133058375 GCA_030765055.1 Mantis religiosa | reverse complement strand
AGTTCCGACGTTCGGGTGACAATATTTACTGCAATTTAACAATATTAATTTTTTTTATTATTGCTTAAATCCAAAACTATGTGTGTAATTCGTATACTGGTGAGCATTGGTTACTCTCCTCTCTCTCTCCCTCTCTGCTTGCGCGCGCGCGTGTGTGTGTACACATGCCCAGTAGATATTTTCAATTTTTATTTCTATGTGTGAATTAGAAATATATTGTAACGTGCACAATTCACTGATTTTCTCTATCCATTCGTCAAAGAACTATTCTACCATTCTTAAAATAATAGTTTAATTATTCTATCTATCTCACGTTACTTGGGATAAATTCTTATAGAAACGCGTTTATATTTTCTTGTAGGTACAGTAGGAATAGGAGAATATGGTAGGTTTAGGAACCTTTTAGTTCTGTTTGCTATGTGATTGTATTGAAATTCCGTTTTCTCGGTATGATACAGGAAAAAAAGAAAAGAAAGGAGCAAACATTAATAAAGGTTTCCCCACTTCAGAAAAGTTTAAGTATTGCAGAATTCATACCAATGATAGAAAAAGTCTAGGGTGTTTTTCACTTTAAAAAGGAAAAGTGTTTCACATAAGTTGTGAACTAGCATCATCAGGGTGGTGATCCGTCCGCTGTGAATGGCAGTAGTCGATTCCACCCTGATGATGCTCGGCGCAGTTCCTGTCGAAACGTCGGTTCACTCTTCAAGAAGTACTAGGCCACGGCCCATAAGCCGGAACATAACAGTTATCTTACATTCATTTGGAAGTTATATGGTTCACACACACAAAATTGCACACAGGGCGATAGAGGGAGACATTTTTCTACAAATGACTTTTATTTCCTTTTTATGTTCAGGGAGTCTTTAATCGTGTATTTTCAGAGTAATTTTGGTATCAGATTTTTGGGTGGAATTCAATAATTGCTCTAAATATTACCTAGATGAATGACAGAGATAGTAATAATTCCTGTGGGCAGTGACTTATGATTTATTTGGACATGTATTGAATTCAGTAAACATGCGTGTTATTGGATGTACTTGGTAGTTCAGTATGAGCAAATTATAGCATCAAACGTGTATAAGCTAATGTGTCCACTCATATCATAAAATACTAATATTTCACTGAATCATGTTTGTAGGTTTAAATATTTTTGAGCAAACTGTTGACGTTATAATCACAGGAGATTGCCCGATTACCTTCATAAACTACAGAAATCCCCAAATTGTTATAAACTTACATTAACGAGCCTCTCAAGTTGTTCGCTACAAAGGGTGTGTATATGCATACAACTGACTTCTGCTTCTTTAACGGTCTTCTCCTGATTTTTAACTTCACTGTACTTTTAGGATGGATATCTTAAACGTGAGGTCATTTCGCAATAAATAACAACTATTTAAAGATATGTGGAAACGTAGAGTCAGACTGAAAAATTCAATGCCATAGACGGGATTTGAACCACGGATCTTCTGGTTTCCGTCCAGCCGCACTACCATTGTGCTACTATGGCCAACGTGCCGATATGACATTAAATTCTCCAACTGACTCGTATTTTCCCGGTAAACCACTTAGGAGTTCTCATAAACACATGAGACAACTACCTTAATGGCGACTTACTGCTTGTAAGTACTTTAAGGCCCGGGCTTTATAGTTAACCACTATTAGGTTAATTAATGGAAATTAATTATTCTTTCACACTGGCCGTGTGTAGGCTAAATTGTGGAAACGAATAATAAATAATTAATTTCCATTAATTAACCTAATAGTGGTTAACTATAAAGTCCGGGACTTAAAGTACTTACAAGCAGTAAGTCGCCATTAAGGTAGTTGTCTTATGTGTTTATGGGAACTCCTAAGTGGTTTACCGGGAAAATACGAGTCAGTTGGAGAATTTAATGTCATATGGGCACGTTGGCCATAGTAGCACAATGGTAGTGCGGCTGGACGGAAACCAGAAGATCCGTGGTTCAAATTCCGGCTATGGCATTGAATTTTTCAGTCTGACTCTACGTTTCCACAATTTAGCCTACACACGGCCAGTGTGAAAGAATAATTAATTTCCATTAATTAACCTAATAGTGGTTAACTATAAAGCCCGGGCCTTAAAGTACTTACAAGCAGTAAGTCGCCATTAAGGTAGTTGTCTCATGTGTTTATGAGAACTCCTAAGTGGTTTACCGGGAAAATACGAGTCAGTTGGAGAATTTAATGTCATATCGGCACGTTGGCCATAGTAGCACAATGGTAGTGCGGCTGGACGGAAACCAGAAGATCCGTGGTTCAAATCCCGGCTATGGCATTGAATTTTTCAGTCTGACTCTACGTTTCCACAATTTAGCCTACACACGGCCAGTGTGAAAGAATAATTAATTTCCATTATTTAAAGATATACTTTTTATATAATTCTTCATATTTTAATTACCTTGCAGACATTGATCTATGTTTTTTTTATTTTATTTTATCCATCGATCAGCAATTATGCTTTACAGATGTTTGTTATAAGATACATAGGAACAGGACACATAACAATGGAGGTAGCCATGAACGACTCCTCTAACTAAATGTGGAGGATAACTGTAACACAAATTGAGAACTTAAAGTCTGATGGTAGTAATCACGTGTCTGAGTCGTCTGTGCTGGAGACGTCACTCAGGAGAAGATCTTGTGGCAGTCTGCGCTTCAGGCGAGTTGGCTGGCGAGTGCGACAGCCGAGACGGTAGGTAACAGCTCCAGGGACCTCCTGGAGATGGTAAAAGAATGGACGTGCCAGGCGTCGGATGTATTGGTGAACGGGTAGAAGACCAAACTCATGATGAAGCTGCTGGTTTCGGATGAACCATGGAGTGTTTGTAACTGTACGAAGCACCCTGTTTTGTAGTACCTGCAGTCGGCGGAGATTAGTCTTACTGGTGCCACCCCAGACTGGAGCTGCATAGGTAAAAATGGGACGGACTAGAGATGTGTAAAGAAGCAGGGAGGATTCATAACCAAGTGAAGTGCGCCTGTTGAGTAGAGGGTACAGTTTTGATATCCGGGCAAATGCAAGCGTAACAGACCGACAGATGTGGGCGTTCCAAGTAAGTCGAGTGTCCAGTAACACCCCAAGGTATTTCACTGGCACATTGCTTGGTAACCATGAGAGCGGTTCCCCCAGCAGCCGTAGTGATGGAGGATCCCTATAAGGTCGTAAAGAGAAGATCTTAACCTCTGTCTTGTTAGTATTGAGGGAAATGCGCCAGTGAGAGAACCAATGAGCTAATTGATCTAGGGCAATTTGCAGTTTCTGAATGGCATGAAGAATATTGGCGTGAGAATAATAGAGAGCAGTATCATCTGCGTATAATGCCGTACAAACTGGAGCTATATCAGGAAGATCATAAGTGAATATATTAAAGAGGAGTGGTGCAAGTACTGAACCTTGAGGTACACCTCCTAAAATAGGCCGTCGGGTGGATGTGAAACCAGCAATGCGCACCACAAAGGTTCTATTGGTGAGAAAACTTGCTATGATTTGTATCAGATAATAAGGGAGACCAATGCGATATGTTTTAAGTAGTAGTCCACTGTGCCATACCTTGTCGAATGCCTGGGCGATATCTAGGAATGCTGCTACGGTGTATTGCCTGTTTTCGAAACCTTGAATAATAGACTGCGTGATTCTGAGCAATTGGTGAGTGGTAGCATGCTTCGGGCGAAAGCCAAACTGAAAAGACAGAATTATCTGATTATGGATCAAAAAATGAGAAATACGTTGATGAATAATCTTTTCAAAAATCTTAGAAAGTGTAGGTAATAAGCTGATTGGTCTGTAACTTGAGGGAAGATTTTTTGGCTTGTTGGGTTTGTGGAAGACTATAATTTCCGCATGTTTCCATGTAGATGGAAAATGACCAATGCGCAGAGCAGCATTGAAGATTGATGATAAATAAGCTAGGGCTTTGTTTGTCAAATTCTTCAGCACAACGTTAGGGATAAGGTCATGACCGGGAGACTTTTTAACGGGAAGACGATGGATAAAGCGGGACAATTCACGTGGAGTAGTGAACGAAATTCTGTTGTGCGCTGTAGGACGAAGTTGGTACTCAAGGAGTTCCCTGTCCACGGAAGAGGGAATATTAGAGTCAAGACAGGTGTTAGGCGTGAATGTACGCTCGTAGTGAGTAGCTAGAGCGTCACACTTGGCAGCAGAGTCACTCAAAAGGGTCCCATCAACCTGAAGAGGTGGAATCACTGTCGGCTCTCGGAGAATCCTCTTAGTGATGTTCCATAAGGTATGATCTCCGGGACGGATAGTGGCTAATTGTCGCTGGTACTCCTGAAATCGGTGTTGCTCTAGTGCGGTCCGTACTTGTCGAATGAGACTATTTAATCTTTGGCGCAGCCAGGGTAGACGCTGACGTTGCCACAATCGACGGATGCGATGTTTCTCTTGGTTGAGTTGAGTAATATGGATAGGCAAGGAGGGGAAATGGCGAGGTTGAGGACTGCGGATAGTAGAGGATCGTACACTGGAAGAGAGCGCAGAGGTAAAATGGTGAACGGCAGTGTCTATGGCATCCGCAGCACCCAGTTGATAAGATGTGTGGAGTGCAGCATCCAGGTGTGTGGAAAGATGTCCCAGTTGACAAAACCATCGATGAGTCGCGGGATTTGTGGCAAAATATTAGGAGTGAGGTTAAATGTGACCAACACTGGACAGTGATCGGAATCGAGCGCTGGCAGTGCAGAAATCGATGCAGGTAATCGTATATTGCGATGTACCCCAATGTCCAAAATGTCAGGAGCTACCTATGGGTTGCCAGAATAGTAAGTCGGTTCTGTGGGAGCCAGTATGTGAAGACCAGTGGCATTAATAGTGTCAAACAGACGCCGTCCATTCGGGTTTGTGACTCTACAGCCCCAAGAAGTGTGCTTCGAGTTCAAATCCCCTAGCAAGAGAGTGCAGCTTTCTGCTGGGAAAAGGAAAGAGAAATAGTGAGTATTAAGCTTACTATTTGGGGGCTTGTAAGCACTCATTAGAACGAGATCGTTGCTATCGCGAAGAGAGAGTTTAACGCCCACTACCTCAAAACCGGGAATCACAGGTAGGCATATTTCATGAGTCAGAGAACGTTTAACTAGCACAGCTACTCCCCCAGAGGCGGTAGGTGCATTCCGATCAAATCTATAAATCTTGTAGCCTGGAACAGAGAAACGTTCATTCGGGAGAAGATGAGTCTCGGTGATACAGGCAGCATCTATACTGTGCAAGCTGAGAAAGGCAGCGAAGGAGGCACGTTTAGTGCGTATGCCATTAGCGTTCTAGTTCAGCAGAGTGAGTGATGAAAGAGATGGCCTATTACACGCCACCATTTCGGAAAATAGTTAGAAGAGCGTTTTTGAAACATTGTGTAAATTGCGGTAAGAGAGGAGTGAGGAACGTGGATAAAGAGCTTAGAAGTTGAGTGAACAGGCTAATTAGCAGAGCCGAGAGAGATGAAGAGTCAGAGGGATCTTGTTGTGCAGTAGTACGCCTCGTCGAGGAAGCAGAAGTTACACTGGCATAAGTTGCTGGTGAAGAAGTTGGAGGTACTGGTGATGCAGCTGGGGGTTGTAATGGTTGCTGTGCAGCATTGTCTGATTGTTGTAGGGGACGAGAGCGATGAGAATTCCCAGGCTGTTGCCTTGTGTTGCTATTTTGTGTTCTGAATTTCAGTTCTAAATAATGCCGACAACCTCGGTAGTTAGCTGGATGGTTTTCATGACAATGAACACACTGAGCTGGAGTGTCTCTCGGTTTAGTGCACTGTGAGAAGTGATGATTCTCTAGACAGCGAACACACCTCGGGGTCAGCTGACAATAGTTCTTTGTGTGACCGTAATTCTGACAGCGGGTGCATTGCGGTATGTCAGTGTTACGACGGCGATGTTCCACCTTAACAACACTGTAGAACAGGCGAGTTAGGTTAAGTATAGCTTTACCATCATCGCTATTTAACAATTCCACCGCACAGAGAGGAATGGGTTGTTTCGACCGATTCATAAGTCGAGTGACCTTCCGCACTGGGTAGTTCTGTAAACACAGTTCGTCATAGATTTCCTTATCAGTGAGCGAAGGAGGGATGTCTCGGATAATTACCGAGAAAAGCTTATCTGTCGGATTTCTGTAAGTGTAGTATTCCTGTTGTATGGAGCTGAAGTATGTAATAAGTTTACGGAAATCGTCAGAAGTAGAGGGATGAACCTTAAGGATAGACCCGCGAAGCTCTGTGTGAAATTCAGAGGTAACATTATTTTTTAGAACTTGTAATAGAAGTTGATAGTTACCAATGTTGCGCAAGCAAATTGGTGGAGCTTTTTCCTTAGGTGTCTCGGAGTTGCTTGTCTCGTCCATGGCTGTGTTGTTTTCTAGTATTGCGAAGCGGTTGTGCGTGGAAACAGAGTAAGCATAGCGCGAGGCACTTGTTTGTTCTGATGGGGGAGCTGTACAGCGACGCTTACTCGGGCCAGCTGTGGCAGCAGCAGCGTGTGTAGCAGCGCGACTAGAGCTGGTTGCAGGTGAACTGTTAGATGGGGCAGTCTCATGCATGATAACGTCACTCGTAGTTTTAGCGGTAACATTAGCAGCAGTTGACGTGGTAAGATGTAATTGTGACGGGCGTAAGGGTGATTGACGCACTGGTGAATTAGGATTAAAAGTATTGGTGCGAGAAACCTGGGTTGGCTGCGTAGACACTGGTTGAGCTTGCTGTAGAGGCACTGGTAACTGTGGGAATTCACTAGTGGTATTATAAACCATATCGATAGCTGAGCGTACTAGATGGCCGGTAGTTTCCGGCGTGAGAGACATAATAGGTGAGGAAAGAAAAGAAGAAAAATAGAGAAAGAGAAAGAAACACACCTGTACCCAAAGGGCACTAGTACACGTCAGTAAAAGAACACTGTTTGCACTGATTGTGAAAATACAATTCACTAGAAGATATCGTATTCCACAGTTAAACACAGTTACGCTGTAAACACTCACGGAAGCAGCGCGCACAAAACACGTCTGTCTGCCGCGACTGTCGGTACACGACTCTGATCTATGTTTTTCAAACTTTTTTCTTAACATATGCTATCATGGTCAAATCACAGACTTCATTTTCATTCTCATGACGAAACATTTAGTATTTTCTGGGGTACGTTTTATCTGTAGAACGCGACCTACCAAAATAGGCTAATATCCTGGTTCTTTTTAAGTCATATCATTTAGATCTTAAGCTGTTGAAAATTCTGGGTATAAATTACCAATTAGGAGCCAGAAACACTATTTTAATCATCTCTTATGCTGTAAAGTATGGATTGTCAATCCCAGGGATTAGGTAGGCCAGAAGTAAGCCGAAACTCCTAATAGCGATAATAATCTACTTCAATCATCATTAATTGTTACCTTTTTATGCTGTAAAAGGATATATAGACCTCATATTTCTTCATTTCAAAGCTAGAGGAAGTATGGGAGAATACGAAATATCACTTGGTTTGTAAGGCGGTTTTATTCCTATAGCTTTATATTGATTGTTTTTTTATACTCTTGTGTTAAGGTTTTGGTAAGGTTAGTTTGTTATATTCACGATACAGGTACCATCGAAAATGGCTAAGTCTTGTCTCCTCTTTCTAATAAGCGACGCTTTTAAGATTTCTTGCCCCTACCAAGAGTTGCATGTGAGCAGAGTGTATTAGGACCGCTAACAATTCGTTTAACTGCGACAAACGGAGCAACTACGCATGCTCTGCCCTACCGTAGTATATGGTAATTATATAAATAAACAGGATAACAGCACCATCAATTCCTGCGCATGGCTAAATATCTCGAGTAAACCTAGATTCGCTCTGTATGTGTAATAGGCTCACATACACAACTCTGCAGTTGCACATTCTTTCCGGTGTATCTCATGAGTCTGTCACCTAGTACTAGTAAACCCAAATATTTTATACTCCAGTGTCAGGTAACGTTGCGGATCGGGGTGAATGTGCCAAAGTGTCGGCCGTAGTTACAAGATAAACACAAGAAAATCATTTCGGCTAATATAACTGGATGATAAATTATTTCATTGCCGGTTAGGAACATAGCTTCTTACTTGGCTGACACGTAGATCACATTATTTAAGAGAATATTATCAGATGACTGCAGCACGTAATCTGTGTGGTGAGTGAAGTTCCGCTGCAGATAAATGGACCATAATAGAGTTTTAAAAATGGTGTGAGACACAGTGGGCTGGAAACGTGGTGTCTCAGTGTGGAAATTTATTGTCATGCAATCTCATACTTTCATCGCGGATCCACCAGATATGTGCGAACTAGGGGCCCTGAAGGGAAGCACTAATGGATGGACGGAAGACATTTTCCGTAGCTGCGTTTGTTGAGAGCCCCATCTTGCGTCTAGTGGCAAAGTTGACTTGTATTCTGAGTATCGCCTCCAATTTCCTGGTTATGTCTATACCAAACGTGATGTTATGAGTATGTGTGAAGTCCGTCTCGGTAGCGTGGTGGCAGCGTGTCTGCCTCACGTTCAAGAGATCCAGAGTTCAAATCTCGGTCAGGATAAGATTTTTCCCGCGGTTTTCCCTTATCCTGAAAGATGAATGTCGGGTGGCTACGGTAGTGAAGTAATGTGTGGTAACCAGTATTTTTTGTTCTAATTTACGTCCTTTAACTTTTTAAGTCATATCGGTCGATGAATGGAATGGGTGAAATTATACTCAAATGGACCCTGGGTCCATGGAGCTTAGAGTTACCCAACATTCGTCTTTTAGGGTAAGGGAAAACCACGAAAAAACTTATCCAGGTAACTCACCCTGACTGAGATTCGAACTCGGGACCTCTTGAACGTGAGGCAGACATGCTACCATCTACGCTACCGAGGTGGGCAGTGACCAGTATTGCCTACAATGACGTGAACGAAGCAAACAAAGCAGCAGAAGTTAAAGAATTTTTTGCGGGAGTACAGCATCCAAGCAAATATACTTGCGTGTACAGTGTGCCGGTACCTATGAGATTAAAATATGTGGGAAGTATTAGGTAGAACGATATTGTAACAACAAAAAACAAAGAATAACAGTGCATGCGCTTAAAAGGTGGTGATCCCCTCAACATCAAAATGAATATCTAATGCAAAAGCAGAATTTACCAAGTTTTTACGTTGGATGATTATTAAAGCTAATATTCCATTGAGTAATGTAGAAAATCCCAATTTTTGAGGAATTTTGGAAAAGTATGCCATTCGGCATGTTTCAACTCAGATCTCCGTAATGACTATGTATCTCATTACTATGAAAATAGGTTGGGCTATATTAGAAGAAGAATTTTCCAGGTAAAACCTTTTGATTGACTAACGAGGTCCTGGATAACTTAAATTATAATTCTATTAAAGTCTTGTTTGAAAATAATAAGTGTCTTTTATAGCCTCTTGAGGTTAAATACGAAGACGTACTACTGTTCGTGACCGATGTTGCTCCCTATATGGTGAAGGCAGTAAATGGAACAAACGAAAGCTATAAGAACAGTATTCATATAACGTGCCTTACTGATGGACTTCACATAGAGATTGAGAAGATCCGTGCTATGTTTCGTTATGTTGACATTTTTATATTTTCAATGAAGAAAATATTTCTTAAGGCGTCTTCAATGATATAACAATTTGGAGAAATCTACCAGGCATTGTCCTTCCACTAAAACCGGTACTTACAAGATGAGGTACCCGTTAGATGATGTCTGATATTATGCAGTATATTTAAATATCAGTTATAAAAGTTTGATCGTTTAAGCAATTTAGGTGCATATGCAATAAATTTTGGAAAATCTCCCATTTCCTCTAAACTGTTTTCAGATGTGAAATTCATACCTAGAAATAACGGAATGATACCGGAGAGCATAAAACAGTTAGGAAAGTCTGGTTTAGAAATTTCCAAGGACATAGCAAAAATATAAGAGACTTCAAAACAATCCACAATGGTCTTCCAGGCCCGTGAAAGCAAAGGATAAACAATAAATGTTAAAATGTACTACTGAAAAATAAGGGTTACTTAAAAATGTGTACCCAACTGAATAGAGACAACTTTCTTATTATAACCTTACCAACATTTCTTTATAATTGTATATTATAATGTGTTAGATCTAGATCGACACGATTTGTTGCATTTTTCCTTTCCAGACTGTACGCTTTGCGTGGTTTTTTTAACTCCTAAGTCAACATAGACACTGGCTCATAACTGTATAACATCTATGTGTACGCAACCACACGAAAAACCGCACAAAACTTTCATCTTTAATTATAAGTAAAGGCTTGTTCCTTCCTCTCTTATGGTTTTCATATTAGGACATACATATTGATGGCTCAAAGGAACTTAAAATAGCTAAAGCAACTACCTTCTGACCGAGGTACATATAATAATCATCTGATTTCCGTTGAGAACGTAAACTATTATGCTATGCTTCCATAAAGATTTAAACGTGATAGTATCTTAATTACAAGACATATTATTATGAAAAATAATTGACTGACTCATATTACTTAAAATATTGCAAATCTGATTTAATTATGCTACAAATTTAAGACAAGTATCAGAAGTCTACTATACATTATGATTTACCTTGATATAGACTGCGTTTAGACAAAGTAGGTATTTCTGCATTTTGGGTAAATTTACGATATCAGAAGCTCTTTAAATAAGCATCGAATTGCATTTGGAACCCTGAACTTAGCAAACAATACTGCAATCGTGTCATAAGAAGGCACATCCCATTAGTGTCAACTTCATTACCTACTTACCTATGCATCTGTCTGTCTGTCTTCCTCTTTGTACGTTGATCTGTATCTGTTATGTCTGTATATAAATCCATCTGCTAGATGTAGATTAGATGTGATTAGATGTAATTAGACTATATTAAGGAATGAACTTGTTATTAAAAATCCTTCTGGTAAGGGCTTGGGCAAATTCTAAGTATGTCGCTGACAGTTCTCGCTTACAGCGTGAAAGGCAAAATAAATGTGAGTCTAAGATTAAAGTACGAGAACTACATCATATTCCCAAGTTTCAGTGGACGCTCAATCCAAAGTTAACAATATGATGTTTCTGTCTCTGTGTTATCAACACATACACATTAAATTTTCGTAGTAAGATTTAAAATATTGTGTGCATTAATTTATATTTTAGCTACTACATGAATAATTGACACAGATATGGTTAAGGAAAGAGGCGACAACTTTAAAGGACGAGAAACAAAAGTACACTTTCCGGAAAAACTGAGCCACATCAGGGGAAGTGATGTCATAACCATGGACGCAAGCGTTCTGGGACAAACTTTTTTTTTAAAAAAAAGAAGAAAAGAAAAGAAAACGCTCTCATTTCGCTCCCCAACCGACGTGGCTACTTTCCTACGGGAGTCAACAAAATGAATTGTGTGGCAGCTCACTCCGGGATCGGTCATGAGCTTATTAGTGCAATATAAACTCTCTCAGTGTAATTTATTTCTGTGTAATCCCGGGAGAATTCCCCCTTGTTTGTTATTCCTATGACCCAGTAATATTGGTCCGTTATATTTCTGTGAACGGAACATCCTATACTGTGCTGTCTCGTAAACTTTAGAATTGTGTTTTGTTCGCATGAAATTTTGGACATCATAGAAATGATTTCATTGACATTATTAGCTTCATCCATCGGCATTCGTATCACAACATAAAACCATAAAATTCTATGATAAAAATGTAAATTAAATGTCAACAAAAGTTGTCACTTTTCTTCGATTCATTGTTGAAGCACACGTGACATTTTTGTTTTGTTTTCCATTAAGTGTCAGAGCTGTAAGAATAAAACTACCATTAAGGCTGATTTCATTTATTACAGTTTTTATTTCTACTCTCATTGAGATACGTGTACACGATTATAACATGTCGGTTCACTACTAATTGAAGACCACAGTAACACAAAACGGAAACAAAGGCTAAAATGGCAAAAACGTAAATCGAAGTGTATTTAAGGCATACCATAGGTGCACACCGAACTGTACAAGTAGGGACACAGAAATCTGACCTAAAAATAAGAACTGGGGTTATGTGGCAAATATTTACCTCAAATTGTTTTTAACTTTTAGTCATCTCATCAGTTCTTCAAACTTCAACGAAGGCGTGTAACACCGTCTTGATGGAAGATACACCAATTAATGTGCTTCCATGATAATATTCACTTTAATAACTAAGCCATTTTATTCCAAAGTTACAAACTTTGAAAGTCATGTAAAATAAATATACCATAAAACCTGTATGCAAAACTATAGCTGTTGTATTTCTGTAGTATTTGACAGTAATTTAATGCAATTGTAGAATATTTAGATCGTTGTTTCAAAGTCAGAGCTGTTAGTATACCTTTAAACGAATAAACACGAAAAAATACCCATTTTCTTCAGATTTGCTTAACTAATATGGCCTACCGAGGTTCCGTCGACATTTGTTAATGCCAACTACCGTGTGCTTCACTTGGGCCTACCCTGTCTTTTGCCATGGGTTTGGTACCACTGTAGCAAACATTTTCACCTAGTTAAGATCCAGCAACCAACACTCTCGGTTTAAACATCTAGTTTAAGGGGGAGCGAACATTTGAGTAGTGACATTAAGCTTCAGTACACAAGAACTAACGGTAATAAGATATTAAAATACTCAGAACTAGATGCCAAGAAATGTCTCTCTATCTTGCTTATGTATTCTCAGAAACTCTCAGCAGTATTCATCTTACGGTTAAGGTACCGTGTATGTAATTCTACCGAGCTGAGATGTAATGTCTACTAAGGCCTTGTAGAGATAGGAGGGTTCTTGTTGTACTTGGAGGTATACGAAGTCAGGATTACAGTGACAGTATTTAGTGGTGAGTGAAGGAGCTAATAATTACGACTGTAATGGAGGTGATAGGGGTACTTAGGGATCTATGTCAACCATCTTTGTAATTATGTCCTCTCTAAATTATACGACAGTCGAAATTCAAGTTAATGTGCAGTTAGTATATTTATTGAAGGTAGTTTCACGGAATCGCACATTTGGTTTCTCTAGAGGTTTCCGGGGAACTTAATGGATTCACACTAGCCATATTCCGTCTTGTAATGATGTTAGTCCAAGAACATGCACATCTACACCTTAGACCGGCCAGAGAATGGCAAGTGGGGTTACAGACAGCCTCTTCTGAAGATGAGAGAAGATTCAATCAATATACACCTTATAATACAATTATAATTATTTATATATTGTTATATTCTCAACTAGCTTGACACATTAGTTTCCTAACTGTTTTAGCCCATGATTGGCTTAAATATTTATTAAGTAGTTTTGTTAACCTTGAGGTCAAACTCTTTGTAATTAGCAGGATAATTAAGAATACTTTAGCTGATATTATTTTTATTGTTTGGTATGGAGATAATGCTACAAATATATAAATAAATTAATATCTTCAAAGTAAATATTGACACTATGAGTAAGTTGTAGTTCTCAGAAAAAGAATAGTTAGATATTAATTATTCAGTTGTAAATGTTATTTCTTCAGTGTAAATTTAGTTACTTTTTAAAAATTTTACCTTAAGTGATGTAATCAAGCGTAATTTAGCCATATGTTTATGGGTCGACTTTAAGTGCAAAGAATAATGTACCCACAAAGTGTCATTGCAGTATCTCTAGAGGGTTTATTGTTACTAATTGACTCAATACTTGAATATTTCAGTGAAAATGATCCATATAATAAGGTAGTGTATTTACCTATATGTAAATATGTAGTGAGTGAGCGAGTGTGTGAGGTCTTAAGACTCATTGGCAGCTAAGTCATCTGGGCTCGAGTAAGTGTAGTTGAGTATAAAAGGTATTTTCCCACATAGTTTGTTAGAGTTTTAGCTTTTGAAAATATCAAGAATACATCAGCTCTAAACATACATTTTTGCAAAGTTAACCAATATTTATTGGAGACAGTTAACATGATACACATTACAGATTAATTACATCCAGAATTGTTTTCATTAACAGTTTAGTGATTAACTTGTAATGTTGAAGAAAACTTAGGTAAACATTACCTCTTATGGAAGAAGTTTTGAAGCCATAGAGATTAGAACACCCATTAATGCATTCCTTTTAATGTTTATTTTTGTTTGGATTGTAAATAAAGGTAGAAATAGGTAAGGTAACACAGGAGACATAATACCTAAACCCATAATTGGATCTTTTGTGCATACACCGCTAAAAAGAAGGGAGGACATGAAGGATAGTATAGGCTACAGGAAAGGACAACGCAATCGACAGGGACGTGTATAGTTTCCTAAAATATTCTGGTTTAAACACCCTTTTGCAAGTGCTCAAGGCGACCTACCAATCCACCGGAGAATATCTTAGGTGCTTCCCCCCAGCGGGAACCGGGGAAAACTCGACTCATCAGTGAAGGCTAACATCGCCACTCTGTCTTTAATCTTTCAGAGGTTAACGCATAAGCCTATACGCCATCTGCCCACCGTTGAGAGACACAGAGCTCTGGAGTCGTTCTGTAATATGAGAGAGGGATGCAAAATGAGAAGAAATGGGAGAGAGCAGTTCACCTTGCCGACCAGGAAAAACCATGGCCGTGAGTGGCAACTCTGAACTAATCCGGGACCTTCCAATTGCCAGCTTCATGCGTTACCAGGAAACCGTCTCAGTCGGTTTGAGTTGTAATTAACATGTATATTTAATGGAGTTTTGTGCATTTAATATTCGATATCTGAGCACTATTTATGGGGAAATACTTCAGGATTTAAGTTTTCATAATATGGATTTATAAATGGAATGTTACCTATTTTCATAATTTTTGTGTTTAGTTTCTTAGCACTCTTTCTAAAACATTTTAGGCGTTTTATTATGTTCTCTCCAAACAACATATAGTTCTATGTAGGTCTATATAGCTCGTAAATGTAATGCAATTCCGATTTCATTTTGCGATTACCAGGAACCTAAATCACAACGCACTATAAAACTAAGTTACTACATATAAGGATAACAAATAGGTTTGTAACTTGGGGAAGGACAACAAAATATGACTAGCGTATGGTCATAAGAAGCTTTCTCCTATCCACTGGGTACTTCGTCGTGAGAAATTGTAGCCTGAAAGCACTAGTGTCCACTGTATCGGTCCAGAATGTTGTACTCCTGGTGATAACGAAATGTGTTATACTTAAGCTACTCCATTATAATTCTGTCAAGAAACACTGACAAAAATAAACAAATTCTTGTTCTTCAAGATATTAGGGGTATGAGTGCTCATACTTCAATGCCAACTTCCTAACATTAAGCTGATACATCTTCCTGTACCATTTTTCTCCGTAGTGCATGGTTGCATACAGAAAAATAAAATTGATAAAAGTTTAGATTGCGAATAAGTACTCATATCTTTATCATTCAGTTTTATAATGAGGTAGAGCTACAACAGCTGAGTTACTTGTATCTTTACCATATTTTCATAAAATGATTAATTTAGCCACAAAGTGTGAAAGGACTGGTTTCCTGCGTCTCTATTGCAATGTAGCCGCGGGCTAACGCGTGGCATCCCGCAACATCGGTGTGCGATTAGAACCGAAGGTCAGGAACGTAAACAATACAACTACTTGCTGTGACACTCCTTAAGGTCCGTCTAAAGCATTCAGAACTATGGTAGCCTGTGCAAATCATGAGTACGCTTCTTGCCTATGGTAAAGCCAACTGGAACATTCACGAAGCGCAACACTTGGGATAAATTTCCGAATAGGAAAATTTCAAACGCAAGAGTCATAGCAAAGAGCCCAACGAGCATAATTTGAGCATCTACGATAGGTAGACATTTAGTTACTGTTGCAGTTATTGACCATAAATAATTTTGTTGTGGCTTTAATTTAACACCATGCACCTAAACGAGATATTATTAGAATCAACAATTGAATTTCCTATCTTTGGCCATCAGACAATATCTTATGCGTCACTGTTTCGCAACCTTTAGTTTAGGTATCGTGAATACAACTGAATATCTTGAAATAAAAGCATTCCACCCTTTGTTAGTAGCAGTAGTTGATAAACACTCAGACTCGAGCCGAACCGGCTTTTAAGCGCTGGCTGAGTTCAGACGTGCACCCGTTGCAGGGTGAGGTATGCCTGACCGAAAAACATTCAGTTCTGAAATCTCGCCCTGTTGTCAGGCTGTACAGATGTGTTCAGTAGTGTTCAAGACAGATAAAATTGCTATTGGACTTCATTTTTCGTCATATTTGGTTTTTCATCTTTAGTATAATTGTATATGACATTTTGGCGTTTTCAAACCTATTTTGGAAATAATGCAGAGTGTACCTCCGCCCTATTCATTTTTAGTATAATTGTATATGGCATTTTGGCGTTTTCAAACCTATTTTGGAATTAATGCAGAGTGTGCCTCCGCCCTATAAATGTAGGGTGCTTCACTGTTGTTTTCATATTCTTTGAAACTGTATTGAGTTAAAATGGTAGCACTTCCACATTTACACTAAATAAGTCATATTTTTAAAAACTACAACACAAATGGCGATGCTTCAAATATTTCGTCGAATTATAGTGTTATAAACACCTTGCTGGCGCTGCGGACCCTCAGCACTCGCGGTACTTCTGACTTTACTGGAGGAACCTCGGGCCGAACAGCCGAGCACCTCCTTCGGGAGTTGTTCGGAATGGGTTGGTCTCGAGGGGGCAGTGCGTTCCCGATACCCGTGGGAGATTGGGTACGTCTTCGGACGGGGTTGAGGGAAGCCATTAAGTTTCCGGGTACTAGCCTGCTTAGCTAGTAGAAGGTGTGCTAGATCACCAGGCGGCCCCACCGAGGTCATATCGGTAGTCTTCACCTTGAGTGTTGACGCGCGTAAGTGGCGTATCCACTTCCGTCCCGTCTTGTGTCTTCGGACCAGATGGGGGGGCTTGTTAGGAAACTAGGTGTTGCCCTAATGGAAAGCCCCACGGAGGACGCCGAGCACCCTTTGGGACAGCTCGGATACTCCCTGGTTTTAAGAGGCCCGGGTCTTGTTCCTACGGGGACAGGGCTAATGGGAGTAGACCCTCTGCACTCAGATTTACTGGAGGAATCTCGGACCGAACATTCAAGCCCCTCCCTGAATGGGAGTTATTCGGATTGGGTTAGACTAGAGGGGACAGTGTGTTCCCGACTCCCACGGGGAATTGGGTACCTCCGGCCAGGCTACGGCTGCTCGGAAGGGGTAGAGGTTTGCCTCATAAGTCCCGGTTACTAGCCTGCAGAGCTAGTAGAAGGTGTGCTAGATCAGTAGGCGGCCCCACTGAGGTTTTCGGTAGTCTTCCCTGCGGGGTTGACACGCGTAAGTGGCGTATCCACTTCCATCCCGTCTTGAAGTTGTGCTCAACGGGGGCCTTTTAAAAAATCAGACATTGCGCTAGGGAAAGAGCCCCGGAATATCCATCGCTCCCGGGTAGATGGAGGCCCGGGACCTTAGTCCTACGGGTCCAGGACTAATGGGAGTAGAACCTCTGCACTTAACTAACTGTTATACACACCTTGCCAAGCTAATTGTCTAAGATTATCCGCAGGTACGAGGGCTACATCTTGAAATTTTTACCTATAGGTTTTTCAAAACATTGCCGTTTCCTAGAACATCCCAAAAATCATAGTTTTGTGAAACCCAAACTCTATCACACTATTTATAGACCAATATATAAATATACGATACAGACCTTTTTCACTCTTCAAATCCTTTCAGAAAAATGTGTTCTTTTTTTACATTTAAATATATTTTTGTAACAACTTGTCCTCAGACGTTGCGATAATCTTTCCTATCTTGAGCAATTTGAAAATACATGCCAGTTCTGTTGCTATTCTCCCCCATTAGTATTGAAAGTTTCAAAAATATGTTCTACAAAATACATGGAATGTAACATTTTTATTGAGGAAAAAGTGAAAAGAAATCCTAATTCGAGTAAAAGGCACATCATTAGTTACATTTGAAAGTATTAAAGGATTCTGTGGGGGAAATCCATAATATGTATTTAAGGCTAAATGTTCAAAACACCGTCAAACAGTTCAGATGCCCTATCACACTTTGACCAAGTTCAAAAATTAAAATTCGTGTATAAAGAATTTTCATATAAAATAATTTAAATTAAGACATGTCTACAGAAAAGCAATGCGTTGTTTATAGATATATTCAGCTCAATTTAAAATTTTGGGTAAGATGTCAAAATCTGTGGAGTCTAAAAAGCTTTTCGTATTATCTCATGAAAAGGAGATTAATTATGAGAAAACAATTAATATATAAACAGCAGTTTTGCATAGCTCCTTAATATTGGGAGTACACTAGAAAGTCTTATGTTGTAAGAATGAGGTTAATAGTAAAGCAAAGTAAAAGCAGAAAATTGAACTGTTTGATTCCCATATATAGTTGCATTAACGGGTAGGTGAGTAAGCTACAACCTTGGAATTTCTTCTTCGGCGAGTTTTATTAAAACTAACCGAAGTAACGGTTGTGCTAAACCGACATGTGATAAGGAACTGGGGCAGCACTGAGGTAGTTAGACTGCCCATTGTCTAGTATAATGGAGCGGTTAACTACCTTAGTTGAGACGTACCTAATTGATATGGTAGGGAGGATCAAGGGGAGTAACGGAACAACATACGGCCACCTTGGAAATTTACTTTTACCAGCTTGAGGCGCAGAGAGACGCAATCATTGAACAAGTTGTTTGGACAGGAACGATTTCCTGTCAGTTACTTTCCCTTTTTTTTCTTGCGAACTTTCTATGGTCAATTAGATGTCTGGGCCCATTCTATTTGACTACCCGTTTATTTTATCTCTCGTATTCCTCGCTGTAAGTAAACCAAAAGAAATCATCCTGCATAAACTGCACTGCCCTACAGAATGTAAATCACATGTTTATTGATTAAGAACAAACTAGGAAATGCATGGCTGGCTATTTAACTTCCTAATGCTAAAAACTTCCAAATGAGGACACATTTTTTACTTTCTGTACTATGTGCTTACAGTAAGTTTTTGTACTGAACATTAAAATTCGAACTCGATATTTCATGTTTTCAAGTTTACTGAATGAAAAAAGTAATTTTAGAAAAATCTTCATATTGCCTATGTTAACAATACAACTTTTAAAAGAAAAGACCAATAAACGCAAACCTTGTTATTTAAGTTTAGTATCATCCAAATATTTGGTACAAAAATAGCTAAGAAAGGCATTCCCAGAAAATTTTTCGATATATTTGAATTTCCTCTGATGGCTGCCCCTAACAAAATATAATTGGAATGCCGGATGTTTTATGTATTTACAAACAAGTAAAAGGATTACTTTTAACTTTTTTTAGGACAGCTTGTGTAGTTGGCTTTATTTGGGAATACATTTACGTATCTTCTGTATATTATAAAGGAACGGACCATTTTAATAAATATGGTTTGTTTTAAACAACTTATTTGGCATCAATATTTTTAAGATATCCTGATTGAATAATTTAATCTCAAGCTCGCGCAAATTACTATATCTTTTATACCACACGGGTAAATCCGCACAGCGGATGGGTACCGTGGCGTGTAACTGTCCGTCCGGGAGAATCCGGGCGACCTGTACCTGCTCTTGGCTCTTGGCTCTTTTGTTAAGGTGTTGTAGCTATTTATATGTTTCTATTAGATGTGTTATGGGATGAGTGTAAAATTATAAGTCTATCATAGGGCTTTAACTTTTATTTCATGTGTTTTGGCACCACCTGCTTGTATATGCAAGGAAATCCGTAATAAAACAGTTTCTCCGAAGGTTTTTCGGGTTGATATAAAGTATAGAGAAAAATTAGATTTCCTAGAATTAGACTGTAGGAGCTTATAAAAATATCTCATGTCAATGATCTAGTATATAGCACATCCAAGAGTATAGAAGAGTCAAGGAAACCTTCAAAATGTATCAGTAATCTTAACATGAAGTATTAGTATATTTATTCGGTTTCAGTAATATAACTTAAAAGCATTTTGGATCACATAAACGATTTCTTAAGTTGCTATTAAATATATGGTCATTATTTAATATAACGTATGTGTAAACCACCACTCTTGCGTTTTGTGCTTTCAAATATATAAAAGTTGTACATGCAAACAGAAAAATATCGGAGAGAAGAGTGCGGGTGTACGATTTTAATGAAGATGAACATTCATGAAAAAGTTTCGTCTATAATACATCGTAGTTATAATGAATTTGAGGTCGATATTTTAGCAAGACCGTCTTTGCTGAAAATGCTTTCAAAGTTTAAATTAAGGTTTAGTATTTAAATGAGCAACTGAATGCGTAAGTCACTCTAAGGCTTTAAACATAGCATACCATCTAAAAATTAGGCTTTAGAGGTACCAAATAAAATAAAAATTATATAATAATTTTGCAACGCTTAACCCCCAGAAAATGTACCGCTTTTAAAATGGTATTTCCTTTTTAATTCATCTGAGATCAAAAAATAGACTCTTAGACACTGTTTCTTTGGATTACTTAATGAATACTGACCAATATAATTTTATAATCAACTAATATAGATAAATATACTTCAGATCTTCCGGCGTTATTGTGTTAATAGCGGATTGTCTTGTTTCCTTCCCTCTCCTGTCCTCTCCTCTCCTTTCCTCTCCACTCCTCTCTTCTCCTCTTCTGTACCAACCTCTTCTCCCCTCTTCTCCTCCCTCCTCTCATCTCCTCTCCACTCCTCTCTTCTCCTCTTCTGTACCATCCTCATCTCTTCTCTTCTCTTCCCTCCTCTCCTCTCCTCTTCTCTTCTATTCTCTTCTCTCCTCTTACCTCCTCCCTTCTCCTTCCTTCTCTTCTTCTCTCCAAAGTAGTTTTCCTCTCTCCTCTTATTTTTTCGCTTCTCCTCTCCACTACTCTGCTCTTCTCTTCACTTCTCTGCTCTTCTCTGCCCTTCGCTTCTGTTCTCGTCCCTTCTCTTCTCACCTCTTCCTTTCTCTTCCCTCCTTTTCTCCTCTTACCTCATCTCCTCTCTTCTCCTCTTCTGTACTATCCTCTTCTCTCCTCTTCTGTTCTCTTCTGTTCTCTTCTCCTCTCTTCTCTTCCCTTCTCTTCTCAGCTTCTTCCTTCTCTTCCCTTCTTCTCTCCACTCCTGTGCTCCTCTCTCCTCTTCAATTTTCGCTTCTCCTCTTCACTCCTTTCCTCTTCTCTTCACTTCTCTGTTCTTCTCTGGGCTTCGCTTCTGCTCTTGTCCCTCCTCTTCTCACCTTCTTTCTCTTCCCTCCTTTTCTCCTCTTATCTGCTCTCCTCTCTTGTCTTCTCTTCTTTTATCTATTCTCTCCATTTTGCTGCCCATCTCACTCTTCGTACCTCTGTGCAATATACATGACATCTATTGCGATCAGGACAGGACAAAGAAATTAAGTGCTTCTGTTGTATTATTCAACATTATAGCGTAACTAAAGAATTTAGGTGTGTATTGACTAGTGGATCTTTCTTATGAGTGTTGCGTTTATCTTAACTTGATTATGCAAAGAAAATAACAAAGAAAGTAACTCAAATATTTAACCTATAGAAAGTTCGTAAATAACATAGCTTTTTCCAAATAGCTTTTAATGCAACAACCTTGTAAAAGATAGCTGTTTGGATGCCTGGATTTAGTGGTAACATTTAATTTCAGAGACATTGTTGCCCATCCTGTAAGTGAAATATAAAGTATATTACATATGAATTATCTTAACGTCCATTATGTGTTTGTCTTCAGACGAGAGGAACAGTCATAGAGAGGGAGTACGAGAGTGGTACAGAGAGAGAGGGAGAAAAATCTCCGCGGTTAATGGAACAACACAAATGAAGCTCCTGTTTCCAGTAGTTAATCAATGTAAATGCACGACCATATCATTAAAATCTTCTTATATATGTTTGTTCCAACTAGAAGTCCGGAACAGCAAAATGTTTAAATGCACATATTGTTACAGCAGAAATCGTCTGCAGTATCTTCTATTAATGAAGGATCATTATTTCATTGTCTTTAAGACCCACTATGACTGTATGGGGGATAGTAACGCAGATTATGAAAGAAAACACATCAGCAGCATTTCTCCAAAATATTACTGTACGATAGCTCAAGCTGTAAATACCCTTAACAGCCATTGGTATTGAAATAGGTTGTAAGCGAGTGCAAAAATGCTTAGTAATGGGTTTGTAGACAGTAATGACTCAGAGAGGAATACCACCAGCAGAATAGTTAACGAAGTAGTGGCTGAGAATTCCAGTCAGGAGATCCCGAGTTCGTTTCCCCACATCTGATTTTTTCCAGGTAGAGGAGCGAATGCCAGCGTCATTATAATTCTGCGAATTTTACTCCAATTCAGTCCCTTTCATGATATTTTTTTCATATTTGGAATTACAGGGCCTAATAGGATGTAAAGATGCATTCTTCATATAGAAAAATGTTTTTTTCAGCCAAAAAAGCTTCATCTCGAACGTGTATGAAATAGCATCCATAAGTATTCTTCAAATTCGTTTATATAATCAATAATAACTAAACACTAGTAACAGAACTTCACTATTTACTTATCTTATTTAAATCCTGGGCAGTAGCTGATCGTTTTTGGTCATATAATCATGAAGTAAATCCAAAAGTTAAATTATTGAAACAATTGAAAGAACCGATAGATTTAATGGTTTGGGAGAAGATATTTATTTTGAAAAATAAGGATCGTGTAATGAATTTTGATATCCCTCCAATAGATGTCATCAATAAGTTTGTGTTGTCCCCGGTAGATGGCAGTTAGATAAGGTGCTATTCTTCAAACTCCGATAGTGGTCAAGGTCAGTCAGTCAGTCAGTCAGTCAGTCAGTCAGTCAGTCAGTCAGTCAGTCAGTCAGTCAGTCAGTCAGTGAGTCAGTCAGTCAGTCAGTCAGTTAGTCAGTCAGTCAGTCAGTACTTTGAAACCCGTCCCAGGATTTAAATAAGATAAGTAAGTAGTGAAGTTGTGTTACTAGTGTTTAGTTATTATTGATGACCTAGTTTACTTCACTGTCAGCAGATTCAGTTTTTTTACATAATCGTTTATATAAGCTTGCCACAAATGGTGAACGTACCTAAAACTGATTTCAGGAATCATTTTCTTAAACCTATTTACTTTAAATATCTGGGAATATAGAATTGTGTTAATGCAGACTGCTTAGTAGGACCTTTCCAATCTTCACTAAGAATACTCTTAGTTGCAATTCCAAAATGCTGCATGTTCTGTATCTTAATATTTTATTTAAAGTGTTTCATGTTCTTTACCACAACTATAACCACAACTGTATTTTACATTTCGTTGAACTTTCCTGAGAAATAATGTTCAGTTTACCTGTATTAAACTTCAGCTTTTACACTGAATTCAGAAATCCAATTTCAAATAATAAAAACTATCATATTATTTAGACAGCGATTCATAAAACTATCATTCATAGCTTTTCGCACTCTTCCCGGTTTTTACAAAAAGGAATCGTTAAGTATAATTTTTGTATCTTGGGTGATTTAAAATTGTTCAAAAACATCACACCATTTTAACTTCATTTCCTCTGAGTTTATGTTGAAAATTTAAACACTTCTGGTTACAAATTTCACTGTGGAATAGTTGTACAGGCAACTGTACAAGAAAAATCAAATACGAGAGAAACATTAGAAGTAAATACAGTGGCATTTAAATGCTCACGGGCATTTAAATGGTCACCCGTTGAAGTTTAAGATAGCTTTGAGAGTATTAAACCTATAGAATCAAAGCACTTTTGGAAATAACGTTACTTGTATCTGATTATTATTTGAAAATATAAATAATGTTAGGCAATGGACACCGATAGTACAACAGATAGTTGGCTACTCAAATATTTACATGCCACCCTAATATAAGCCCGTGATTGTGTAATTAATTCATTTGTTTAGTTTTTAAACGATATGATTTTAACATAGCAATTTAATTCGTTTGACCAACATTTCTTCATAAAATATAATGTGGACAATCCAGGGAGAGTGTGTATGTGTGTAGTGTGTAGTGTTTAGCGCCCGCTTTTACTACATACGGCACCGCAGGCGGCCCAGGGAGAACGACTTAGTAGAACACCTTAGAAAATAGGTGTTTACGTTTAAGAGGAAAAGACACAAGAAGTTTGGAGAAGAAGTAAGGAGGAGCATAATTGAAAAGGAGTAATTTTGTAGAATATTAAGTGAAAGGAACAAGCAATGACAACTTGGAGGAAGGAAGAGGAAATGTATTTTGTGCTGCCATGACTTTTTCCTTCTGCGGCGTCAAGCATTTCCACTAGGACAAGCCGTGAAGTTTCCTGGCCTGTTGCCAGAAACACAAAGTGTATTTTACATAATTTATTTCTCCTGATATATTTCAAGGCATTAAGTGGCATATACTCTGGAGGCAATTTAGTATCATTATTCACTCATTTAGCAGTGTCCTCTCGTTTCTGTCTTTAAGCATCCATATGAAAGCACATTGTGAAAACTACTTCCATTGTTGTCTTGTATCAGTATCCATTGTGAAATTACGCGGCTTTAAAGTTTGTAGAATGGATCCAGTTTTCATTACTTTCTCAAATAGCTTTCCATAACAATGTTTTTATCTTTTTTTTACAAAATAATTGTTTCACTTAACGAAAGGAATACATGGCAAGTTGAATTTCACTGGCTTTCGTGGTGTTGTGGTTGGGAATTGATCTCTGAGCTAACCGACAGCATATTGCATGTATTATTTAAATCATATATCCGGTGAAACTTCAGGTGATATCAGGTTCTCCAAAGATTAAAATATTAAAGAAGTCTTTCAGAATTAAAATTTCACGCGTTTAGTTAAACATCGTATACTATTAATTAATCCAAGGACCAACTTTGGCAATAGATTGTATTTGTTCGTTGCTTGTGGCAGAATAAATTCTACTTGCAATACATTTCCAATTTTCATGTTATTAAGGTTCCAATATAAGTAGGATTGATTAAAATAATTTTAATCATCTCTAATTTATGTGCGATTATTTTTACGAGAGGAGTATACAAGAGAAGGTCTCTATTTTATGTAGACAAAAGAGGATACTGGATACAAATTATCTCAAATTAGACTCTCTTAGTGTAATCGAAATTTGCCAGGCTTTTGAACTTCATATTGCCTCTCTGATACCCCTTCTTGAGGAAAAAGTAGGAGGAAAGCCACCAGTAAAATAAAAGTAAAGCCTGTAACAACACGGTACTGAGAGGGAGACAGTCTTGCACCTACAACTTCAAAATCCAAAACCGCATGGGTGAAATCGAACCTGGGCGTATTCCGTATCCGAGGAGTACGGCGCAGTACGAAAAATTTGTAGTAAATGTATACTGACACTTGTTGCATTAATAATTAGATCATAGGTTCATATGTGACCAGTAACATTTTATATAGTAAATCATGTAATTTCACGTTATATAAATTGTCATAATGAATCTCAAATACTTTATGTTTAACGCAAGCAGTACATACATAATAAAGCTGCTGGTTTTTATTTTAAACAGTGGTTCTGGGTATTTATAGAGCCAGATTATGTTATTGAATTGTTTGCTTAGTACGTCACGGCCAATAAATACTGGCTTGGATCACTGCAGTGCCACATGCGATGTCACTGGAGATACATGATATGAAATGCCACCTTAGCGACCTCAGCTACTTGTTTCATAAAGCACAGGATTCAGGAGAGGACTATGCCACACGCAATAGAGAAATCCTTTTTCAGATCACCTCTGCCGTTGTAGACCATGGACCATAGCTCAGAAACCTCAACCATGCAGCCATTAATTGAATAGTTGAAATGGCTGCCAAATTTGAGGTTTATAATAATCATAGCTTGATTTATGTGCAAAATGCATAGAGTTTTTGAATAGTGTAAATATATTAGCAGTATTGTTGACCATTCTTAATTTTAAGAGGCCACTGGTACGTTTTAAAATGCATATAATTGCATACTTTGGGAAAAACTCATTTTTCACGCATATTTATGAAAATTCAGCATGATATTTTTCTATATCTAGCCTAAACAAAAATGCTAATTGATTCAAACATGCCATAGCGTTCTTTATTTTCTTGAAATGGTGCCTAGTGGTAGCTGTGTGATGACGTTGTATGAGCTGTTTACGCGTGTTGCAGGAGCTGTGTTCCCCTTCTTCACAGTGTGATGGTGTCATCTGAGGAACGACATGAGATCTTATCTTCATTATTTTGATTGCATTTACTTCTGATGGCAATCGCAGTTCAGAAGTAAGACTACATACCATCTGTCCACCACAAAAAGTCAAGGCAGAGGAATGTGTAACGTAATCGCTTTTGCTGTGTTTATTCTCGCCTTCCGGATATGATATGAATGCTAGGTTCATGAAAAACACACAGCGTTGTCACATAACTCACCCATGTATAGTGTCACTGCAGTTACTGAAATGAGCATTAGATCTGGCAGCATGGATAACTCATATGCACTCTTATTCAGTCATTACGTAGTAAACAGATTCACTAACAGCGAAGATAAACAGTTCAAGCTCCACTTCCCCTCATTCCTCTTTTGCCTTCTTCTGTCGGGTAGACAGTACGTAGTGAGAAATGTTTTGCTTCGTTTTTCCACCGGTAAAATTAACATGTTCGTGTGTGTTACGCAAATATGTTACAGAGTTCAGGAGTAATAATTTTAGTGAGAATAAACAAGTATTATCTTATCATGTGAACCAAGTATTGCTTCTGACAAAAGTAGTAGCAGTAGTACAGCATCGGAACACTGTGAAGCACAAACAAAATGCAGCCAGAAAATCTGCTTTACCTCAAAAATTTGTAAGTACGTCATTTAGTGAGCAGCTCAACATCCCCGAAGTTTCACATGAATCATTCGCCAAGGAATTGTGTTCAGCATACATATGTGAACATTGCTCTTTTGAAAATAAATAATATCCATCTTCAATTTTTTAGACAAGCACAATAATAAAATAGTGCTTGAAATTTCATCATTTCTCAAAGTTATTCGAAAAATTCGAGAACCATTAAAACATGAAGAGATTTGGATTTCAGTGGGCGATACCACAGACGCTGCAGACCAGTGTGTATATAGTGCAGCAGGCAGAGCAATGATACTGGGAAGTAAAACATACCTGTTAAATGTTCAAATATTAGAAAGGGTAAACCATTTTACAATTGCAAAATTCCTCAACGGATCTCTCGACTTTTCGTGGACAGGTGGTACGTATAAAACACGACAGTGTCCTGCTATTTCTTACATGCATTGTAAAAGCAGCAAATGCATTAAAAGTTCTCTATCCCCAACTAGTACGTATGACTCGTTTAGCCCATGGGCTACACCGTCGGGCAGAGACAGTTAGATCACTTTATCCAGAAGTTGATCTCTAGTTTCCAATGTAAATAAAATGTTCATTAAATCACTTGCTGGAGTTTCAATTTTCGGAATTGCCTCCAGATTTAGCATTAACTCCTCAGCCTACTTTAACATGGCGAGGTTCGTAGTTGGAGGCTGCACGGTACTATGCTAAGCATTTCAATGATGTGAAAAGAATTGTAGACTGTTTAGATCCTGAAGAGGCAGTTTCTCTAAATACAGCTCAAATGTGCTTCAACTCAGATGATATGGAAAATAAATTGCAGTACATATGCAGCTGTTTTTAGTGCCACCGGAAATCATAAAGAAACTGCAGGTTAGGAATTATTCATTACAGCACTCATTGTACCCAGTAAATCAGGTTTTACAAGCACTGTCCTTCGAGACACACGGAATTGCAAAAATTACTTTTGATAATAGATCGTCATTCTTAGTAACAATACAGGCTATAAAACAATTAGTGAAATTGCAAAACAGGGAACGTGTAATTTAAAAGAAGAATTCACTAAACTAGGGATTTGGATTATAATTACCGAAAAATATGTTGAAAGTGAGAGACATCATTTATAATATATTGAGTAGTTGAAATTTGGCATGTTAAAGATAACTCACTCAGATGTTGTGTGGTACTGGCTGGAACGTTTTCGACTGAATTTCAGTCATTCTCCAAACGATGATATTCAACTACTAGTTGAGTAGTTGAAGAAGCTGGTTGTAAGCCTAGAAAGAAGAAGATAAATTCCAACAATTCTTCTAGCGGTATTTAAGAATTGCTGTTCCAGTGTTTTGTGTGTATGTGTATGTGTGACAGTGTGAGTTTGTATGTGTTCGTGTGTGCGTGTGGGTGTGTGTAGGTGAGATGCGCGTTCGAGTAAAAAAAAAAAAAAAAAAACATTCTTCACTTGTTCTAGGTAGTCATGGTAGTTTGCCTGGGAATGGCGAAGTTAATTCGTAGAACACTATTTTGCACTACGGATCAGTCAACCTACCACTGTGATAGAAGGCTTCCTGCCTCCCTGCACAACATAGCCTAATAGCTGTCAATACCATGCTCTAAACTGAGCTACTGCCAGTTGACAATGCCTAATATATAAAATATATAATAGAAGACCAAGATCACACTATCTTGAGAAGCAAAATAATATCACGTAAGGCTTTTGGTTAATCAGTTTTAGCGATGATAATATGAACTCATGCTCTAAGATTTCAGTTTATTCAGATGGGGTATCCCTTTAAGAAGGAGCGCATATTAGTATAAATGTTTCTCTGAATAAAAACGATGATACGCTATACGTATGCGAGCAACTTACACTACTGGCTTCAGTTGGAGATTCAATATCTATACGCAGTTCATTTGATGCACGAATACTGGCAATGAAGCTGTCGAAAGTATATTTGTTGCAGGGTCATCCTATTTGCTGGCAAATTCCTCTGGCTACTCTATATTCCTCTCACTGTCGCTCACTCTCGTGCAGATATTATTGTGGGGTAGACGTAACAGACAACATGGTGTAATGGCAATACAAACATGTTTAACTACAATGTCAGTTCAATACATCTCTTAACATAAAGAAGGAAGTGTTGCAATGTTTTCTCGAAGCATATACAATGAAACAATTAAGCATATCGGAGAACAAACGGATCTTTGAATACAAAATCTTTCTCAGAATTGGTTAAGACCTTTCCTCAATAAAGTAAGTCCCTGTGCAATAAACAGTCTGTAAAATGTGCTCTCTTACGGCCAGATAAAAGGAATTGCAGAAGAGAAAGGTCAGAATGATTACAAAAAGGGAATAAGCTTTCCAAAGAACAGATTAACAATAAATCCATAATGTAAGCAAGCAAGCGAGCTAATACACCTCGTCACGCACAACGGCACGCCACAGCTAAAGAAATAGGAAAGCACAATGAGAACTATTACATTTACCTGTACACTCCAATTTTTCGTAAATAAGCATCCCTATGATATGTAAAAGTTGCCGACTGTACCCTCCAGAGTATTTAACTTTCTGCACTGAAAATAGGTAGAAGCAATTGGAGTCTGTTTGAAGGAAATCATGTCTCTTTTACCAAACTCATATGTAGGACCTCAAAATACATCACCCGTTAGATGATATGTTAACATATGATGGAATATAATCTATTCAGTGAGTGTTATGACGCTTTCTGAAAATTTCTGGTCATTCAGAACCACACACTGATAGTCAAGAAGGTCAAGATGAACATACGACCTATCAAGCAGACCATTCGGCCAATCACTATGCTATATAGTGTAAGACATTTGCCGCAAAGATTGATCAAATTTCGAGGAAAATACCCTAAGAATTTAAGTTATTTCTATGATCGAAGAGAAAGAAATTCTAAGATCAATAAATTGAGAAACAATAATATCCACACAGTAAAAGTAACCTTCTAGAAACGGGAAAGATATTATGTTCTGTACTACATTAACACTGCTCATGCTGGTGAGAATACAGGGAACAGTTGCTGGCTGCTGATGGACCACAAGATGCTGCAGGTGGATTTTATGATGTGATAAAATGAGGTGTAAATCTCAGTTTCAAGGATGCAGCTGGGACATCTGGGCACTTAGAAAGCGAGCATCTGTGGAAGTGAAGAGCTGGAAGGTGCCATTCAGTATGAATGTCCATTACAAGTAGTGTGCAGCTTATTCGCTTGCAATTGCAGGTTTATCACCCAGGCTTCTGGTAAACATAGAACGCATTCCCTGAATTCCTTAATTTAAACTATTGCAGTCAAACGCGATACACTACGAAATCTTGCAAGACACTTATGGTTTCAGAATCGGTATCCAGGGCGAGAAGTGGTCCTCAGGGTTACGGACTTTTTGAATGTTTTCTTGCAGCGTAAGAGGGCCTTGTGGGTCCTTTCTTAGTGCTTTCGACCGTTTCATAGCTTTTGAAAATCTGCAAAACAGTTCTTCTTGGTTAATTGGATCTATTACTTGTACAGTCAATTCAGATACTCTTAATACAGGTTTAATTAATGATGTAATTAAAATAGTATAACTAAAACTTTCGTTATCATGTAATTTATAACAGCACGCACTAAACATGTTTTCCTGTTACACCACCATATTTTAAACATTATTTAAATATTATTTTAGAACATGTCAGGTCAAGCATCATTTTGTCTACAAAAACTTAATCAGCTTCTCACGTTCTATTGTGTTTCAGGCCTTACATTTTGTGGAATATTGTCTCTAACTGTAACTTAACATCTCAGATCTCACAGGAATACATTTTCTTCGCTTTCTTACAAGGATGAATGTTGCAGGAGTTACGTTTTGCGGAGCATGTGTGTGCAGTTGTGTGTGTGTATGTGTGTGTGTGTGTGTGTGTGTGTGTGTGTGTGTGTGTGTGTGTGTGTGTTTGCCATTAAGTTACGTCCTCCGGCATTAATTCATATCAGGGCGAGTTATATGGATAAGGGAAACCCCAGAGAGCGCCAGATGTTCATCTGTCACGATAAGAGAAAACCTCGCAGAAACCTTATCAATATAACTCATCCTGACCGAGATACGAACTCGGGTCTCTTGAACGTGTGGTAGACAGGCTACCATCTACTTTACCGAGGAGCGGTGTGTGGGTGAATTTGTGTCTGTGTGTGTGGCATACATAAGCTTGATATTTCATTAAAAGTCTATTAAAATAACTCGTATTCATGCACAGGATCACGAATATCAAATAACTTCCAGTCTTTGTAAGTAATCACATATTTAATAGCCTGATAGTGTGAAAGTACGTAGTGATTGTTGAAATTAATTCGGTAACAATACTAGTCAAAGTGAAGTGACACCAGTGTAACAGTTTATACTAAATTTTAGAAGTTATTCTGTCACTAACAGATTAAGCATTTATAGTAAAGTTGCGTCCTAAGATTCCAGGCAGAGGTGGGATAAATGGCTCAAAGTTCTCTCGTAAATATTCTTATTGGGCGCTAGAAGTTGGTAGAGTGCACGCTAAATTCTAACTGTTGTCAAACATATTTCATTAGTGTAGTAACATCATAAGTAAACAAGTAAAGGTTTTACAACGGAGGCAGACATATTGCTAACTCGTGCTCTCCGACCCACATAGATATATTTTGGGAAGTATTAATGGTAGGAACCACAGGAGTCTACCGGCCGCAAGCAGACAGGGCATAGAGACGCAGAAGTCACAAACATTTCTAGGCTTGATGGCCTGTCAAACTGCTGGATTCTGCCACTTGAGGGCGATGAACGACCAATCGGCCAAGGAGCCCTCTAATGTCCATGGCAGGACTCTTCCTTTTGAACAAGCATCGACACCGTTTGTGCATCACTATCTTAGAAACGCCAGTAAACTAAGAGGCAAAACTGAAGTATGTGGAAAAAACCAAAAAAGGGTAATTACCAGGGAAAACTAGAAAAACTCAAGGTCAGAGTTAGCGTTCGACGGGAATTGAACCAGCGACTTCCCGAACGTGAGCCTCATACGTTACCGTGGAGCCATCTCTCTCAGTTTAGTAGCGTGAAGTCCACTGTCTCAACAGTCTCCGACTGTGGAACTTCCATATGGCGTCCCAGAAGTAAAAAAAACCAATACCTGTACAGTGCTAGTCTGTTGCTAGCTTTATCTGATGTTCAGTATAACATTTATATTGTCAAGTGAATGATAGGAAAATACATGATGTTCCATTTGTTCAGTAAAAGAGTACTGACTCACATACAATTACCTATTAGTTGGGTCACTACGTACAAAATTGTCCTGCTGGTTACTTTTAATTTTGACTGGCAATTAAAGATGATTCATAAAGTCACGAGTAGCCCTCTTGATACATCAACTACGACTCCTGATACTGCGTTTAATTCACCTGTGTATGGTGAAAAAACATAATACTTATTTAAGAATTTATTGCATTCCATTAATGTGTTTACTTATAATTAAAATTCAAATACATTGTGATTTAGTTTAAGATATGATATATAATTGAACATTGTCAAAAAGCCTGCCTATGTAAGCATAGGTGGTACCGCGTGTGTCTACGATCACGTCGAGTTATCTGGATAAGGATTTTTTCGGGGTTTTCTCTTATCCTGAAAGATGAGTGTTGGTAATCTTTAAAATAAATGTATCCTGGGCCAAATTGAGCGTTATTTAGCCCATTTTATTCATCCTTTGGCATGACCTAAATACTTAAAATATGTTAATTAAAGAAATAAGGAAATGGAACTGTCAGAAACCTTTTAATGTTTCTATGGACTGTGGTATTGATTATTAAATAATTAGCTTCTGTACACTTCACAATACATAATATGTTTCTTACTTCATAGTTACTAACTTTTCTGTGGTTTTTAAGCTATTTGCCACTACCCATATTATCCTCTTTTACGATCTAATTTTGGAACCTTTGCCGTAGATAATAGATGGGAATTTTATTGAGTTTTTTTCGAATATGAAATGTCGATATCAGCGAGAACATACATAGCACAAAGTAGCTTTCCATGACCTAACTTCTATTTTGGGAAGTTTCTGTTGAACCTCCTCGAATACATAATGTCAATATAAACGAGAACATACCTATACATAGCATAAAGTAGTTTTCCATAACCTAACTTCTATTTTAGGACAGGATTCCCAGATTTCGTGATACGTTAACCTTACACTATCGCCGGCTATAAAGTTAGGATGACGTAATATTTCTTGCGCTGGTTGGAAAGCCACTCTTCTTGGTCACCAATCCTCCAGGTCGATCAATATTCAGGTCAGGTTATTGAAGAATATGCAAGCTATGTACATACGTTCTTGGAAAACTGCACTTTATTCCCTTTTAGGCACCGTTTTAGAATAAGTAGGTCAAAGGTTTGTCAGGATTCCTGTAACTTTCCGTTTAGAAATGGGATATGATTAACGCAATACTTTCTCTGTATAGCTGATTGCGTAAAATTAGAGAAAGCGTTGTCCACATAAATGTATTAAAAAGGGAAAATTGACAAATTTTCACTTTCTCTACCATTTGAGTGTGGTGGACTCAGATATTATTATATTCCACAAAACATTTTGTTACTATTTTACCAAAAATATAGCTTTATAGGTCGCAGAAACTAAAAACATTTTAAAAAGAAGAGTGTAGCGCTTTCGGGGGTGTGTCTAAGTATTTGTGCGAGAGAGAGAGAGAGAGAGAGAGAGAGAGAGAGAGAGAGAGAGAGAGAGAGAGAGAGAGAGAGAGAGAGAGAGAGAGAGAGAGAGAGAGAGAAAGGCAGAAATCAGTACAGCTAAGAAACCCTAAAAATATCTGTACGGAGCGTAATTCACTATTTATTTTCTAAAATTAGTGTTAATGGTTATGATTTTTCTTAAGGTTTCATAAATTTCAACTTCCAGCAAAACTTAGAATAATCTTGAAATTTATGAGCCTGTTAGCCCGTTTATTCTCTTCCAGCTTAGATAACTGAAAGAGCCATATTATATGTTTAAGTATTTAGCTATGCGAAGTACAAACGTTTGCCTTCGAGATATTGTCCGTCGAAATTGTCCGTCGAATTCTTTTACCATTTCAATCCATACGCTTTTGAAGTGTGACATCTGTTTCTTTGTTTCTTATAAATGGTCACTTCAAAGAGTATGGAATGTCAAAGCTTAGTTGTTTGACTAAATTTTTATCGTGCATTCAAATTATCATCCTTGGCATTTTTTTTTTTTTTTTTTTTTTTTTTTTTGTAGTTTACGTCCTCCAATGTTAAGTCATATCGGACGATGAATAAAATGGGTGAAATGGTGCTTAAATGAGCCCGGGGTCCTCAGAGCTTAGAGTTACCGACATTTTTCTTTCAGGATAAGGAAAAACCCCAGAAAAAATCTTATCCAGGTAACTCACCCTGACCGAGATTCGAACTCGGGACCTGTTGAACGTGAGGCAAGCATGCTACTTCCACGCTACCAAGGCGGGAATCCTTGGCAATAATAACACGTTTAGGTTTCCACTGAATACTTTATCAAAATCTTTAGGAAAATGTATAGATTAAAAATCAATTTAGTATGGATAATTTGTAAATAAATATATTCACAATGGACATGAATGTAAGTTACAACTATTGGAGAAGGTGTTATAAATGCTTCACATTAAGTTTTCATTACAAATAACGTTTTGTATGAAGATAACATTTGGGCATGGGCCTCGAAACATCTCAATTTAAGCAATGTTGAGGCGGCTTTAACCGAAAAGGGTTCAAACAGAAACGACAGTAGCTTCAACAATAAACTTTATCAGATATACTGGTTTTCAATATCGGCTTTGACCTCTATATTTCAGTATTTAAAATCTGAACTTCTCGTACTGCCTTCTGTAGCTTTACAGCGGAATTTTAAGTAAACTATGTAATAGCTTCATGCTTATAAAGTCACATGGACCAATGTCCATAAAATTTAAAGCATCAGGACTTGAATGGGGCTTTAATATTAAGCTATATATAGAGCAGAAGAATTGCTCATTCAAAATGCCAGTTGGAGTGCTTCTAGTACACACCAGGGTTTAGTACAAATGTACCATTTCAATTAAATTAAAAGCAGCATAAGCACTTCAATGACGCATGCGTACTTAAATAATATGTCACATATATGAGGTAATGAGAAGAAAAATTGGTCATACTGATGTACAAAACACATTGGTACCTTTATAGTACTGGTTGAATTTATTTAGTAATTTTTCATTAAATAATTCAAAATATTGCACCTGAAATGCTAATTCTTAGTTATAGTTATTGAATACATCAGAAATTATAAAAATAGTTCAACGCTTTGAAAATATCTCAGCCTTATACTCTAGGTGAAAATAGAACTATATGTATATTCATGTTATTTTCATGAGTGTTGATTTCAATGTATTACACATTAGCTATTTTAGTGATCAGTTAACCCTGTGTTGACACATCGTCGTGAAGTACCTTTTTGGATGCTCGTGATCTTTTTTGGTGTTTGAAGTATAATTCATGAATAATTTTAGTTATTTTTTACCTTTTTACGATCTTAGATACACTTTATGCCATGGTACACCAAATGCTCGTAAAATTACTTTGAACTTACTGCTTAAAATAAATATGAACATTAACATGTCTAATTCAGAAGCAGATGTAAATTAGAAAGACCGCACTAAGATTTTATTAAAGTAAAAGGGTTGGTTTTATACTCGTAAGTATATACTGAATTTCGTGCAAGGTTGACGTTGTAATTTCTTTACATAGCCTCACGAGAAACAAAACGGAATTTTAAATAGACTCGTTCAACATATTAGAAGATTTTCAGAAATGTCACGGATAATTCTGAAGCTATAGTTGGATCTTATTGTGGTTGCAATTTACGTCCTCCAACTTCAAGTCATATCGGACGATGAATGGAACGGATGAAATGATGCTCAAATGAAACTAGGGTCCATAGAGCTTAGAGTTACCCGACATTCGTCTTTCAGGATAAGGGAAAATCCTGGAAAAAACTTCATCCAGGTAACTCACACTGACCGAGATTCGAACTTGGGACCTCTTGAACGTGAGGCAGAATCGTTACCACCACGCTACCGAGGCGGGAAGCTATAGTTGTGATGACAAAAAAATAGTTAGGCAAATGATTTTTAAATATAATTGGGTTTCTCTTTGTTACATTGACCATGCATGTGAGTAAAACTATGATACAAAAATTCAATTTAACTTTAAAAATTGTTGGTATCTCACGCATAGGACAGTTTATTCAAACACATTAAAACCAAATTGGAAATCGTAAATGGTTTTGCGGAAATCCTTCTCGAACACATGCATAGAAGTGTTAGTATTTACCTACATTTTCAGGGCGAAGGCGCCTGGCTTCCGTGGAGATCTCGGATAGTTCAAAGTTCTGTTCAGTAAGGCGAAAGTTCATAGTAGTCGTGAGTATCGAGTCGGTCTGTAAGGAGTGCAGTACGTGATGTAGAAGAGCAGCTGCTAAATTTGAGTTGACCGGTGAATATGGGAGATATGTCCAAGTGGGCAAGCAGAGCTTAGTAAAAGGTAACGTTCTGTGTGCGTCGGAGAAATTTCAGGCAGTGTATGTTGGCTAGTGCAACAGCGACTTAGAACACTGGACTTGCGTGCATACCTTGTGTATTGTAAACACTGTAAGTGATTATAAGTTAGCTTTGGGCTAACAATGTTTGGTAGGAATAAATACTTTCTCGGCCTACTGTATGTATATTAGTAGACAACAGCAGAAGGATTAGATACTTAGGCACAAAGCTAAAGGCTACAATGAACAAAATATTACGTGGAATAATGGCTCTCAGAGGTTAACTGGATTACTAACCTACACCATATAACTATAATAGATCATAGGTACCAGTTTAGCATGTTTATCTGGTCGCGCAGCATTTTACATGCCTTTTACACAACTGCAAACGCAGTTTAGCAGAGAGAGAGAGAGGAGAGTCCATAAACAAAAATTAATTTTACATCAGACGGCTGTAGTTTAGGAATATTTCACGTTATTACTTCAAATATAATTTCATTGTATTAGAATGGTATACTTTTAAGATAAAAATAGGGAGGAACGAAAGCCGTAACAAAGTGAAAAACATAAAATGAAATGACTTACCTTGCCAAGCTTGTCCGAACATGAGGAACTAGTTTTCTTGCTCACTGAACGTTCTCAGGACTCATAGCTATGACTCTGCTGCCACACTCATTAGGTAAACTTCTCACAGGATCTCCCTAAAACAGTAGAATATTTCCTGTTACTGAAATAAGCTGTGTTATGCATTAAGAAGCGATACTGTTAATCTTCCAAATAAAAAGTGGATAATCTATAATTTTAAGTATATTAAAGCCCAAAAGAAAATCATATATGGCCTAAAAGGATAATTTATACTGGAAATGAGAAATACAATAATGAAGGAAATTACTTCACATTACTTCTGTCTTCTCTATGTAGCTGATCTGAAAGATTCAAATGTGAAACCGCCTTAAACGAAGCTTATTTTACGGTCATTAACTAAAGGCGAGGAAAGGACTTGAGAGTACGCTTATATTTTGCGTTGCCATTTCGCGTTTTATGTCTTCCGTGATAAAATGCAGTTACCACGGGCAAAAAGTAATCATGTCTCAACATCGTGTGCTCATTTACAATAATGAAATCTCCTAGTCACTATAGGGGTCTGCATTTTAGAACTTTGTAGGGCGTTTCTAGACTGCGATCATTTTCTTGGAAAGTTTCTCTCATCTAAAAGGAAAGCTGAGAACTTGCACGAAATGCAAGGTGTTCCTTTTAGTACCCTTTTAGAAATGACACATATATCACCTAATATTAATGTAATCTCTGCAGTTCTTTTAATTTTAAAGTCCTCGCCTGTTGCCGTTTAACTTATTCGAGTGATTAATAGAGTACAATTTTCGATGAACTTGCAACAACTTTTTGATGATTCTACGGCCACGCTACGGCGCATGAAATACATAGGGTATAGCATTTTGAGAAAAATTAAACAACTTTTAATGTACTGTCAGTCATTTTATTGGATGGGAATATTTACAGGTTTTAAGTTGCTGTAGGTCATTTTCAGGAATAAATATGTTTTAATTTTTCAAGTGTTAGGTTGCATTATTCTTATATCAGTAGAATTAGGTCCTAGAAGCTCAAGATCTAAAAGTTCTTGAAAATATATAGGAATGTGACTGTTCGTTGAACATATGTACTTCTCTAATAAAACGGTTCACCTCCTCTAAAGCAATAGGGGTGAATCTGCCTGCTACATCTGAGGGTGTTGTTTTCATTTTTATAAATTTAAGTCATCTCGAACGATGAACCAACTGTGTGAAATGATGCTGAAATGAGCTCATTTTGAGCTTAGAATTATGTATCATACAATAATCTTTCAGGATATGGGAAAAACTGGGAAAAGCCTTATCCAGATAACTCAGCCTGACCGGCATTCAAACTCGGGACCTTTGCAAAGTGAGACAGACACGCTACCATACCGAGGCGGGCTCACCATGTTGCTGTTAGAATGTAATGTTTTCGTAAGCAGAAGAGGTGATATTTGTATCTCATCATGCCGAATATAAAACTATTAGGCGAAAAAGAAAATCAAGTTGATACTAGTCAAATAGTTTCCAAGTAATCTAATCTATGTGGAAGGGAAAGTGGGAAAATTTGTCTTTGTTTAATATGGAAAATGTGTTGAATTAGAACTGCGGATATGTTCAAATGTGCAGGATTACTGGTTTACTGTCAGATACGATGTATTCCTTCGATGACGTTGATCTGCAAACCGCAATATTTGGCTATAACGATGCCCCTACACCTACCATAAATGATCAAAGGAACTGCTCAATGTGCTAGTATTTATAGAGAGTCCTTTAATTTTAACGCTTCAAAAGCTGTTTAAAACGGATTGGAAATCAGATCGGGTGATGAAGAATAAGTGAAAAATGCAAACAGATCAGGAAGTGAAGGTAATGTTTAAGAAATCCTTTGTCATTATAATACGCTTTAAGGTCATAAAGGCATCGTTTAAGTTCATTTTGATATTTGTTGTGTCATAAAAATCCGGCCCGCCTCGGTAGCTTAGATGGTAGCATATCTGCTCACGTTCAAGAGGTCCCGAGTTCGAATCTCGGTCAGGGTGAGTTACCTGGATAAGGTTTTTTCCGAGGTTTTCCTTATCCTTACAGATGAATGTCGAGTAGCTCTAAGCTCCAAGGACCCTGGACACATTTGAGTATCATTTCACCCATTTCATTCACCGTCCGATATGACTTAACGTTGGAGGACGTAAACTTAAAAAAAAAATCCGGACTCTAACTAGATAAATAGGGACCTAAAACAGAAGAAAAGTCTAATGGGAGCGTTTAAAATTTTGGCGTAAGGGCAACATTTATGCGCATTATTTAAGGTATATGCTGATTTAAGTACACGGGAGGCTTTAGCGAAAGATCGCAAAAGGGCATGTTGAGGAAAAATTATTTGTTTGAAGTTAAGGGTATAACACAACGAACCGAGGTATAATGCTTTCCTTTATTAATAGCAGCATAACGTGTTTGGGAATTAGAATAATATTAGTTTTTCCATTAATAAAAGTAAATAAATCATAGTAAATGTATATTTTTATAATTGTTATTATTATTGTTATTGTATTGTATGTTATATGTATTGTTATAATTATTGTTATTGTTTCATTTATATTTTGTTAAAAAGCAATGCAACAAAAGGCGAAAAAGATAAAACAGATACCAATCCATTAAGGGAAAAGAAAATTCACCTGAGCTCCCTAAAAACATTATTCAAGCTACTTATTTAGTAACACTTCTATCACACATTTCAGCATATTGTCGCGAACCCATATCTACGATCGCGTAGCTTGTTTACACAAAAGAAACTGATAGGCGGGCAGTATGAAAGCGCGGACAAAGATAACCGGCAGATAAGGGTCTACCAAGGCAAACAAACTGAGATAAATGGAAATTTTTGAACTGATCAAGGCTTCGCGGCTGATCACCCGTGAAGCCTTGATTAGTAATGCTCGCCGTGAAAGCTTCAAGTCTTACATTGGAAATTTCTGGACTGATAGAGATTTTTCGGGTTCTGGTTTAGTTTAGAACAATCTAGAATTATCGATGCAGGTATTTAAAGAGGCGACGACTGGCCAAGTGTGGAGTAAAGTTGTGAAACAGTGTTGAGAGACAGCCAGCTGTGTTGTTGTAACGAGAGCTAATGATGTAATCTGCTGTCACTGTTTGTTATTGTGATCGACCTTGGTAGACTGATGGTGTACGTAACGTAATGCTGCTGTAATATATAAGAACATTTCTACGAAAATAAAGGAGATCTTGAATTTCGGCAAATTGAACTTTTACGAATCCACAAAGTCACAATGTAATGTTTCTTCCTGTACTGTTCACATGTCTTATATAAAAAGTATTGCATTCCATCCAAAGCGCACACCGAGATATAACTGTGAGTACACATTTTATGGTTACCTAATTAAAAATAAGTAAACAAATGTGGTTAAGTTTCTCTCTCTCTCTCTCTCTGTGTGTGTGTGTGTGTGTGTGTGTGTGTGTGTGTGTGTGTGTGTGTGTTCGTATGTGTGTATATGAAGAAAAGTTGGATACCTGTTATACTTGGTGTGTTCCAAAGGTACAGCAACAAGGTTTTCATAAATTTCCTCCCGCTCCAAATTATCCTTCAAATGACAAAAAAATACAGCTACAACAAACTTTCTTAAAATATTACTTGTGTTAGACCTTTACGTGAATTATAAAATGTATTTCTTCAATTTTCTCTGAGTAGGCTAGTAAGTTCTCATTTTGAATCAATTTTGTGTAACGTCAACAGGAATTCACCCGTCCCTTTCCTCTCTTCTTTGTCTCATATTACTCGTATCTGTCATTTCAGTAATTAATTAATTGTACTTAATAGATATTCTGATGTACTATTAACTAAATTTGATTCTGAATTAATGTTTTCTCAAAGTATTCTGAATATTTGGTGTCCCAATTTCATGTAGTATATTCTCACGCTGTTGTCACGAGGAGGTAGTTTTAGAGAGATTGTTTATCGAAAATTGCCATTTTATTCACAGTCACCTATTGTCTTCTGAATTTACACCTATCTGCTCTCATTTTAATGAGCCGTTGACATCTTTTAATACAGTGTCAGATTTTAGCTCAGTTTCGTGTGTGTTCGCGTTTGCCAGCTACCATAACCCAGATGGTGGCTGACACTTTGTGATGTACGACATGCTTTAATCTTCGTAGCCGTATGAGCTGAAGTTTCAAAAGCTAGTTGTCTCGTAGAGGGTCGCGGGTTTGAATCCCACCTTGGGCATGTGTGTTTATGTGGATAGCGTATATGTGTGAAACTACAGAAAACAAACAAAAACAAACGAAAACAATAAAACATGGTTAAATAAAATATATACATACCTAGATATACTAGGTGAGACACCTGCCCCTGTTTGTCTTTGAATTTATGCAACGTGCTATGTGACATGCCTTTCTTGAATGTCTTCTAATAGATGATTTGCAGAGCAGCCTATAGAGAAAGGGTAGATAACTCAATGCATAAGTTTTGTACGGGACAAAAACCAATCACTATATATGTCGATTCCAGAAACATCATACCCAGGTACAGAGAGCTCCAGTAGCAATTTTACTCGAGTTTACAAACGTTTATCGGTTAGCATACATTTACACACATGCACACACACGCACGCACACACACACACACACACCTCTAAAAACGCCCCTGAAGGAACAACCTATCACATGCATCAGTTGACAATAACACTGGAACACAAAATGGTAGATACATACAGTGGCACCAATTGGATTTAAATGTTCAACCAACACGTGTTTTCGTTGTACAATCATGTCAAAAAGGGCTATGAATTAGATAATTTTTTTTTTTTTTTTTTGCTTCAGTCAGAATTTACGGTAGGTTTTAGCTTATTCAGTAATTGCAATGGCGAGTGCAGTTCCTTTTATTTGCGTTAAAACAACTAAAAGAACCCAAAACAATGTATGAACCTGTGAAAAGCGTGTAAAGATTCGAGGTGGGAGCCTGAGGTGTAAGGTTTCAATTTCGATATGAAACCTTAAGGTCCCGAGGTGGCTTTATTAAATGGTGTACCGGTTATCTCGCCACTCTGCCACTGCAAGTTGGGTTACAATCCTTTGTGTTCAGCTCACAAATTTTATTATCCTTTGTTGTACCTCTTGTGGCCTATAATTTGATATTATGATAAAAATAACATTTTATTACATTATGCGTGTTTATAAAATACAATAATCACTATATTTTCCACTGGCATATACATATAAATTTATAGTTCATAGATATTTTATTATAGTTTGTATTGTGTTTGACTCATTCAACCAAGTTTCAAGCACTTCTTAAATGTAAAGTGGCTTTAGCTCCCTTCGCCTGGGTCAATGTTCGGCGTAAATGAATGCTTCATTATCTATGTAGGTATTCAGTATTTGCAACCTCTCAAATACTGTCGGGGTCGTCATTTTGAACGTTAATTGATGAATTCCACACTTTGGATATTTATATTTCTGTTTAACCGAGAAGTTAACACCTTCACAACTCCTTTGTCACTAGAAGAAGTGAAATAATATTTAAGCATGAAACATCTAAAGTTCCTAAAATTGAAAGCTAACTACGTAATTTGGTTTACGACACCAGACACGGTACAGATTATAAATGGTCACAAAGCTAAGCATGATCCCTAATAACCGGATTGTCATTTTGTGTGTTTTACTCAGAAGAGAACCAACTCTTTTTAACCCTGGCGCGACAGCCCTAAGAGTGCCAGGGCCTATCAACCCGACTGCCGGCCTCGCGTCCACTTACACATGGCAGAGGTGGGGGATCATCCACCTGGTTTTCATGACCAGGGCCGCTTATCCAGCGCAAGCTGCTCACTTTCCTCACGATGCTGAGTGGGTACCAGTCCTATACCCGGCATTTAAAGTCCGCACCCCATGGGTGGAATCTCTTTCCGTGGCCAGGGACCAAGGCACGCTGCCCTAGCCCGCTACACCACGGCGCAGGACCAAGAGAACCAATAGCAACAATAAATAATTTTATTGCTTAGGTTTTATTGTTTGTCTCGTGTATTGTTTATTTGCACTTTAGTAACTAGCCTATGTGACGTCGTTGAAACCTAGCCCTTGCAGCACCATATACCCACAGCTAACCATCTCGACCAGTTGCTACGTATTCTACGTCGCTCGTTGAGAAGGCATTCCCTGATGGCATTGCTATTATTAGATGCATGAAAAATCGTCGTTTATTTAAGCTTTTCGCAGCTTCTTGGTGCCCATTATGGGCTGTAAGTATTAATACTGTGTCGTATACTTCCGAATAAAAGGACAAAGCTTCAGTAAATGCTTTTGTGCTAAAAAGGTCAAATGTTTTCAATATAGACTATAAACTGCGGGTTGTATAAATAAGATTAAATAGGAGCAGCTGACTCACGAGGTATATTTCAACAACAAAAATGTGGGTAATTTTAAACTTACACAATTTGTTAGTTCGGCATATTTTATAGGTGATTTTACTCCTTGTTGCTTCTATGTTGCAGTCTATGCAGTGCATGTTGCAGCCTATGTTTTAGTGTGAGTTTTATTCTGGTTTTGTGTTTCAGTTGATCTTTATATAGGTGATATCAGGCTTTAATTTGGGCAGTGAAATGCTGGAACCGTACTACCATCGTCATCACTACTGATACTGAATTTTAAGGTTGACCACGACTAAATGGTTACTTCTTATGTGTATAAGCATAGTAATAAGGTTTTAATGCCTTTTCCTTTTTCATAAACTCAAGTTAATGGAGGAAGTCTGAATGTATGTTTTACTCCTAAGGGCTATTTAAATGTTTGCTGCCCAAACATGAGAAAAGTTATGCAACCATGAGAAAAGTCTTAAATATGTACTGTGTGATGACTTGTGTTGTAGAAATACTGCCCTAGTTGCTGTCGTTTTAACCCTTTGGGGACTGTTTATAATTTGCAGCAGCATAGAAATCCTTTCCGAAACCATGAAACTCAATTGTCTATCGTGCATGTTTGTTAAAGTGTCCTTCACCATTCATTATAAAGTTTATGTATCATCAGTATTTTGTAAGGACAGAAACTGATAAGATTATCTTGTACACCTCGAAAATAACGCCTACCAGAATATTAATTTAGGTTCCAGTCTAAGGTTGTAGAAACCAATACCAACGATTACCAAAGATGGTGGATTTTATTTTGTATCCTTGGTACACATTAGAGCAAAATATGAATCTGTCTTCATTTTCAGCACTCTAGTTAACGCCTAAATAAATTACTAAGTCACTTCGACTACTGTCCCTAAATTAGAAAAGCCAAAGTAATCTTGTCAGTTTTCTATTCCACAATTATGAAGACTGTGATAGTCATGTTCACTGACAGCAGATTATGGAATTGGGGATAAAGATATTCAGTGACAGGGAGAAAATTACATTTAAATTAAGCTGCCGGCAACTTAATTAAATCGCGGTACAATGGACGCATCCTAACCATACTTAGTTATGTATGGAAACTAGTCACAGACTGAAATGAGCTACATAGCTGGTTAATCTTTCGTACTAATTAGTAGGGAGAGATTCTTTAAGTTAAAGAATATCAAAACGTCGAAGAGCCTGGCGCGATTTCATTTTTAAATATGTATATTAATTAACTTTTTCCCTGCAACATACTCCACAGAGCCAGAAATTCTGTGGAGCACATATTGTGTAGCTTGCGTTTTTTTTCAATGTGAGTCTATAGAACACAAATACTAACTATTACAATATGGTGGATTTACAGCTCAAACTTCACGAGTAATAATTGTATGAAATGCATCAAACTATTACAGGCTGATAAACATACCTCTAAACAAGGAAGAATTTAATACAGAATATAAACACATTATTAACACTGTTTTAATTAACGGATTTAATAAATATTTTATACACAAAAGTTAGAAAAATTTAAATATAAAAACTGTAAATAATGTTTTCACTCTTAAAAAGTAAAAACCGATTATATTTTCAAAAAAAGGAAAGAAAAGAAACTTATCCATGGGTAAGTAACAAATTCCAAAAAAAAATGTTAAAAGAAGTTGTATAATACGGACACCTCAATATAAATACAGCATAAAAGTTTATTACAGTTTCCTAAAATAAAAAGAAATAACTGTTTAGAATGCGATAAGATTTATATATTTATAAGACCAGACGTAATTTAGAAACCAGAGCGAAGGAACATTTTAGAAATATTAAATATAAACAGACAGATAAATCGGCAGTAGCTGATCATTTTGGGTCATCTATACATGAAATAAACCCAGAAGTTAAATTAACCAAAGAATTTAACGAACCAATAGATTTAATGGTTTGAGAGAACATTTTTATTTTGAAAAATATAGATCGCGTGATGAATTTTGATGTCCCACGCGTACTCGTAGATGCCATCAATAAGTTTGTATTGTCCCCGGTAGCTGACAGTAAGATAGGGAGCTATGCCTCAAATTTCGAAAGTAATCACGGTCAGCCAGTCAGTGTGTCAGTGTCGTCCGTGTCAGGCTGACAGGTTGAAATGAAGCAAAGTCGCTATGAAACCGCTCCCAAAGTATTGTGAATAAGATAAGTAATAGTGAAGCTGTGTTACTATAGTGTTTAGTTATTCGTAATACTTAGTTTGTTTTACTGTCAGCAGCTTCAGTTTTTTACAAAGCACTATGATATTTCTAGTTTTGTTGCTCCAATTTACACCTATACGAGTGCGTGTTTGGTTGAAATAGTCATTATTTGGTGACCATATAAACGTGTTGAATATTTAAATACCCTAAAGTTTTACAAAACTCCCTTAGGGAAGTACCAATTTTAATTGCACTATTAATAGAGATTTCGGTCACATCTTTAGCGGGCCTGTACATTACAAATCAGATAGTGTAATTGTTACCAAAACATATTGTACGCGTAAGAAGTAATGACTTGCAATAAATACTAGAGTAGCTACAAAATAATGAACATGGGTTGAGCCAATACGGTAATCGTACTGTCGTGGTCTTGCCAGTTCCACGGTAAGTGAACGACAGAGATGGAAGATATATCCGTGTTTGTCTCAACCTAGCAAGTATCATACAGATGCTGAGATGTAAAGTGATACAAATGCTGACAGAGAATTTTGCTTAATATTTCAGCATCTGAGAAATAACATATACAATGATTATCGTATAATCTGAATCTTAAAAGCTTGAATTGGAGAACAGTTTGCTTACGTAGCTATCGTTCATATGCACACAAAACAAAATGATTCAAATTAGATGCGTTTTGCTACAGTGAAACAAAATAATGACATTTCAATGATTTGTGAATATAGTTTCTATTTTAATAATGCCATATGTGTATACTGCTTGTAATGGACTTTAAACCAATTGTTGTTTCATTCAAATACTTAATATATGCGTAATATATGAATGTGTATTTCTGAAACATTTTACTGCGCAGAAATTTTAGCCTTGCAGCAACAACACCCCTTCTTTCAAGCTGAAATTTGCGACCATCATTGGTTCTCCTATATTTGAACCCAAGAGATTTCAGAATATTTTGCATAGAAGATACAAAATCCGTATATTCTATTTCCCTCTCATTAAATTGGTCAGCCTTTTGGAAGTTGAATATTCACCCTTGTCTTATAAATCATGAATTGTTCTACGTAAAACACAAATTTGAAAATGGTCTAAGTTGGTAGCACGTTTTTTTAGTTGATCGATGTTTCCCCGGAGATCTAAATATGGAAACTCTCCTATTATAAATTTGGTAAACTGTTTATCCTCTTTAACAATGTTCGCCACAGAATGAGCTCTCACTTGACAAGCCTGTAACATTAATTCTCGACTCTGAGCCAAATTTCTACTTTCGAAAATATCTTCAACTGACATCTGTTTGAAAAAGGATTACAGATTAACAAGAATATTTCTAGCCTGTTTATGTAAAATCTTATGAGTTGTTTCGCAGTTACTACTAGACGCACCAGTACTAGGCTTGTTAAGCGTCACGTTTACTAACTTCGAAAAGCACGTGTGCACTCTTAAAAGACCACCACTTTACTGAATTAAGGTAGAAAATGCAACTGAAGCATAACACGTGTGTGCCTTTCTTTATTGTCAGTTAAAAATTCTGTTCTTTCTAGTCAGGCGTCTTATCTTACCATATTGTTGCGTACATAGGCAGAGCAAAATCTGCAAATTACTATGATCATTGTTATGTAACATCCATTTGTATCAGTGACCTAACTATACTTAACTCAATGCTGTTAATCTCAATATCAAATCATATTATATAATAAGCTCAGGCAATAATATCGATGTTGTTTGATACATATTCTGGAGCACACTTTGTAACAGCATACCTCTTGTGTCAATATCTCATGTTAGTATAGCGACTGCCAGAGTCATTTAACCAGTTTTGTCTAAGGCAGATAAATATATAAAAATTTCTTCTTGTATATTGTTAAGGTTCTCTTCTACGTATATGTGATGAAATGTTATTTCTCAGTATGAAGACTTGTTATGTTAATTATTATTTAAGAAATAACAGGTAATACTCATAAGGGTTATTCCACTTCTATGCGAGATAACAATGGAGCTGTGCTTTGCATTTTGAACTCTGACAATCCCTAGTTCGATAACACACTGTATACTTTCTTATTATATTTTATATACTCCCGGCATGCGTCTTATTCAGTATCTACTGTTCTGTCAACCTACCAGACACAATTTTTGTTACTTAATCTAGTGTAGATATAATTAAATACTGCTCTGTATTTATGTAACAACGCAGCTAAACAGCGTGTTCACTGAATTCATGCTCTCAAATTCTAATAATTTAATTTTTAACAGCAATTACATATGTTTTAGTTCAACGCAGTGACATAATGTAATTCATGATGCCACTATAAATAATATTTGTAATCTGTTTACCTTTGGTGGCATATTTTCATGTTAAGTATTTGTTATTTAGTATGTTACGAACTGAGTGGAACATCTATGTATTTTGTTAATAACTTTGCTTATGGTACTTCGCCATGAGTCAAGCATAAAATTTCATTATTGTATATTTCATAATGCTTAGCTAATTTTGTTTCTCCCTTTCTCCAAATTCAACCAATTGTTTAACATACATACATGTTCCACTACCAATAGTTATATTATAACGGGTACTTTTGATTATTTATAATGTATTTATTTCGTGTTGGATTTCATTTTTATCAGTTCAATTGTAAAAGTTGTAATACCCGTAACACCTATCCATCCCTATGGTCCCATAGCAATTACCAAAACCCTACCCTCTATGAATGTTTTGTATTCACCCCTAATTTTAAGTTCATTTCTACTGCCGCATAAAATGGACTACCGTCGCCGGACACGAGGTACCTGCGCCTTGGTTGAGCTACCAGAAGGGAGACGTCCACAAAGATGGGCCCTCACAGCTGCTACTTACCTGTGAAAACGGCCCTTCTCAAATGATGTATACCTCATTAGGAAGGGTTCATGCTGCCAATTTACCTGGAAAAAAAGCAGTCAGCTCTTCCCAGATTTCTGCATTTCGATGAATGGTTAGAGATGTCGTATGTCTTGGGTAATCAGTGAGGCAACTATACCGAGATGAACTCCGACACTGCGAGGTGACTTATGTAAACAATTTGCAAGTCACTACTGCGAGTTTTCGTCAGCTCACCTGCAAGGACCTATAACAGTGACGCAGGAGGGCAAAGCTAGCTAGATTACCCTACATACTGCAATTCTACCTTTAAATCTGTTCGTCAGCTCCTTTGAAAGTGCTTAGAAAAGCGACGCAAAAGAGCACAGTACATTCAAAGCCAATATATACGGACAGCAAACCATAACTCCAGTTTTTCGTCGGCTTCCCTGCTCCAACTATTATGACAGACTCACTAGGATGAGGCAGGAAGCACAGTCAAACTTTTGTCAGTGATGCGGTACGGTTAGCAACTAGGGTCATGTGGGCAGAACTATGGTGACACTTCTGTGCATTTAGTGACAGTGCCTTGTGGAGTGACTCCCGTACGTTATAGTGTGACTCATATTGGTGCTGCAGTGTACATCCATAGAACTGTGGACTTCGTCCAACGTAGGCGTATCCAAAGAAAATCTGCTTTCCTTCCTTTCCCCCTTCCTTTAATTGTTTCTTAATTAATATCTACATACAAATTTTAATTAACTTTGCACTTTTTATTTTTATTTATACCTAGCAAGTATGCTTGGTTGCCTATGTGCCAAGGCACAACACTTGTAATTGTAAATCTCATGATATGTATTCCCTAATCAAATATGTTAAGTTCTTAATTTGGTACTTATTCGTTTGGGTATTGTCGAGGACGGCAGAATCAAAATACCGGAGGTGTGTTGTGTGTATAGACTGAGCAACATCTGGAAATTACTATAATCATTATTATGTAACATTTATTTCCTCTGCCTTGAATTTGGACAAAGCTGTTTGTTGATGATTAAGCTTAAATTCTGCTGACTGGCAAAACATGTACTTTGGACCGGTGAATCACACATCCTGCTGATCAAGGGAAATAATGCACAGGTGGCCGTTAAGGGGTCTCAACATGTTCTCCATGTTGTAAACAATGAATCACACATCCTGCTGATCAAGGGAAATAATGCTTAGGTGGCCAGTAACAGGCCTCAAGATGTTCTCAATGATGATTGCACAAGATGGTGCAATATTTGGGAGGAAATTAACAGTTTTCGTGGGAATTGCTGAGTTGGCTTTTGGGTAGGACCTCTATTTAAGCTTGGTTGAGTTAGCACCCGCGGGACTTGACACGGGACTTGACAGGGACATTTGAGAGGGGACTTGCTGATGGTCTCTATTTTGGATGGCTCCGTAAATATTAACAAAAGTTTATTTTAAAAGTGCTACTAGAGGTAAGATCGCCAGAAAGTTGCACCGGTCCATATATCTCTTTCCAGGTGCACAAGGTTCAGCCATATATACAACGCATCTCTAAAGGTACAGTCGCACTGTGTCATTTAGTATTTAATTGTTACTAAAGCGCCCCTGATCTCATCAAGATGTAGGGAGTGCCTTGTAGAAGCGCTACGCACGTTTGGAATGCAGTTACTAAGTTGATTTGGAACTAGATGTTTCTTTTGCCCTACCTTATCCATAGCTATGCTCCCAGTTACTATATGGGGTTGAGGGTAAAACCCCTTACCTTTCAAACCCCTAAAAAACCTTGTAGTATTGTAATGTAACAACATCCCCGAAACTAGATGTGCTACAAATACGGGACTTGGAGAGTAATGCTCAGAAAAAATAACTCTGTACCATGGAAAAAATAAAATAATTCTGTAATTAGTATGTTTAGAGCGCACAAAGAAATTAGACGTATGGTTCGGCAAAGCGAGCCAGAATGCGTGCTCAACTGTACAACGTTGTATGCACCGTATTGGCTAGTAGCGATATAACAGCCATGCCTAGCCCCGCCTTATGTTCATTCCTATTTTGTAGCTACCTTAACGAGGTTTTTTTAAACTTACCTAGCCAAGCATTTATATGCTTTTGTTTACTGTAATACACTATCGCTGCTGTATACTTAACTTTGGTGTGGATGCCATCTCTCGTTTCGATCACTTTTAACGCTATACGATACTCGTGATATGCACATTTTTATAACTATAGTTGCCGCTGTACGCTGTACTCATATGTTTTCAACAGTGAAGAGGGTTCACCATGAAAAATGGGGCTCATTTACACAGCGGTGCAAGATCCATTTGCAGAAATAGGCAAAAACCTCTATAGACATTACCCCCTAAAGTTATACGGATGTACTTGCCGCTTATGCAACACGCTAGTCATCCACTGAGTTCATACTCACTCTATGGGGCAGATCTGTTGGTGACTGTACTCGTCTCCTCAAGCCACTGATAAATCGTTCCATATAAGATGTACTAAAGTGTCTGATTGTGTGGAAACACTCCTCATAATATTATAATTGCCCGAATCAGGCTCACCCGTTGCATCACGTTTCACCGTTCAATAAGATCATGTGTGGTACATAACTCTCACCTTCAATACCTTGCCAAAAGCAGTACAGCTCCGCTTACAATGAAAACTGATAAATAATCGACACCTGTATGAGCAGCTCACAAAGTAAATCAAATGGCACATCAAGAGAGTTTTAACGGATACTTGACCTCAGACGATCATTGAGTGATTTACCTAACGCCCTATCCCTATTGCCGATAATGCGGAAGAGTTGAAACTATGTGTATGTTGTGTCAATGTTTAGCTTATAGCAAGGGAAGGGTAAGCTTCCGGTGGCATGTTCCTCTGTTAAAGTTACCATGTTGGATACTACTACAACCTCTGGAAACTGTGTTGGCAATTTATATACATCCTGTAAATGGTATTATATACTATGCAAAATGCCGCGACGCTGCTGCAAGTGAATGGGATTTCTCCATCAATAATTCATATATGGCAGAAGTTGAAATTTTTATTTCAAGCTGTATTATTATATCAATGAGCATCCTTCCTTAAATTTAAACCTGAGTATACACATTATATCATAATGATATAGGTACAATACGTGCTTGAATTTTCATATAAATAATACTCATTTATTTTCCACCTAGTTCTTTAAATCTCTGCCAGGGGTTGACAAAAATTATTTGCAGAGAAATTTTACAATGTAGGTATTAGGGAATAAAATATTATCTCCTGTTTTTATATGAAGAAAAAACAAACACAGGGGGAGAAAATGGAGAAAACTCCAACAATATTTGTCAATCTATTTTATTCATACATATAACTTTTCAGACATTGCTTAGAAACACAGGAAAAAGGGCTATTTTAGGATTTCGATGGATGAACCACATTAACTCGGTTGTGGTTAGTATTTAAGATAGTTTAAGAACGAAGTACGTCTAAAATCCAATATAATCTCATCTTACATAGTCATATGCAATTTAAATTTTTCAAAGTACATTAAAATTCTGTCGTCCTTCGTACGACAGTTAATATCAGTTCGAATCACTGCTTCTGCTATAACAAACTAAATAAATTCATGAAGTACTCGATGATCGATCTGCCTAATCTGCAGGCTTCTATAGGTGCCAACAACACAGTAACTCGTTCTATTAAGACGAACTCCCATCCGAATAAACGAAGGCACTCCTCGATGTTTAAATTCCGTTTCTTCGGAAAACGGTGTGCCTAAGTAAACAGTTCCACTTGGACAACTCTTAATTGCTAGAGATGGTTCAATGTCTTGATGTTACACTTCACTGATATTTAAGCTTCGGCAGTCTGGTGGTTAAGAATTTCATGTGGCGTGTGGAAGATTAAATGTAATCAAGAGGGAACTCTAGGCTACAGATCGATACTGCGAAAGTCCAATTTAGGATTATAGAGCGATATGCTTTATTGAAGTTTATATAACTTAAACGCAATTTAATCAGAAATTTTCATTACTGAACATACTTGCAGATCATATGCAGGCAACGCCGTAGCCGAGTAGTTCGGCCACTCGACCCTCGCCGGGTTCGATCTTTCCCTTGTTGATTTCTTCGGCGAAAGCTCCAATGATTAGGACAGACGATTACTATCATGATCACCGCTATATTTATAGGCATTCGGCTGCGTTTTGTACCCAATACAGATCTAGTTGAGAAAGTCTTGTTTTCCAGTTTTTGGAGATTGGCTTCACTGGGAGCTGCCTTCTGATTTGTTCGTACCTTTCGCCATTGCGTTCTTTTTCATGAACCCATATACTAACGATGAGACATTCTTCAATCTTATAATCGGTTGTATCAGCCATTGCTTACAACACAAGCAGCATGTCACACTGACATGAAATAATAACCCACTAAAAATCTGGCTTGTCGCTATCACACAACAATGTCCTCGCTCTTTCGTAAAATTGACGAACAAATGCAGCAAAAACCATATGAAGGGGAAAATGTCCCTCTCAATCTATAAATAGTATATAATTTGTTTTCGGTGTCGAAAAGTGAGTTATTTATATATCAACATTACCCGATCGCGACTTTTGGCCCACCCGGTAGAATAATTTTCAGCTTAGACTCTCTGAACCATTTGGGCATCAGTTTGTTTATTCCATTCGCTGCTTCTCTATAACTCGGTTCCTGAAGGGGATATTAAAACGCAAAATAAACTGAATCTCCTGGGGTGTCTTGTTTCTAAAGGAGATAAACCTGCTGCTGACAAGAAAATTGAATACTTGGAAATGTGAAATGTGTAGTGTTTAACGCCCGCTTTTACTACATACGGCACCGCAGGCGATGACACTGTTGACAAATGAGATGAAGATGGAGCACCGCTGGAATGAGATGGCGGGGGAAACCGGAGATCACGGAGAAAACCCGCCCCAGCGCCGTGTTGTCCACCACAAATCTCACTTTGCGGTCACCTGGGATCAAACCCGGGCCGCCTTGGTGATAGCCAAGCGGTGTAACAACTGAGCCACGGTGCGGCCTTGGAAAACTTGGAATAAACAGTAAATGAGACATGGTGAAATCCTTCAGTTTATATCTTAGAGCTTAAAATCTGTAAGCTTTACCTAGTAAATTTCATACGGTTTATTGTTTAATAATACATAACATTGGAGACATATAAGTAGCAGGAGATAACCGACATAATTACCATTATCCTAGAAATAATTGAGGTTAGTCAGTTCAGGTACTGTGACTTAGTTCCCCTTCCTCCGCAGTTTTGATTTTGCTCTGTTGGTGTTCCTTCTTGTCAGCTTTAGGTTAAATCGGTTTGAAATTTTTGTGTGCACCTAGTAGTGGTGATTGAAAACAGCATAAACTAAACATTTTATACTCTTTAATAATTTTCAAATAACTGCATATGTTGTTAAAATGTTAACGCGTTGTTTCTTAAAACAAAACATTCAGAACCAATTTCATACATTACAAAAAATGTTCCTAGTTTTCAAATAATAACAAAGCTCCTACATAATGTATGTGGGAGAGATAATCCTTGCGTGTGTTCTATTATTTGATGGCTCCTTGACATATTTATTTTTGTAATGTAACCAATATGAGTGTGTTAACATCGTGAAACTATTACCATTAGTTTACAATATAGAGCTTACTAAACAGGACCATTACTATATCTCCACGTTTAACAAAATGTGATTACTGTGCGTGGATAACACTCTATCAGCATTTACAATCACGTTCCAATGTTTTTGGAAACTCATCCCCCCTGATATGAGACATGGGACATTATATGTATATATAATGTTTTGAATGTGAACTGCGGTAACACGATACATTAAATATGGCTTAAAATGGACAGCGATATAAAAACAGCGATGTTTCCAGAATGTAATAGGAGAGAATCCCTATATTTGGTACCTGAGCAATTACTTGGATAGTTATCAGTAATACCTTTCCGAGCGTGCCTGAGTATATTGATGGATATTGTAATTTAAGAATTCCCATGTTTTAGTACTCCCCATCCAAAAAATACTTCTTCAAACAACTACGCTTCCCCTTTTAGGACTTACACTTGTGACATGAAGCCAAATGCCTTGGATCAGAAGCCCACTCAAGGCCAAATGACTTTATATCCTACAGAATTTGGAATGGGCGATTAGTCCCATGACTGGTATTGCCACGAAGAAAAAACCAGCCCTCGTAGCCATGGTCGCTAAAGCGTATGTCTCTAGTGTTCTGCCGCGTAGAGGGTCACGGGTTCGAGTGCCACCTTAGGCAGGGGTGTTTATGTGTATATTTATAGTGAATATTTGTGAAACTAGGAAAACATATAATAAATTAAACGGAAATAATGAAAAATTGGTTAAAAATAATATATATACATAGATATATAATTAAACAAAGTTGATTATATTGCAGACTATGTCATGTTTTCTGTTATGTTTCAGTTATTTTCAAATCTAGATGTTTCTCACACTGTAACACTGCAATTTTATGAACTGCTTACTTTAGGTTAGCAATTGCGATTCTCCAGAAGTCCACTTTTAATACATATACGTTTCTCTCACGCTTCGTGATGAATCTTATGCAGGAAGGTACTTCGTTAGAACATAAACTAATTAATCATGGAGACTATTCGATTGAATCAATTAAAATTTAATTTATGGAGTTCTGTAGCTGCTATTCTCAACGTCTCCTTCTACGTTGGATGTGTAATACAGCTTAATTTTACTCAGAGCTTGAAGAGCTTTTAATGTCGTAAATGTGCCCTACCTTCGGAAGGAAGCCATGCGATTTGGAAATAATTTGATGTCAGTAGTAGGAGACTTATATTTTACATCATCAGTCCAATGTTACTTTGGATAGGTCGGATGAAGTTTTCTATATTAAAATAGACATTTATTTACTTATAATTACTAACAAACTGAGAAAGAAAAATAGTAAGAATAATATAAATGGCCAATGATATCTAAAGTAATAAAGAAGGATTAAAAATACAGTAAAATAATAATGACTGTTTTGAAACCAGCGGAGGGCCAACGGACATATTTTAAAACTAGCGCCAGCCGCTTTAGTTAGCGTAACGCCATATTACTCCACGTCTGGTATGATGGAGAACAGGCTAGTGTAGCGTTGCGTGTCGGAAAGCTACCGATAAATATGACATTTGTGGAAGTATTTGTTTTATAGTGAGTAAATTAACAATAGAATATGATCGGCATATCTCAAATAAATGCAAGGAAGCTTTAAGCATTAAGATTTAATTAAATGCATAAAATTCTGTGTCTTCCTTCAAATCACTCATACCCTGAAGCTGAAATCTCATATGTTCTGTCAAACAAGCCTGGGATAAAACAGTTGCAGGTGAGATCATCAACATTCTTCTTGACGAGAGGATGTCACATATAAACGGCATCAAATACTAGACTACTCTATGTGAACCGATGACTATGAAACTTTTAATTTGCTAGTCAAATTATAATGTAACTCAAACGCATACCTCGCTCTCAAACGTACAAAGGCAGTAAGAATTGATTTCAAATAAAAGGTAAGTAAATAAATTTAAATCATATCCAAGAAAATGATAGATTGTTTAAGGCTGTTAAAGAGATATTTGAAAAAAATGTTAACACAATAAATGATAAAATATATTTGCAATTTAAAATTCGCTGCAAAATAATGCAGGTGATTTAAGCTCCACAAATACGACAAGTGTATACATACTATCTCAACTAATGCGTACTTGTACACAGTGAAAGGCTAACCAATATTTACGTATGGTGTACTGAACGAGACCACTGTTCGGTCTTACGGAACCATCCAAAGGCCTTTACAGCTCAAATGCAGCATTGAATATGTGATAGTTACCAACGTGAAGGAGAATTTACTTCCGCTTACCTGAGTCAACCAGTGGAGGGTGCGGTATCTCGCGGACCAGTAATTTCAGGAGGCGATTTCATGAATCTCAGGTCAGCAATGATGAGCAACGTAGAAGCTGATCTGTCTGGCAGGGGATTGTATGAAATACAAAATAATGTCTCCACCAACGTATTACTTTAAAAGTATGCATGTTTTTTAATACGTCTGACACCACAGAAAGACTTAAGATTCGGAGACCCTAATATGCCAGTTTTATACCTCTGGGACTCCATGCCTCTGGCCTCATAGGCCCATTTTGGTAATGTCATTCATCTCTTCAGTCTTCTGCCCATCATATTTCCACACCCATTATATGAATTATCTTCTTCTTTACGGACGTATACTGACGTGTATGAAACATGGCCCATTATGACACGCAGCTGATTGATTACTCATGAAAAGTCTAGACTCCCCCGCTTGCAACTTGAGTCACTACTCCGTTCTTCGATTAACATTTCTAGCCAATGTTTTGGCAGGACACGTTCATTCCTCAAAATATGCCGAATTGCCGAAAGTAAATATTACACGTTACATGTTCTCACTGGCAGAATACGTTTAAAGCAATGCTTCTTTGAATTTAGATACCAAAGTGAAACTTCAATAATAAAAACTTAGGAATAAAGAGGAATCACATTTTTTTCATTGTTTCCAACTCGCTGACGGAAGCTTTGACATACTGTCGCATCTCTCGTGCGGCTTAACGGTTTAATGGCATACGTGAGTAGTTTTTCGCATCTTCCTATAGAAGGTCGACTTGTTTCGTATTGGTCGAGTATTTGCTTTTCTACCACTGGTAGCCGCCTCGGTAGCGTGGTGGTAGCATGTCTGCCTCAGGTTCAAGAGGTCCCGAGTTCGAATCTCGGTCAGGGCAAGTTACCTGGATAAGGTTTTTTCCGTGGTTTTCCTTTATCCTGAAAGACGAATGTCGGGTAACTCTAAGTTCCATGGACCCTGGACTCATTTGAGCATCATTTCACCCCTTTCAATCATCTTCCGATATGAGTTAACTTTGGAGGACGTAAATTACAACAGCAACAACAACCACTGGTAGCGTGACACTTTCATAGAGGCTATATCCTAACCACCCGTTCATTTCACAACTATTATAATACCGGAGCAAAAGATTGCTTACAGTATGGATTGGACTGGATAGTACGGAGGGAGTTCGGCACCTTGACCAAACTGGTCTTTTGTTTCTATGTCCCAAGTGGGGCAACCCAGGAAGGGAGGATGAGATGAGCGGAGACAGAGGGCGGCCGATCCCAATGTCACTATACTATAGAGGTCGGGGTCCCTACACTTTCTTAGATAAAAGCTCCCGGACGTTCAGGACAATCATCATCCCACAGACTATGGTCCAGAAACAGTTAACAGGTCGGTTGGGAGACCGGAGGTCGCCTCACCAGAGCTGGAATTTACAGGCAAGCTTGCACAACCGGCATACCGCCTGCTGCGTTCCTGAATCGGCGCACTAGGCCGGCTTGGAGGCCGGAGTTTCCCGCCAGAGGAGAAAGTATTCACTCAGATCATATCATCCTTCCATGCACCGTGGAGACTCCTGCCGACACTTATACCCTGAAAGAGACCACCATATCACAGATGATATGAAATGATAATGGATGTGAAATGGAGTGACAGGAAATACGAGGGATATAATTAAACTACCCAGCATTCGCCCAGCTACAAGGGAAACCCCAGAAAAACCCGTGGGTCAGGTAGATTGGCCACGGGAATCGAACCGGATCTCCCGAATGCGGTCCCCAGACGAAACCACCTGAGCCATTCAGCTCGATAAGATAACATAAATGCCACTTAAGGAATTGCCCGTTTTTTTGTGTATGTTGGCCTACATTTATGTTATTGCAGTTGTAGTTTCCACTCGTAGTAGTAGTATGTTTGTGTTCTATGGTGAAAAAATTGTGTTCCATCTAACGCCTTACTATTAATTTTCGCTCATTCTCGTAACCCTAACTCTTTACAATTAGTGTGCATTTATCAGATATAATAAATGTTTTGTTACACCTCTAAAGCTGTCATACCATCGACCTCTCAGTGCTCCCCATTATTCACCTACAATTATTTCAGTAATGGTAATAATATTGACCTAAAACTCTGATAATGAGTTTAATTTTCATTTACTAAATTTAACAGTAAAGTTTTCTATTACTGTACTTCAGATTAAACGTTTGACATATAAGCGCTATCGAAGACAATTTTTAATATCCCTCCTTTAACTAAAATATTGAGGGCCGTTCTCATTTGGAACATAACATATATTGCCGATGGTGTTGACTCGTATACGATGGATGGGAAAAGTATTAATCAATTTAAAGGTATTATTTGAGAAATAAAGAAATATTAGCCATACGTAATAATTTTTGCTGGTTCATTGGATTTTTAATCATTAGATGACGCACACATTCGCACTCTTATTCATTCTCTGGGAAAGATGGGGAATCATCTTGATGGTAGAACAATCCCCAACCCCAGCCGGGAATCGAACCCGGTAACTCTCGCACAGTAGTCTGGTGCTCTACCGACTGAACTATGGGGCCAGCCAAAAGGGGATTATGGAGGAAGCGGATAATGAAAAAGAAAGTAAAAAACATTCCCCATTCCTGCGGGATAGCTTAAGTACGTGTTATATACTTAATACGGTTATATATTTCCAGTATATGTTTATATAGGTAACCACTAAGACCCTGTCTAAAACAACACACTTAGAACAACTTGCACACCAGCTGAATCAGTTTCATTCGTATTGGTGAAAACTACAGATTTGGAAATTCATGTAACCTATACTGCTTTGCATAAAAAGTGTCCGTTAATGGATGGTAGTTGTTAAGGTTTCTAATGACCAATGAATTCCGAAACTCCAGTTTGATCATCTCTATACGTTCAGCACAATTCATCACTGGATCCGCAGGTTACTTTGTTCTTTCCAAAATATTGGCTGCTCTGTCAAAGGGCTTCTGACAACACTTTAGGTTAACATCTAATATTAGCATATTGTTTTACAAGCATTCGGAGAGGAGAGTGACTAGTTTCTTGCGGTACTGAATTTGTGAATGGCCAGCACAGTGTGAACAAAGGGAGGTTGCGATGCGCACCTATTTTCCACTCTAAGTATAATGAAAGAACAACTGCCTTATGAGTCTACTAATACTACAGGTAAGTTAATTATTGTCCATTTTTTCGCCGGCGGAACATCAATAGAGCAATGTATCGTTTAATTTTGACTCAAAGTACGATATAATAAAAAAACAAAGGTTAAGGATTGTAATTGGGCTTTAAATACACTTAAGCCTTGTATTCTCAAACCACTCTACATTATTCTTAATGTTGGTCTCTTTCTTTTTCTCTTCAATGTGGCCATGACTTTAACTTTAGTCTCTATGTCGCTAATAAAAGCTGTAAAAAATTTCTTGTCTGTCTTTCAGTTTAACCACAAGAGCAAATTATTTCTCATTTACTTCTCTATAAGGATGAAGTTTGTTGATTTTTTTCTTTCCTTAGGTGTCTAACGTATCGAAACGCTTCATAGATACGGTATCCGAAACATTCCTTCATTTGTCATCGATAACACCATTCGTGGGTTCGTTTTTCTGTCCCTGAATTATTTTTCAGACCAGTCACACAGAGTAGTGATACGTACTGGGTGGAATAAAAGGTTGGTCACTATAATATGCAAACGTCATCGAGGGAAAGCACCAATACAATCAATAGGAATGATTCCCCTCTAATGTATTCAGCCAATAAGTATATTTGTACAAAAGCAAGAATATATTTCGAGATACTTTATTAAAATTGACCTATTAGGTTTGCTCTGGGGTAATTCGTGGGCCTCACATACAGGAGGTCTTGGGTTTGACTCCCAATTATTTATCTTGAGCTTTTCATAGTTTTTTCTGCACAGTAGGTGAACACTGAGGTAATTTTAATTTACAATGAATTCCTTGCCTCCATTTTCGTTTCCTTCCGCTTTTCCCTTTTGCTTTAGGTGTGCTTCTATGTTTCTTGATATACGATGGTGCTGGACAGATGGCGCGGATACTTGTACCAAATACAGACTATTCCCCTATTTGAAGGAAACTTTTCTCGCCCTCGAGAGGCCGCTCGGGTAGTTGGATTTCTGCGCGTCTATGTGCCTTGTTGTTCCTTCACTACATTTCATCTGAAGAGTGGTAGCCGTAGTGGATCTCTCATAGCTTGCTAGGTGCCCCGCTAAATTGTATAGCTTATACCGCATCTTAAGCTTATTGCCACAATTTTTGTCTAATTTTCAAAATTTCAGTATTTCGCTTCTCAAATTGTGTTAATATTATGCATATACACTGATGAAAATACTCCCAGCAGATAGCTTCAGAAGCTATTAGATTTTCTGTGCATAGGTCAAACTGCTGGCGCAGGGGTGGTGAGTGAAGGGAGAGAATTAATCAGCATGACGCCATTTATGTAGGCTTCTTTGTTCTTTTGTAATGTTCCAACACACCAGTAGGTAACCTGAAAGCACAGTCCAGGACTGCGAGCGGAACTGATTTGGGGAGCCGCGGATTGGGTGAAAATTGGGAACGTGTAACCTTGGAATACCTGACTACAGGAATTTCTGAATATATTGTTGCATGAGTTTATCTCTTGAGCTTAATTCTTTTAGAAACCCTTTTTTAAAAAAATATTGAGGATCATTTTCTCTAATTTATTTTTAAAATTTTATTTTCAGTTCTTAAGGGACACTAATAAACAGGGGATAGACTTTGATGACTTAAAAATGCTTGAAAAAATTACCTATAAGTTTACTTAAAAATTCAACTGATGACCTAATAATTATAAAAATGAGCTAAAATGAAATTCCCTAATATTTGCTAAGAAAAAGTTATAAAATAAAGATTATTTAACTAACATGTATACTTACATAGCTTTTAACACAAAAATATACAAAATAAGAAAAAGTTAATTAATTAATTAGTAATTAATTAGCAATTTGAGTAAACCTACAATCTAAATTTATAAGAAAAATTGAAAAACCATACCTTAAATAACTGCTATCCTCTTCATTGTGGTAAATAATCGTGTACATTTGAAAATTCTGGAATATGAAGGAAGGACGGTTGCCGGCGAGGACATTGTTGTATATCGAGTAACTTGTTTCCATTTCCCCAACAGACTATAGGAGCAAATTTGAATGACGACAAGTCACTGGGTGTCAACTCCTCCTGAATCTTCATAGTTTCAAAGCCCAACCTTGAAAGTACTTTAGCTATCGTACGAAATGTTTTGTATCCTGGATTTTTTCTAACCCATTTGTAAATATTTTTAAAATCTTCTTGCCAATTTCACCAATCACGTTATTCAATATATCTTCAGCTTCGTTAACCAAATCTGTAGCCTTGTGTAGTGAGTGCAATGCCACTCTCTTGAAGATTCGTATATGTTAAACAACCAAAGTTTTGCTTGAGATAAGAAAATTGCCTCCCCAGTTCACTATCACTAAACGCCTGTTGGTCTATTTCAATCGCTCTAACTCCTTCCGCATCAAGGGAATTTACAAACATCCTCACTATTTCATAATGTGCACAAAAATAAAAACAAATTTCTAGGCATGAGACCCATCGTGTTGTTATTCGGTTGTGGAGACAATGGAACACTAGGGGAATGGAATTTGAAATTTTCTCTGCGTGGATTTGATGAGGATCTTTTCAGTATTTGAAACAGGTGGATCTACTTACGAAAAGTTCCGCCACTCTATATAAGCTATGTGCCAAACAGGTTGCATGTATCATTCGTGGATGAAAGTCCTTGATTGGATTTGCCGCTTTAACCGTATACGGAGCGACATTACGAATAAAAAGCAGCACGCCCTTATACTGGATTGCATTAGGCCAAAGCAACATGTAATTAGTGAACGGAATAAATATGCATTTTCATAGTCCATCTAGCTCTAGCGTCTCTACTATTACATTGGCTACGTACCGACCTTCACTGTCTGTGCTTTCATCAATGGAAACATATTTTTTTTTCTTTTCTGTGACGTGCTCTCTCATGTTTCGCATCGTTTTTTCATAGCATAATGGAAAATAATTCCTTCATAATGTCGACTCATCTGGTAAACAACGTCCCATGTGAGGTTCCAGAAATGTTTTTCAACTTAGCTTTGTTCAGCTTTGTGGAGGAATATTTGCAGACACAAGCGCGTCACATAGCTTCCTAAAAAGCTCAGAAACTGTACCAACATTGAATCCTACACTCTCAGAAAGTAGCATTTGCGCATTACTCTGCTTCATAGAATTTTCCACAGTCCTCTTATATTTGTCACGATCGATATGTTGTACTGCAAATCGTTTCAAAGGTGCTACTTTAATTTCACAAAGCTTACAAAACAATATGGTACCAACTGTGAGAAAGAAAAAACCTTCCTCCCCAAACTCGTTTAAATATTCTTTAATCTTGTAGCAACAGTAGGCTTTACATTCAGCATAATTGTATGGAAAACATAAATAACACGATGTACAACTACACTGTTACAAATCCTCAACAGCAGGAAATAAAACTTTCTTTTTAGTTTGATTAGAAGGGTGAGGCAACCACGTAATATAGTTTGGGCAACGGCGCTGGATTATAATTACTTATAGAGATATGGGCTGATTTAAAGCGATGTAGTGCTTACTAAGACTGATTCTCACACGGAAACTGGGCATCAGTTCACTATTGAAGAGTTTTAACTTTTGTCTGTTTTAAATATCTCTGAAATATTCGTAGTCCTATGCAACTACGAAGATATGTATTCTTTAAATTTGTGTTTAGTTTTAATATTACCAGGTCATTCAATAAGTACTTATTTAAAATAATTGTGTTATTTCTCGACAGAATTTCATTGAAAATTAATGAAACTATAGAAAACACCTTCATAGCTTTCTTTATAACATTCCAAATTTTCATTGTTTTCGATAATAACTGTGATGCAGTATAGTTTTAAAATTGTTGCTGCTGCTGCTGTTGGCAGTCGTACAAAGCAGATAAATGTGATGGAATGTCTTTCTACGAAGTAGGTGAACATTTCAAATATTCACATAGGCATGGGAATATATATGGAGTCAAGCAATGAGTAGGAGTGCCATCAGTCATTGGGTTAGCAGATTGTCAGGGGCAGATCGAGGTATGACTATCAGATCTCCAAAGCTATCGAAGATCTCACGATGCCGTGATGCTTGAGAGAGTTCAATGTGCCGATAGAATTGCAGCTCAACTAGTCATCCCTGTATGTAGTGCCAACATAATCTTTCATCCCTTAGGCTATGAAAAGTATGTGCCAAGGGCATCCCTAAGTAACTGACGATAATAAAGAACAAAGAAACAATTTTTAGTAGAGTTGCTTGGATATCATGAAGTTGACACAGATTTCTCATCCAAGATCGTAACAGGTTGTTTGACATAGATTTATGATTACGAAACTGAGAACAAATGACAATCCGTGGAGTATGAGGCGATATAAAAATTCTGCTAGGAACAAAAAGTTTAAATCAGGCCCCAATCTGCCAACACTTTAGCCAAATTCTATTGCATTCTGAAGGAACTTTCTGACTGATACATTGCCAGCTAGTAAAAAAATAAACTCAGAGATCTAAATCAACACAAAAGTTTAGATGTGTTCGTCTCACGCAAATGTTAGTAACTCTCTCTTAACACGATAGCACCAAACCACACACAAACCTTAGCATCCATCAAGAAATCACAAAGCCTGGATGAACCACTCTTTCTCAACCGCCCTACAGCCTGCAGCTTGCTCCTTCTGACTTTCATATATTTGGGCCCTTGAAGGATTATGCTATCCGAGGGAAGCGATGTGACAGTGATGAGTAAGTCATACAAGACGTCAGGACGTGGCTGAGAGCCAAACGGCTGAATGGTACCGAACTGACGTACAAAATCTGACATCTACGTAGATGGAGCAGGGACAGATTTGAATGGGAAAACTTTGTGAAATTAAATAACTGTAGTGAAATAATTGGGGAATAATACAGTGTATTTGAATATGTAATAAAATAAATCTTATGTAAGAAAGAAATCGTGTGTATTACTTATTGAACTTAACTAACACAGACACCTTTTGATAGGTGTGTACGTGGTTATGGCAAGAGCATCTGGATAACTTTTATGGCATTTTTTCATTAAAGGAAAAAGAAAGGAATAAAAGTAAATGAAACGCAGAGAAATCTCTTAAAATGCTATGGCACTAAAGCCCGCGAAGGGCGTGGGCTCCCCAATATCATGGCAGCGGTGGTATTTATCCAACCTATAGAGGAGTTAATCTGACCAGCTTACACATCCCTCAACAGGAAAGTTGCCTATCGAGACCAAATACTCTTCGAATCTAAAAAGTTTTCGATTTTGAGTGAAGTAAAATACAGCATACTCATCAGCCGAGTGAAGTGCCCGCTATATATTTTCATAACCATATCTACCTAGTAGATAGTTATGGTTCAATTGGAGCCTCAATCCTGAAGTATTCAGTTTTGTAAGCAAAGAGAAAAATTCAGACTACTTCTAGACTTCAAGTTTAAATACAAAAAATATACAAGTATTTCTTTAGACGCAAGTATATCAATGAACTTTTATTTATTTGGGAATTCCAAATTTATGAAATATATTTTTCTAATTTTTTTCTTAACCTATAGCTTAATGTAGTGCAGTTTTAGTAATATCGACTTATTAATTTGTAATATGCTAAAAAAGAATGTCTCTTCTTAGGTGGGTAATTTTATAGGATATTTAAACATCTCAGCTAGTTTATAATTTATATATTTCTCTATTTTCAGGTAAGTATCTGGTGGAACCTCATACTGCTGTTCACGCTACTAAGATTACAACACATATATAAAATACTTCACATCTTAATTCCTGCTTCATTTTGCAAGCGGTGGTGAGTAATTAGTACAGATATTTTGTTTATCTTACTGTTAACATAGTGTGTCCCTGTGAAAATTTTTCCAATGTGTCTAGGAATAATCAACAGAAACAGCATTACGTGACAATCAATTTCTTGGTAATATGGACACCTTTATTTGTATGATTACTATATATTGCACAATACCTTAATGATGGGTGAGATGTCAAAAAGGTTATGGATTAAATAGTTATGCATATATGGTCATTTTTCTCATGCGTCTCTTGCGAAATTGACGTTTATATGATTTCCAAAGGCTTTAGGTTCGATAACGTTCTTCTTTCTAGGAGCACCACAGAGATCATATAACAATACCTATATTGAGTTTCCCCATAAATTCTAAGTTATCTTAAGTCCGGAGTTACACCTGACAGACTACTTTGTGTCGAAGAATTACCGTACCTGCCGCTATGTTAGTTCTTCAGCTCCCAGTAAACAACATATATGCTTATTAGTTGAATTCTGGCGGTCATTTGGGACTGGCGTTTGCTGATCATTAATTGTAAACTTGTGTCGTATGTAGATGAACAAGTATTATTTTTAAAACGTCTTAAAATGCCGTATTTGTATGCATTATGAATATGAGAAATTCTCTTCCGCAAGAAGATGGCCCGAAGAATTTAGTAATAATGGTACTGGTATTGCATTTCTTATCAAGGAGGCTACATGAATGAAGTCATGTGTACAATCTTAAAGCTGTAACAAGTTCGTCTCCGTGGTGACTGTTTGGATGAAATAAATAACAAGTTGGAAAGCTCGATCATCATTACAAACACACTTGGATATTTTCACATGCTAGGTCATTATTTGGAGCATCTAATGAAATTAAGACAACAATTTATGTTTAAGAATGAGCCATTATTGCATTCATATATTTTTACATAGCTTATTAAACATATTTATTGATGGTTTAACCCAGCAGATCACCAAATTTAATGTGTCAAAACTTTATATATATATATATATATATATATATATATATATATATATATATATATACTTAACAACAAATTCTGAGCACTTCGTTTATTCTTTCGAAAGAATAGTGGTATACTTGTATACATTAAATGAAAGTACGTGTATGAAATGCTTAACAACAAATTCTGAGCACTTCGTTTATTCTTTCGGAAGAATAGTGGTATACTAGTATACTTTAAATGACAGTATGTGTATGAAATGCTTAACAACAAATTCTGAGCACTTCGTTCATTATTTCGAAAGAATATAGGTATACTTGTATACTTTAAATGACAGTACGTGTATGAAATTGGTAGTAAAATCATTTTGATAATTTTGTTATTACATTGTCCTACACATTGGTAATATCTAGTCGAAGTATAGAATTTTCCTATAAGAAAAAAAAATGAGCAGCCGGTTAATGTAACAACATGCATGGCCTATAGCCTCTTGCAATCCTTGAACTCATAGTTTCCTTCGGGGAGTGGTAAGCATTAAGGATTCGCTGCGGATACTAGTGCGAGGTGTTCCCTGCTCATGTGAATCAGTATTTTCTCTATATCATCTGACAATTTTTTGTTTTAATTTGGGCTCAAATGTAATCCATTTCCGAAAATTTTATGTTCTCTGTCTAGAACATCGTTGGTGAAACAATGGAAGCATTTATAATTCAAGCTTAATTATGGGTTTCAAAAAGAAACTATTAGTGCAGTTAATTTCTTAATCTGTTTTATGCACGTAAACTGAATAATACTTCCACAACTGTAAAACATTTTAACTATTTAGCCTAATGCATAATGCACTGAGAAGCAATAAACTAGTCGTATTTTGTCTGCAAAGCATTCGTTTTTCATGTATTATTTATTTTAGTGAATCTTTATTATATACAGGAATATTTTAATTTTAAAATTTTCTTTTTTGCATAAAAATAATGGATGTTTCACTGCGGCAATTATTTAAGGAGGAAAAGCATTAACTGGACGGTGAGGAAAATATCTCCATATCTCTATAGTGGAATACATTTTATTTATTACTTATTTTACTCATTTTGTGGTTATATTTTAAATCTTGTGTGACTTTAAAGGGAATCACGTTTAGTAGTAGTAAGAACCACGTAAGTAGTTTATTTAAATTTGAAAGGCTGGTTTTAAAAGTATGTCACTTATAACTTCGAATTCACCTATCATTTAAATATGCTTCCTAAATTTTAGTAAAGGTTAAAAAAGGTGGATACCTGCTAAAGTATTTGAAAAACATTCTTGAAATATTTCGTAGAAACTACCTTGTGTTTTATTCTTAACTTCTAACAGGAAATGCCAAAAATATTTGGTCCTATATGATCCTAATATAAATGACTTTTGGCCAAATGACAACTTGGATTGAGTAATGTTACCCTCACAAACTCAATTATGGATGCTTCACAATAGAAGTAAAAATGTGGTTCGGATATCCTCTAACCAAAGTTTCTTGCCAATTTCTGTGATTTATAGCATTTTGCAGGATTGTCTGCATGACGGATCAGCCCTGACGCGCAACAAGTTCTTTGCCTAACATGGAACTTTGCCAACTTCTCTCCAAAGTGATATGAGCTGTAACGGTATCATTCACTTACGATGGGATGCTGTTTGCTGACATATGACACTTGTGGCTGCGTGAAAACAGCAGACGTCTAAAACTGACGTGTTATTACGTTGGTGTTTCTACACCACATTCCTTATGAAAGTTTGCAACAGGAAAGGCATCTGCCTGACCATGAGTTTCTATGTAAGGCTTGCTTCAGATATTCCTGCCCTTTTGGCATGTATTATTCCGGCGTGCTACTGCCTTTCGCTTTGCTCTAATTGGCTAATGCTTACGGCGCCCTAGGCGATGCTTTCACACCACGTGGAATAAAAGTCATATAAGCAAATAAGTCACCACTACCGATAAATGCAGCTGCTATAGTCAGCCATCCCGAGAGGCACGTTGGAAGGAAGGATCCTCTTCAAGATTTAATATGCATTCCAAATAATTTTACTCCGTTACCTAATATAAATATATATATAAATATATATATATATATACTGTTATAAAAATATAAATTTCACAATTCTCTTCGAACATATTAACATATATCATCATGTTAAATAACGAACGGATGTTACCGCGCAACAGTCTAGACCACGACAGCAGCCAATGAGAGGTGATTATTTTACTTGAGCGTTAAGAGATACGGGGCAAGCTTCTTTGAAACAAGGATTAGGTAGTGTTGACGAATAGAACTACATGGAAGCTAACTATATGGTTAGCAGGAAGCACAAACGAATTTTGACAGTTGCACAGGCAGCTGTTGTGATTCTGGAAACTTCTAAGAGGAAGGAATGAAACGAAGGACTTAGAAGCTGACTAAATCCAGAGCGGCAGACTTAGATGCAGGTGAAGTTCCTAACGATTCTAGATGTCACTTCTTGACGCCGGTGGGGTATCCGCAGGTCCTCCTCTCTTCACAGAAGGTTCTCTGTGAACGTCCGTCCGAAACCATGACAGACAGTTCTTAAAAACAGACAAACTGCACGCTATTGCATCTCCTCCGTCGTCGGCCTTGTACTGATACATAAGAAAATTAAAGACAAGTAGGCTATTATTATAATGCAGAGGGGGGGGGGACTTGTAGCATCATATAAGCTATCAGTATCTGACTATCTACCAGGGAAATAGGTAAATCAGACCAAGATCAGAGTAGCTGGATCAAGGAGAATAGAAATCAGGGAAATCCGAAATGCAAGACTCGCACGTTACCACAGACTTGACTCCATTTAAAAGTAGTGTTAAATCCACCAATATCTTAATTAGAGGACTATTAGCAGAAGCTATGGGGCAAAAGTGGGACGATTGAGTCCATGCAATGAAACGATAGTAAATACTTTATGACATGACACCATGAAAATTCAGAGCTTATATTGTATACAGGTTCCACTATGTACCGATGTCCTACCTTGCATAATAACGGGTCATCGAGAAGACGCTCCGCAGGTATCATGTAACCAAGATTTCCCTAGAGATTCCGGTGGAAGCACAGGCTACCGCAAGCGTATGGCTATAACGTTCTGAGATCTTTGTTTCTCATAGGTTCACATATGTAACTAATGAAAGGTGTGTAGATAAATAGTATGAGGTTCAAAAGGTATTCAAAGTGTTTACCATATTATTCAAGACATAGATTCACTGGCTTAATTTATTTTGGAAGTCTCTTTCTTTAAAGATGTTATGTAATCTGTAATTGCTCTTTACAGCTCAACAGCTCAACAATTGTTTTCGGATTGTTCTAGTAGACAAAGACTTTAGTGGCTCCCCAAAAAGATAGTCAGGAGATCGCTGAACCCGAAGACCTGAGAAAATAGTTTTTCCTCTAAATGTGTATGGAAAATTCCATAGATTGATGAAAAAGTCAATAGATTAATGTAATATACGAACAATATGAGCCAGTTGGATAATTTAATGTTATGTGGGCCTGTTGGCCATAGAAGCTCAGTTGGTTAGACCAACCGCACGGAGAACGGGAGATCCGTGGTTCAAATCCCGGCTATGGCATTGAATTTTTCAGTCAGGCTCTACTTATCCAGTACGAGTAGTATTGCTGTCTTGTTGAAAAAATGCACCATTCATTTCATCTTCAATATATGTTGTGCAATAAACGAGAACAGAATATCCGAAGGGTAAATATGAAAATTAACTGAGGTGATGAAAAAAATGGCCCAATAACAGAATTCATTAGCAAGAGACCACACACCATTCTCCTATTTTCAAAATATAGAGGCGTTTTCTGGCTGGCATTTAGATTTTCAGTATGACATATGAGTATATGTTGTGAATATACGCATTCGAATAAGTGAACCGAGCTTCATTGGTAAAAAATATACTGCCTATTACGTGAATCCCATGGCACACAATAAATCTCAGAAACTATTTACAGAAAAGCGAGAAACAGCACGAAGGTGACAGTACTTTGAGAAATGACAAGACCATTGAACAGGACTACTAAAAACGGATCCTTTGGAAGTGGCTGATTTCACAATGTGTGTTATTTTAAATAATTATTGTTTGTTTTAAAGATAACTAGGGATTTTATTCAGTAAGCTCGTAGGACATCTCAGAAAAGTATCCTTATATACATTAGTTTTAATTAATTTTAATGTTTGTTACTTTAAACAAAATCGTGAAAACCACTTTTGTGAAAATAGAAATAATTAAGAAAATAGAAATCATTAAGAAAATATTAAGTAGAAAAATCCAAACCAAAACAAAAGTTTAAAATAATCAAATAAATTCATAAGAAAGATAATTTAATACTTGGGAATTCTCTTTAAAATCATATAATTTGGGATTATACTGAATTTAAATATTAAGTTTCATGTTTATCCAAAATTTCCTTCTTTATCTATGTTCTACACATACACACACAGACACACACATACACACACAATAGCGTTGATCTTCTTCTAGATATTTTTTTCTTGGATTCAGGAGGCTTTGGTGAAATCGCGATATCTATTTTTATGGAATGTAACCCTTCATCTGTTTCTTAGATATGCAAATATTAGAGAAATTAACAGAAGGAATAGGTATAGGTTTGCCGTCAATAAGTTATGGGTGTATGGTTCTTGCCTATTAATAGTTTTCATGGCTTTTGCGTTAAGCTACGTGGCTTCTCCTCATAATCCATCAAAACATATTGTCACTTCTATTAAGATCATATGACGTTAAGGATTTTGAATTTATAGATCCAGGATTTTAGGCGAAATGCCTATATTTTTTTCTTTAGGGCAAAGTGCGCAAATGATTGCATACGATAAAGTAATCAAGCCCAATAAACATTCGGCTTAGTATCATTAAAGTCTGTTTAATAGATCTGCGTAATTATGAAATTAGGTGATTATAACATAGCTATTAAAGTGATGGTCCTGGCTTATTTTAGGTCCTTTTGTTTGTTTGCTTGAATAAGTTCTTTTTAAAACAAAATGTACAATTGTTTTACATTTGTATCGGACACAACAATTTAGAAAGTGCAAAGCGAGTTCCAGTCAACAATGCATCAGTACCCATTAACTCACCTCTGTTCAACAATTGAGTGCTGCATCAGTTCAGGATAATTATTTTAAACTCCACATCTACTCTGTGCACAGTTCGTTGCTCATGGTCTGTATTGTGTTCAGCTATTATGTATAGTTGCTTCAAGGGGACAATGGAACAAGGGAACAAGTTATTTTCTTTCTTTCTCTCTCTCTCTCTCTCTCTCTCTCTCTCTCTCTCTCTCTCTCTCTCTCTCTCTCTTGTTTTCCAAAATCTCTTACTTCTTTTCCTGTGTGGTGCACTACAAATGGCCTAAAATTCAATTTCATGTCTGGGACTTGCGCAAAAGGTATTTGATTCGGTGTCAATATCCATTGGCCATGTATGAACAGGGAATGTATGATGTATGAATTACAAGTATTCCAGTAAACTTTCAAGGCGATTTCATTACCATTACTACAAATATAATGTGCATTATTGCAAGCCCTTTTATTCTGGGCATCTTTCCATAACATGGCGAAATGGCAATCTGTGCTTCAACTGCTGGCTATGGCACAGCATCCGATATCTGGCTCCTTGACTACACGCACACAATATAAAAGTTGAATGTTCAATGTACTGTCTTATTCTAATACTACAAAATTGTATATTATTATTTCTAAAATAAATAGGGTACAACAGTTTTCATCACTATGGTACAAATAAATAATTTTAAGGGAATTAAAGTTTACTGGAATTAGGGTAAGTCGTAATGATGAAAGAAAGTAAAAGGATCCATAAAGTATTATATAATGATTTTGGTATTCAGCTTTTCAAGAACATATGCAGTACTTTCTCAGTGTTGAAATACTTTTATGGTACAATTAAATGCTAAGTTGGTCAAAAAACTTTAAAAGAAGTGAAAACTTAAAGTTTAGCAACGTTTTTAAGTCGTAGCTGTAACTTCATTACCTATTTCAGATTTAAGTATGATTTTAGTAGGGGAAAACTGAGTCATTTTGAATACATTTTGGCAATATGCTTGTTTGCTAATTAGCAGTACGTTACTGTAGGGTAAAATAATGCGTTTGGTTCCCTGCCAAATTAATAACTTTGTAATTTATTTTAAATGCATAAACTAAATAATTTCGTAGCTCCAATTTCAAGAATAATACCTTGACATTCTGCAACCTCAGCGATTATGAATTAAGTAAATGATATTGAATTTGAAAAGTTAGGAAAAAGATTGAAGAAAAGTATATAGCTTGTTATTATAAAGCTTATTGTTGTATTTTTCTAAACATTAAATAGGTACTTACTTCGTTATAATAGGTATACATATAAAATATCCAACATTAGATTACAGAGTCGGAAAGAATTTTTGCCGTTGTAAAATGGTCTAAACGAAACTCATAAGTGATTTAAATAAAAATGTCGGTAAAATATGAGACGCTTTGGACAATCTATAACTTTTTAATACACATCAATATAATACGCTATTTCCAAGCAGTGAAACAGTTGTGAAAGGCCCAGGTATGTGTAATAAGCTGAACATAAGTACAAAATGTAAAATATAACATTTTAAAATATGACATAAACTTTGTTCGTTTTTAAAGAGACGGGGTGGTGTTTGCAGAGATGCTGCTAGAGTTAAGGCGGTAATAAGCTCTGTAATTACTGTCTGTCAAGATGAACTCTCAACCACGTACATTCTTCAAGTGTTGGCTTCTCCAACAACAGCGGTATTGAAGATACCTGCATCAAAGGAAGATGCATTACTTTGTCTTCAATGGCTTAAAACGATCGCTCAACGTTTAAAGTGACCACCGTTGCATAGTTGGAAGAAAGAAAGAAAGAAAGAAAGAAAGAAAGAAAGAAAGAAAGAAAGAGAGAGAGAAAGAAAGAAAGAAAGAAAGAAAGAAAGAAAGAAAGAAAGAAAGAAAGAAAGAAAGAAAGAAAGAAAGAAAGAAAGAAAGAAAGAAAGAAAGAAAGAAAGAAAGAAAGAAAGAAAGAAAGAAAGAAAGAAAGAAAGAAAGAAAGAAAGAAAGAAAGAAAGAAAGAAAGAAAGAAAGAAAGAAAGAAAGAAAGAAAGAAAGAAAGAAAGAAAGAAAGAAAGAAAGAAAGAAAGAAAGAAAGAAAGAAAGAAAGAAAGAAAGAAAGAAAGAAAGAAAGAAAGAAAGAAAGAAAGAAAGAAAGAAAGAAAGAAAGAAAGAAAGAAAGAAAGAAAGAAAGAAAGAAAGAAAGAAAGAAAGAAAGAAAGAAAGAAAGAAAGAAAGAAAGAAAGAAAGAAAGAAAGAAAGAAAGAAAGAAAGAAAGAAAGAAAGAAAGAAAGAAAGAAAGAAAGAAAGAAAGAAAGAAAGAAAGAAAGAAAGAAAGAAAGAAAGAAAGAAAGAAAGAAAGAAAGAAAGAAAGAAAGAAAGAAAGAAAGAAAGAAAGAAAGAAAGAAAGAAAGAAAGAAAGAAAGAAAGAAAGAAAGAAAGAGAGAAAGAGAGAAAGAAAGAAAGAAAGAGAGAGAAAGAAAGAAAGAAAGAGAGAAAGAGAGAAAGAAAGAAAGAGAGAGAGAGAGAAAGAAAGAAAGAAAGAAAGAAAGAAAGAAAGAAAGAAAGAAAGAAAGAAAGAAAGAAAGAAAGAAAGAAAGAAAGAAAGAAAGAAAGAGATTAATAAAGAGAGAAATAGCAAAAAGAGAGAAACAAAGAAAAAAAGAAAGAGAGAAAGAAAGAAAGAGATAGAGAAAGAAAGAAACAAAGAAAGAAAGAGAGAGAGAGGGAAAGAGGGAGATAGAGAAAGAAGGAAAGAAAGAGAGAAAGAAATTTAATTACCACTACTTTCCTACAAAATAATGCAACTGTTTGGAACACAAATTTGAGTAGTAACTAATTCCACATAAATATTTTTCAGTGCGAAAATACTATAGATAAATGGAGCAACAAAGCAGTTTCTGTGCGATTTTGAACCCCAAAATTAAGGGAATGATAATTTCCTTCCTACATCCTCCAAAGCTAGTGCTAAGATGAGAAGTTAACGTAGTTAAAATCTTCGTAGTACCATTTAGTGGTTGTGTTCTAGTACAACATGCACATGAAATAAATTTGATAGGCCTAATTAGCATTTTATGGATTCGATTGATAAAATTACCTACGCAATAAGCTATTATTTTTCCTTCTAGGAGTCTTGTTCATTAGGAGCGATTGTATAATTTTGAAGAATGATATGTCATCAACGTTTCATCAAACCCTGATTACATACAGGTCTTAATTGTATAGAAATTTTTTGAAAAGAAATTTGTTTCACACATCTTTTACTAGCCAAAATGCTATTCCAAACTTGCCTGACTAGCTGCAATATTTTAAAACCCGTTCACCTCATTTTCAATCTAAAGTATCAGACTAAAGAATTATCTTATTTCACATTAAAAGGGCTTGTGTCATTCTTCGGCACCTATTTTTAAATCCGTTGTCATTTTATACATATTGTATTTGTAACTACAGCCTCTAGAATTGTATTAGCAGAAAAATATATACAGGGTTTATTTAAGCAACAGTTTCTTCAATATTTGAAGCTGCTACTTCGGCATACCTTGCTCTCCGCTTGAATGTGAAACAATACCTACTATTTCTAAAAGTGGATTTGTATATACCTGTCTACTTACCGTTATTGCCCAACAGCAATACTTGGATTGCATGGATAGTTCATAAGAGCACTTAATAATCCCATGAGCATTGACGAGAATACAGTTATAAGGTATATTGAGCATCTAATATTAAAATAAGAATATATTATATAACAACTTCTTCTACGTTCATAAGTACAAATGCAAAGCTGAAAATGTCTTATTTGCAAACAGAACGAGAAGTCGTAAGGGCTATATAGAAATTATGCGCTATGTAATTGAGTGATTAGCAAGCATAGGAACCAGAATGGGTTCTGCGCCGTGACGTAAGTGCTGGAGCTTAATACTCTGGCTCACTGCCACGGAAATGTGCACCGTTTCTATCCCACCAATGGGGGCGTCTGGATTTTAAGTCTCGGGTTAGGAACAGTTGCCTACTCAGCTTTGTGAGGTACATGAGGAGCAACAATAGGTGGCTAATACCGGTCAAGAATGTCAACTTTCCGACTGGGGATGCGAAATGCTGACCACGGTTGGATGATTTCAAACCTCTACATTGCGTATCTCGGCGTGAGGCTGACAGTTGGTTGGCAGGTTAAGGCCCGATTCGTCGATACGCCGTGGATTATTATTTATTATTATGGAAGCCAGAACGGAAGGAAATAAACCTGAACTGTAATTGGACTGTAAGCAGGAAATTCACGGGTAACAAAGTACGCATATCCTTTGCACAATATTTTGTCGTTTGCGGACGGCATTCAGATCTGTTTTATCTACCTGTCAATGACCCTTCACCTCTGCAGTAGTGATAATGGTTTAAATGTTAATAACTAGAAGCCAAATGCTTAAAAATCCATGTCTGTCAATAAGAAATGTAACTAATACCATAAACGCTCTAGGGTTATCTTTGCTTGTATCTTTGTTTATCTTTGTTTGATTTGACTTCCCCAATCTTTAAAATATATTTGTCAGTGTCATGGAGAACCCATCACTTTAATTTAACCCTAATCATGTCCCTACCCTTTGACCTGTTTAGCTCCACCATCTGCTCCCTTATCCTTTCAGTAGTTACACCCCAGTTGTCGATTAGGTTTGTAAGTTCTTCGTCCCCCTTACAATCCTGATTTGCAACAATACCAAAGGAGAAATGACAAAACAGGATTCAATCTGACGCAATTGTTTCTGTAGTACTCAAAATATTAAACTTATACGAAATTATTTCACTCCCCCTACAGTCCTCTAAAATATACTGTCTTTTTGACGCAGCATTTGAATGTTTTTGCCAATTTTAACCTAATTTTGCTGTACATTTTTCATTGCTTTTCTTTGAAACTGCTTCTTAAGAAACGTTTTAATGTTCGTGTTTACAATAAAAATTGTTATTAAATGGGAATGAGGGAATGAAAAGATGTTCAAAACTTCCCTTTGGGATTAGCTTTGTATTGACAAATAGTTTAGGCTAAAGAACTTGAAGCCAACTGCTTAAGCATTCTGTATTCTATATTTTATGAAAAATACGGAATTTGTTTTCTTGACAAGCGATATAAGATTGAAGATAATGAAATTGATAATGTAATGTAGCTGGACAGACGAAGCGTAAGAGATCTGAATTGCACTGTAAGTGCTTGTCACTGAAATTAATGTTTCAATATACAGTGTTAAATAATCCACTACAGAATTATTGAGCATAGCATAACATTAGTAAAATAAATATCAATCATCTACATAGTTTTAAATATTCGAGAGCAAATGGAATAGATTAGAGAAAAATGAGACTGTATTGTGTTATTCCCCGCCCTCATTGTTTCTAGTTAATTATACCAGTACCTTTTATAAGGGATTGCAGAGTGTTAACTAGACTCACTCCTGAAAGATCTGTTGAGCCAATCGATACAATGTTCGTATCTTCGTCTAGTTAGCGCTTTGCAGTCGGAAATTATATAAGTAGTCAGAAAATAACCTGTAAGTTAGGTTTTCCTTAAAGATGCACAGATCGTTTTCTTAGACTACAGTGATCTGTTAGAGACCTATTATTAGCCTTATTTGTGGCCCATTGACATTGTCACAGCTATAGTAACACAAGAGTCGCGACTCAGAGCTCTCTATTACAGTAGGTATGTGTTTCTGTTACATCTTTGTGCTGGGGACAAGGATCATTCTCAAACTTGCACGTTTTTGAATCTGGAATCCTCTTTAGTGATGTAGCAGAATGCTGTGCCTATCATATTTGAAGTCGAGCACCGAAATAAATCACGGAAGGTTTATGATCCGCTTGAGAAGGCTTTAAAGTCTAGCTCTGGTTGCCTGTCTCTTTTATTGTTCCTTTAGTTTCATCAAATGCTCGCTTTCCATGGGAAAAAGCAAAGGGGTGCCACTTTGCATTTCTATCGGCCTCTTTCATGATGACAAAAGTTACAGATCTGTTTTGACTTTAAGGAGTCACAGTCAAAAACAGTGGATATTCTCCTGAGATATGTCTTTCCAATTAAAGTATGGATCCCTCATTTTATCTCCACATAATGAAAACGACAGCGGCAACCGTAAATGAGTCTACCTCTGGCAAAAATATAGGTTCTCCACAACAATGGTTGTTGAATACACTTGTATTTTATTACATCGCAACAAAAATTGCACGGCACAAAGACTATGTCCGAAGCATATCGGAATTCGGCACCGATCGATTGAATAGTTGGAGAGGCTCAAAGAGGGGAAGTAGACGCGGTAGCACTCTTACCCAGCGTAAACACTGGTATCGCCATCCACAGGTAACCAGAATCTGCTGGAAGCTTCTCACATAATAGAATATTCCGTGGACATTTCCAGCAGCTACTTTGACCAGCACTACTGTCAATAAATAATTACGTGATTTCGCAAGTGCGTTTCTGATGTGACAGTAAGTGTTGGGTATTCATATTATTCTCCGAATGAGGTTGGGACGATACTCTTTAGGTACAATGAGTGCTATTACTGCGAAAGATAATGATAGCTCTTGTAATTGACTCCTAAACGACAGAACCCACCTAAGAACAGGCTTAAACACTGTCTGTATTTCGAGAAGGTATGCTTGAGACCTTTCTGTCATAACATTATTTATTGCTTCTAGATTGGCACCAGTCACTTTATAACGTCCAGTGTCTCTCTTTTTGCGAGTAAATGATCCTATATCTTGGAAATGTTTAATGCGCCTATTGGTTTTAAAAGACATAAGGATACCAACATTAATAGACACTTTATTTACGCGTGAGAATGATAAAAATCTATATCGTACACTGATAACACGTAAGACGTTTATGTTGCAAGCAAAATTATGTCAATCTTCTGGTACCTGGTCACTTTTGACAACATTACGCTCCGAGGGACTTGTCTCAATGCTGAATAGCGTTGCATGAGTCCTCTATGCAGCGGTTTAAATTATATTTATATGTCGCACCAATTCTAATGGCGGTACGAAGGCACCATTCAACTATGAAGACAGGAAAATCTGTGTTCATATCCAGGGGAAGCTCGTTGCATTATTTACGAGCTTAACCACACTCAGAGCGCTGTAATTTGCTGACTGTTATGCAAAAATTACCGCTTATTCTCCGTAGAGGGCATTATGATTTGAAGATAGACTCACCAGTCAACTATGATATCATTCTTGTTCAATCGGAAGGCGGGAAATAACGAATAAAAATGAAGCCCGATTGAAATGACGATGAAATGATTTTTCATGCATGTAATACTAGCCAGGTGATAAACGAATGCTTTTCCAACGAGCGAAATAGAATACGTGGCAGTTGGTCGAGATTGTTAGCTGGTGGCATATGGTGCTGCAAGAGCTAGGTTCGAAACGACGTCACATTGCTTTTCTTTTCGTTTCTCATATTCTTTATTGTCTCTATTTTAGTTACTAAAACACATATGAACAATAAACCAAACAAACAATAAATAAAATAAACAATAACATAGTTTACTGTTCCTATTGTTCTCTTGTGAGCCAAAGACACAAGAATGACAATCCGATAACTAGGGATCATACTTACCTTTGTCTCCATTTATAATCTTCACCGTATCCGGTTTTGTGAACCATATTATGTAGTTAGCTTTCATTGTTTAGGAACATTAACTGTTTTATGACTAAATCTTATGTTTCACGTCTTCTACTGACAAAGGAGTTGTGAAATTGTTAACTTGTCGGTTAAACAGAAAAATAAACTGCCCAAGTGTGAATTTCATCAATGCAGTATATGTTAAGAATGACGACCCCGACAGTATTTAAGAGGTTTCAAATACTAATAGCTACATAGATAATGAAGCGTTCATTTACGCCAAACATTGATTCAGGCGCAAGGAGCTAAAGCCATGAATGGATCGAGCACAATACCCACTGTCTGCCTACCGTGCTAGGGGTCCCGGGTTCGATTCCCGGCGGTGGGGGTAGGGATTTTTCTCCGACCAAGATAATTCCCCATCTTCCCTAGAGTCTGGAAGTATGAATGAGAGTGTGAACGTGATGTAATGATAAAATAACCCAAAGATAACGAGTTAACACCTTCAGTATGTTCCAAAGGAGAACGGCCGCCGATATGACCATAGTAGTTAAAGGCGGGGTATAAATGGAACAAGCAAAAAAAAAAAAAAAAAAAAAAAAAAAAAAACGACTGTAATAAAATATCTACTGTGAACTATAAATTTTAATGTTAAAAGGGCTCACAACGAAATCCCAAACTCTCTGCCGGTAATTCAAAATACCTTCATGGTGCATTGTCACACGAGCCTACGCGTTCTCGACCTTACGTAGTGCCTGAAGAAATGATTATATCTTTTGCCATTTTCTGTGTACCCAACCTTTATGGTTCATAGTCTTATTTGAAACTAATTTTCTAGATGGAGTATAGTGAATGTTTGGGCTAACGGAATATACTTTTAAGTGAAATGTGCTTTGCTCTATTTTGGTGAATGGAGAGATAGGATGTGCTGATTGCATAAACACTTTGCACGAAATTGTGTAACGGTAGAGAAATGATTTCGCAAAAGGTTCATAAATCTACCGTACGTTTCATGCGCTAGACTGCATTGCGTATATAAATTCTACTCTAGTATTATACGTTCTCGGGACACGTAAAACACAATTTCTCGGTATGGAATCCTATTCTGATGTCAAGCTTAGGCACAGTTATTTCCATATAAAATATCTTATTTCACTAACTGCCTAGATTATTAAACAGGTGGCTAGTATTTACTATCGCTAATTTTCGTTTTAGTGCTAATTACCGTAAACTGACGCCTATGATAATCAGGGTCTTGGGAATTTTCCCACAATTCATTTCCAAAAATGCTCGTATTCAAAGATAACCATTTGACAACTATTAAATAGCTCCAACGATGTTCCAGCACAATTTATGATTGGAAGTTTATGTATTGTTTACATCGTTTACCAAGATGTAGTCTGGTGCGTAGTCTAGAGCACCTGGTTTTGATTCTTGGTACCGGTCACTTTGAGCATAGGGGTTTTTCGTAGTTAGTGAGGGTAATTCTGACTGTTTTCTCGGCTATCACGAATGCCCTTTACCTCATTTACTGTTATTTCGCATTCCCTTTAATATTTGAAGCACACATAGGTTCCGTGCAGTGATTATGTGTCATCCATGGCTACAAGAACGCTTGGGATTATTTTGGACCAGTTATAACTATTATAATTTTTATAAAAAATATCCCCAAGTTGCATAACCACACCCTTCCACAATTCTCTCTCCCCCTCTCTCTCTCCCAACCAACTTCGTTATGTAGGACATACAAATTATGTTAATCATAATAGTAACAATAGTAGTAGTGGTAATAATAATAATCATAATCATAATCATAATCATGATGATGATGATGATAATAATAATAATAATAATAATAATAATAATAATAATAATAATAATAATAATAATAATAATAATAATAATAATAATAATAATAATAATAATAATAATAATAATAATAATAATAATAATAATAATAATAATAATAATAATAATAATAATAATAATAATAATAATAATAATAATAATAATAATAATAATAATAATAATAATAATAATAATAATAATAATAATAATAATAATAATAATAATAATAATAATAATAATAATAATAATAATAATAATAATAATAATAATAATAATAATAATAATAATAATAATAATAATAATAATAATAATAATAATAATAATAATAATAATAATAATAATAATAATAATAATAATAATAATAATAATAATAATAATAATAATAATAATAATAATAATAATAATAATAATAATAATAATAATAATAATAATAATAATAATAATAATAATAATAATAATAATAATAATAATAATAATAATAATAATAATAATAATAATAATAATAATAATAATAATAATAATAATAATAATAATAATAATAATAATAATAATAATAATAATAATAATAATAATAATAATAATAATAATAATAATAATAATAATAATAGATGCCAAATTTTTAATATAACCACTGCTTGCTTAAATTATAGTAATCACCTTATATCGGTGCCCAAGATTTAATGATGTGTTCCAAAATAGCAACTTAGGTGACTACTCTTCAGTCGCCCCCCCCCCCCCAAAGTATCTGAGTTCGGAAACAGGGACTGTTCCAATATCTGACATATATACCTATGTACCGAGAGACTCAAAAGCTTAGGAACCGGCTGTGAGGTGTTTTGCCTGTCCACGCCCTTGGAACTCGTTGACGTCTGCTATTGTGATAGAAAGGCGCGACTGAGCATGCAGCCATGCAGCATTTTTAAAACTACTTGTTAAGACTTTACTTACGTTATTAAAGGAGATGCTGAAACTTCCACCGTCGTTGTCCACATATGTTCGGCAGCTTTTTAGGAAGCTATCCATCATCGCATTAGGTCATGTTGAAAACTACTGGTTAACGTTCTATAATTCCCCTCCTCCTTTTAGAGAATTAACAGTTAGCATGACTTTTCCTCATTCAACAAGATCCTGCAACAGCTCATACAGGCAATCTTTCGATGAGAACAATTGAAAACCTGTTTCAGGACAGAATTATTAGTAAAGATTTGTAGCCCCCTCGGTACCACAATTGGGTAACTTAAATATAAAGTGTACCAGACAAACCCACACATCCTAAGAGGATTAAAACAAAATATTTGAATTGCCAGTAGTTTGTAAACTGTTGAATGATTTTTAATCCACGCCTTTCTATGTTAGGGATTTTGTACGTGTACCAAATGAGCGGAAAGGCAAAACACCGCGCAACCAGCTCCTACGTTTTTGGGTCTCTCGATACATGCAACCGCCATAATGTTATACAATGTAATCTGTGTGATCAGCGCGCTACTTTTAAGTTTGTTTATAAAGACACTCAACAACATTTTTAGCTCTTATTTTGCAAATGATTAGCTACTCTATTTCTTTTGCCCAATTGTAATGAAAGGTTTTAATGCGCATATGGGCATCCATACAGAATACATCTTGACACGTATAGGTGAAGTCATTATTGTCACGGAAGCTCCGACGTCCAAATCCCCAAATTCTGCCAGAACTGCCTCTACGAACTGAGCTACCTTAAACTTAAGTCTGGAACATCTCCTTCTGAATTTTCTTTGACAATTATATTTCTGCGGCATTTCACGTATCATCAGTGTCATCACCTGTGGTACCGTAAGCAGAAATAACAGGCGTAAAACACTATAAAAACGCAAATAGTTCAAACGTTAAGAATATTGGCACGTACAGCCGAACAGCCATTATTCGAACATTGGTAGTGCATTGTATTTTTGAATTTTCTATTCACGTCTCAATTTACTCCGTAGATGTGGTTAGTTCAAAAGAGAAATTGTTGAAATCGCAATCATTGTTTTAATCGGATTAAATCATAGAAGAGTTAGAAATTGAACGCAGCCGAACGCCATCCTGCATGGATGTCTTTACTTTTAACGAATGAGCGTTTCTGAATCAGTTTCACACTGATTCCAAAAATGAAATCAATTTTCGTGCACCTCGTCAGAACTTTTTGCAATCCAAAATGTTATGTTATGAATATTTTTCGTAATGTGCGTATTGATGTAGAATGACCGTGTGCATATTGTTTATTAGAAAGGGGCAAGGGCTTATAATTTCAAAATTATTACATAAAATATATAATTGTTATTATGTTTTATATTTTCATATTTATATGTTTTTATATTTATTAAAATCTATTAACTATATCCACTTTAGGGGATGTATAAAAACGTGTCTTCCCATTAAAATTAACCGGCGATAAGACATTCAATATATTTTCTTGGAGATGTTTATCTACAGTACCTGCTATAAAGAGGAAGATGAAGTTGAAATGTTTACCGTGTCAGCCCATAAACATCGATGGGGGGGATATTTACTATTAGAGATTGATATTAAAACAATGCATTATAGAACTGAGAGAGATACACTGTATATAAAGAAATGCAATTAAGCTTATGAGACTAAAGATTTCGCTTCTAGGATAAGAAACATATCCCTTTTAAAAGTTTTTTTAAAATGGGAGATCAGTTTTGTGTTGTTGGTTGTCGAGTAAAGTCTAGGAAAAGTATAGTGTGAGAGTTCTCGTTTTTCTGCGAGAGTACAACATAATAGTACTGTTCATAGAAGTGTTGAAATGTGTCTGTGTAAATGCTCCTTAGATATGTGGGTCATATAATTATTAAAATAGGTACAGAAAATAACATCTTTTATAAGTGAAGTTACTTTCAATTCTTTGGCATTAAGTTAGCTGCCCGGGAAAAATTCTGGTGCCGTCATAAAGTGTATCATAGTTGTGTTGCAGAGTTGAAAAGTTGAAAAAATGTAAAAGAACTAGTCATTGCCCCTTGGTATCCCTATGATTTGGAAAGAAACTACAAGTTATAGAGACGATTGTTATGTTTGTACAGTTAAGATATCAGCATGTAATGTTAAAAAAAGGAAGTTATTATAAATTCAAATATTCCCTCTGCCATTCGGCTCGTATCTCAAGGTCTTTATATTCCAGTTCCCTTACCTCCTGAAACTAATACAACATCTGCATCCAATAACACTGAAATTGAATCTCCATTAGATCCTTTTATGGATCAGAGAGTTCTGATAAACGTTTTAATCGAAGTGAGCTTAATGGTAAAGTGAGAGATTTAAATTTACCCAAGGAATCAGGAGAACTTTAAGGCTCAAGATTAAAGAAAGGAAAGAATTGCCTGAGTGTACATATTATTCATGGTACAGGCATTTTGAGATGTAACATGTACCCCTTTTGTTGCTAACAAGAATATTTGGTGTATTGGCAAGACATCCGTGGTTTTCCTTTTTGTTTCTTTTTTTCTCTCCTTTTTGTAATTTACGCCCTCCAACGTTAAGTCATATCGGACGACGAATGGAGTGGGTGTAATAATGCTCAAATTAGTCCAGGGTCCATAGAGCTTAGAGTTACCCGACATTCGTCTTTCAGGATAAGGGAACACCCCGGGCATATCCTTATCCAAGTAACTCACCCTGACCAAGATTCAAACTCGAGACCTCTTGAACGTGAGGCAGACATACTACCACCACGTTACAGAGGCAGGCAGACATCCGTGTAGTCTTAAAATGCTACAAAGAACAATAATTCTAAAAGGTGGAGGTTCTTAATAGATTCTTCACAAAAAAAGTCATAAAGGTGCTTTGCTTCATAATGGAAACATTCATACTTCCATTCCTGTGGCCCACTATAGCTTTAAAAGAGAACCTACAGCACGACAACCATCTGAGGCTAATATATGGAGGACTCTACTTTTCAGTAGGCTGGTTTCACAAAATATCCTTGTTTCTTATGTGAATGGGATACCAGAGTTAGCTCAGAACACTGGGGCAGGTTACAATGGCCACGTAGGATTAATTTAAGACGGGACATAAAGAAATAAAAAAGTGAACTTCTAATTGATCCCTCTAAGATGTCTTTGCCACTTTTCCATATCAAATTAGGTTTACTGAAACAATTTGTGAAAACTCTAGTTAAAGACTGGGTACTTTAAATAGCTTTGTGTGACATTTACTCCATTATGCAATGAACAAATTAAAGTTGTGTATTTGTTGGCCCCGAAATTTGAAAACCGATGATGGACAGTCAGTTCGAGAATGCTGTGAGTCGAGAAGAATGCCTGAGTTACTTTCAGAGATAGTTTTTTTAATTTCCTTGGGAAGAGAAAAGCTCAAATTATGTTAACATAGTGAAAGTGCTGCTACAAAATTTCGAACAGATTGGTTGCAACAAAGGTGTCAAAGTACATTTTCTTCCTTTATATCTAAATTACTTCTCCGACAATTTAGGAGAGTTTCTTGAGGAATAGGGTAAAATAATTCATTGGGCTATAAAAGGATATGGAAATGAGGTATTATGGGAAGTGAAGTGTTTACGTGATGAACGACTAACGTTGGATTTTAAAAAAGGGCTCTGTGAACAAGATGCGAGAAGATCAAAGAAGAGAAAATTTGAAATACAATATCGAGATAAGGTTATCAACATGCGTATAATTATTATTAATTAATGATTAAGTAGTTGGAAATAAATTGTAATTATTGCCTAGGTTTCATACAAAATTCGTATTCAAAGGAATTTTTATTACGTTTCACAAAACTTTAATTTCATTTCTGTTATTTATAAATAGTTTTAAAACCTGACATGATGGTTGAAAATGGAGCTTATTTTATAATCCAGCACGAAAATTCCGTCTAGAATCACATATCAGATTAGAAAAACAACACAAAATATGCTCTGAAATGCAGAAGAGTGTAACCTACGAAAAACCTACAGAGAAGCTCAAAAGTGTGGTTAATGCACAAGAGAACAGTACTTTCTTTTATCCGGTATCCTTGTTGGGCCAATTATATGCATTCAATAAATGAACTGCTTAACAAACTCTCCAACTGCATTAAGTGAATGTTCTCTTTTATGCCCTCTACAATGTTTTCTTTCTTTTCGCGCGGTTTCTATCTCATTTGAGTAAACCCTGCAAATAAATGCACTATGGAACTTTATGTTGGGTTTGTTTTAGTACACATACAAAGCTTACACCTCTCAACTCCGGCCACTTATTTCAACTTAAGCTACAAAATATTTCTGCTCAAGAGGACTCTTACACAAAGTTGCAACTGCAATTTAGCTTTATTTATTTATGTATTTATTTATTCATTCATTCATTTTATTTATTTATTTATTTTTCTGTTAACACGCATTTCTGATAGAATTACCTAAAATTTGTGTTCTTTTTATAAAAGACAGTTCTAAGATAACATAACTCATGTAACTGGGACAGCACGCACACACACACATACATACATACATACATACATACATACATACATACATACATACATACACACATATACAAGATGAGTCAGGTGCCCCTATTTGTTCTTATCGATGCAACCCGCACAAAAGCCTTTATTTTGCAGCTCTGCCCTTCTATACGGTAATATACGCACTCAGCGTATATCATTAATACTTACAGCCCTGAATGAGGATAAAGAATTTGCAAAAAAAAAAAAACTAAATAAACGACGTCTTTTCAGGCATAGTAAGATGACCTATCATTTCCCAAAGAGCGACATAGAAGACATGACTGCTGGTCGGTTGGGTTACTTAACTCCTGAAATATGGTGATGACAAGGCTTGATTCCAAACGATGTCACATTGGATTTTTCCTCAAAGTTTATTTTTTGGGATTGGATTGAGATTTCCTTACGGAGGGGATTCGGTACGTAGGCCACCATGCTGGGTCCATTGTTCCTATACCGCAAATGGGGGCAGCCCCGGGAGGAAGGACGAAGCAAAGGAGAAAGAGGGTGGCCGACCGTAGGAGTCACGACTGTACAGAGGGCAGGGATCCTGTAGTTTTACTTGGATAGAGACTATCCTGACAGGCCAGAAGAACTAACTTGCTCCCGTACAGCGTGACGGCTACGAGCCCAGCAGCCGCGCCCTAGAGTTCCCAAGGCATGCGAGCCGAGCCCCGCAACTCCATGGCTGGCAGTCCTGAAAGGATCCCAGCAGAGGAGTGGAGACCGGTAACCGACCTACCGGAAGAGGAAGCAGTTTTTCCTCAGAGCATATCATCCCTCCAGGCTCCGCCGAGACACCCGCCGACATTTCTATCCTGAAAAAGACCACTAGATGAGAGATGATATGAAATGATAATGGAGATGAAATGGAGTGACAGGGAACTCAGGTAATGTAATTAACCTACCCAGCATTCGCCTCGCGACCCGGGAAGCACCCGAAAAAGCCCATGGGTCAGGTAGGTCGGCCACGGGAATCGAACCCGGGCCTCCCGAATGCGGGCTACAGACTAAACCGCTTGTGCCATCCCGCTGTGTAAGTTTATATTTTAATTACTGATTTGCTTTTTGTTGCTATTGGTTCTATTGTGCGCCAAAAACACAAGAAATGCAATCCGTTATTAGGGATCTACAGGGATTAGCTCACCATATAACCTGCGCCGAGCTTTACCTTTCGGGTGGTAGGAGAGGACCTGACACTTTAAAAGGTAAATACGAGCTATCTTTAGTTTTCTCTTTTATTAGGGATCATATTTAGCTTTGTGATCCTTATAATTTGTACCGTATCTGGTGTTGTAAACCATTACGTAGCTGGCTTACATTTTTAGAAACATGTTGGCGACATTAAATATAATAGCATTTGTTTCAGACTTCGATAGTATGTTTCACTATGCATTTGTTAAATTTTTGAAATTTGATTGAATGTATCAAGCGCAATACCGACCATAATAAAATTTCGATCTGTACATTTTTAACTGTCTGCCAATGGAAAACTTGGCATTTATTTTATTTTGTAAATACTTCTAATGTTATCAAAATGCTATTTGTAATGTAATATCAAATTATAGGCCGTAATGTAATATCAAATTATAGGCCATAAGAGATAAAATGTTCAGTCATAGTTCGTCGTATTTTATGCAAGGGAGTTGGTGGACCTGTTTTTAAAAAGAAGACAATAGAGAATCGCTGTGAGAAGAAACATGAAGCATGTTAATGACAGCTGCAGTTAGTTACATTGTAATAAGTTTTAGTGTTGAAACTAGTACTAGACTTAGTCAACGTTCTTCATACGTGATATATGCAAGTTTTTTAGCAAATGATAAGTATGAAGGTATACTAGCTTTGAGAAATTAAATTAAATACATCAATATAAGCGTCAAACAATTTTATTCTCCTGACAGTTCGCCGATTCTTCTGCAATACAGTCCATTTAGGTTGTGAGCTTTAATTTGACGGCAACAACTTACTCCACGACGGAACGTAAAACAAAGAGTAATAAAATGTTTAAGCTGAACACGAAGGACTTGAAGCCATTTTAAAATGGCAGAGTTGAAGAAACCTGTAAAATACCATTTAGCCAACGCTACCTTGCGACGGAAGGTTCCTATACGAACAAGTAACCGCAGACCCCATACATACCGCTCGAACCTTTACACGACTTTTATAGGTTTATCCAGCATTTTTAGCTCGTTTTGGTAGTTTTAATACAAATAAAAACTGCATCCGCCATTACAATCACTGTACGAGTTAAAATGTGCCGTAATTTGTGACAGAAGAAAAAAGAATCTAGCAATATTTACACTTAGCATTTTTTCTCATGGCTGTTTCACCAGAAGTTTAATTGACTTCTTCCCTTTACAACTACATGCAGCCTGTACAATGATTTAACGACAAGGAACATTGAACATTCGTGAAAATAAAAGACTTGATTTTATATAAAGGTAGACTGAACAGTTTTAGAATGCTCCCCAACTTCACGAAAACTAACATTAAACAGTTTTAAGAATGTTCTTCGCTCTTCCGCACCGCTTGTCGAGACGAGCCCTAAACCCCCAACTGCCTCGCTCAGGGCTAGGTACCCAGCTTCGACCTCCAGATAGAGAGGGTGGCGCAGTCAAACACTAGACAAAACACAACAAGCCACTACAACCACCCCTATAGGGAAGTCAGACAATTACCTGCAATAAGCCTCTGTGCCAATTGTCACATGGCCTCCCCCCTTATCACAATGCCTGATCAGGAGGACAGGAAACAGGGAGCAAGGTAAACGCAAGATAGATGGGAACACTCATTCAGACTGCACCACGCATCCCAAACTTAAGTCACAGTTGGTTAAATCCTTTTCACACTGGAACACTGACAGGTTAGCGATCACAGGGAGGGAACAAGCACAGTACAGAACTCTTGCACTAATGCAGCGACGTAAACTTGCGTAAAGCTGCTGGCGGCTCAAGGTCATAGTTCACGCGCTGAGTGGCACCAGGAACCTAAGCCGACTGGAGAGGTCTGCCCCCAGTGGACCACAATCTGCTCAGACGCGAGAAACTCCAAAAGAGCAGGTAAGGAGCAGAACGGAGCAAGGTGCAAGACGCAGTACAGCTAACGGTCACGTAAAAAACAGCATCCTCCCTGGATCCACTATAGTCAGCCACTGGGACTAAACTTGTGCTGGCGTTAGAACCTGTAGACGGCATGCCTTAGCAGCACAGAGTGGGTGCCGCCATAACGGGAACAGTGTGTCGGTAACAGGGCAAAACCAGGGAAGGATGAGCGAGCAGCAAAATGAAAGCAAACAAAACAGCAAGCGGAGCCAAAATGACCAAAGGCACAGCATAACAACGTTATAACTACTGTTCATAAAGAAATTGAGAACCATAAAAACCCTATCTTAAAAAATTGTAACAATAACACATATAATCAGAATATATAAAATGGCATCATAAAAGAATAATTCATTAGTGAATTGTATTAAATGACTGTATGCTAGCAGACTTTACTTTAGAATAAAATATATAACAATAGATCAAGTAACAACAGGTTTTAATTTTAACCAAAATATTATAACCTTATTAATAAAACTTTCGCCCAATTGGGGGCCTTCACAAAACACACAGAAGCAGTTCACACAACACTGGCCAGTGAGAACACATATAACACATATAAACTAAGATAAATATACACAAACACAATGTACACGTGCGTACGTGACACAAACTGAAGTAAAGAGAAACAGGGGATGCAGATGTTAAGGAAACTTAAACAAAAATTCGAGCATCGTGACAATCGAAAGACACGTCGCGCCGTAGCCTATAGGTTACCCGTCACACACAAGGTCAAAATGCACCACCAACAAACTCCCACACCAAAAGATAATCAAGGGGATGAAAACAAACATGGAACATCAAAACAAACACCAAAACAAAGCTAAATGGTGGTGACAGATCAAAACACAAGGATAACTAAGTAAAAGGTTTAAGTTGGGAAATATGCGCTCGTCTTTCTCAACCAGTGGATGGATCCCTGAGCCTAATACCTACATTGTTATAAATCTTAACGATCTCTTAGGGACCTACGAATCTAGGGGCTATCTTTGCAGAATAGGCCTTCTGTTTAGAACTAAGGGGATGAAACTTACACATCAATCTCTGGCCTATAGCGTATGAAGAGGGCTTTTAAGACCATCTTAGGTGGGGTTAGACGGTATGGCGGTCGTTTAACCGGAATGTTATCGATAAGGTCAACATGGTACGTGGTAAAGTTAGTAAGACTTAGCTTATCGGAGAACAAGTTCCCATATTGCGATCACTAATGTTCCATACTCCTACTTTGCTCTGGAGTTAAATGGGACAACTGACCATGCATCTGAACTACCTCTTGCACCAAACTGTCACTCCTAAGCAATGACTCCGAATGATAGCTGAAATTACGCCATAATGGAATCTTTACATCCGGGGCGAAAGCAAACGATAGTTGGTACAAACGGAAATCCAAACTCATTCCCACAAAAGCCATATAATCGGTCCCAAAATAGGATTATAGGGGAGGTCAGAAAGCATGCAGTAATAATGTTTCCAAGTAAAACGGGGGAAACGGGTTGTAAAAAGAACCCTCGCTTTGACCTCAAACATCTTACCATTAACTGACATGCACTGGACTTGACATGACTCGATCGTGCTAGAAAATTTGAGTAATGATTCATTAAAAACATGTTCATGAATTAAAGAACAGGCGCTTCCAGTATCTAATAATGCCAATACAGGCTGTTTGCCAACAATGAACTGAATCACTGGTATTGCATCGTAGGCGACGTCAGCTATGCGACGTACATGCCTCAGCATGAAGTAGCTCCTGGCGTTAAATGGGACATACGGTAGAACGTTTTGCACCTGAAGACAATGCAACAATAAAGCGAACACCGCGTGAAACATTAAATTGGCGCACAAGACGATCAAAAGCACCACAACAAAAACACGTTCGTGAACGAGAAGCATACTTCGTACCTTGAGATAGCTTGGCATTACCCCTCCTGCAACACTCGCGGAGGCGGGTGAGAAACATCTACGCCCCTAGCATTATCTACCAGAGCTTGTTCCTTTAAAAGAAGCAAAAGTGATTCTAATTCCACAGATGTAGTTGGTCCAGAAGAAAATATCAAGGCCGAACGCACCTCTGGCGTCAAACTAGACAAAATTACGTCACATACCTGTTTTTCACTATCAGGTAGCAGCAATAATCTGGCAAATGACCTAACCCTAAGCATATAATCTGCAAAGGTCTCATTGAAACCTTAAGGCTTAAGATGGTGATCACGTGTTAGTTAATAATGCACGGCGAGATATAAGGGAATCAAAAAGGCCCTGGTGGAATGCGCGCAATGGATGAGAAACGATTTGACTCGCAACAACAAATTCAATATAACTCCCTTTGCCCTCGCGCCAATGACCTCTAAGAGCAGCGGCTTCGATACGTCACATAACAAGGCACAGTCTTCCGCCTGTGTTACAAATTTCAGGAAATCGAGGGCAGAATTAACATCAAGCACCTCGAAATCTGACAGTGATTCTACGTAACGTTGTAATGGGTGGGGCAATTTTAAAGGTTTAAAAGCCGAATTTGACTTCATCGGAGAACGGGTCACTCCACTGTCGGGCGGCAAGACGTCATCACTAGTACTTCGCGGCAACCGGTCTATCAAAGTAGTAAATTCTGCCCATAACTTTGGCAATGGCAAGGCAAATTTAAAGTTAGGAAAATGCCTCTGAAAATAATTGATACGCTGGACATGTTGGTTTACACTGGTTGCTATTCTTCTAACCTAATGTTTCGGTAAGCCACTCAGCCTCACAGTCGGAAAATCATTCCATGCATTCCATCCAGACCTTTTCACATAAAGATGGTGAATCCACAATTAATGGATAATTATCTGATAACTTAGCTGTAGCATTGTCCCGTAACAAACGGAGTGCTTCCAAAATGGAGGGCACATCTGCTGACACCAGATAATCGCCACCACGAACACTCAACTCAACGAAAAGTTCTGGTTTACGCAAATATGCCATGTCCACTATTGCGGCCATAATGACTTGAAGCAACAAGAAATTGAACCGGAAATACTCGATTTAAAACCACGCTCTGCTACCAGACTGCACCAGAACTTTAATTAACTTCTTCCCTTTACAAATACATTTCAGCCTATACAATGATTTCACGACAAGCAACATTGAAAATTCGTGAAAATAAAGGACTTGACTTATATAAAGGTAGACTAAACAGTTTTATAATGCTCTCCAACTTCACGATAGCTAACATTGAACAGTTTTAAGAATGTTCTTCGCTCTTCAGCACCGCTTATCGAGACGAGCCATAAACCCCCAACTTTGTCGCTCAGGGCTAGGTAACCAGCTTCGACCTCCCGATAGAGACGGTGGCGCAGTCAAACACTAGAGAAAACAAAACAAGCCACTACCACCGCCCCTTTAGGGAACTCAATTACCTGCAATAAGCCTCTGTGCCCATCGATACACTGTACTACGAAAACATGTGTTGGCTATAGATTTAACTCAAATTGGTCCCGTTGTGTAGATCTGCTACTTTGTATTCCAATGTTATACTCAACAGATACATGTGATAGGTTGTTCCTTCAGTGGCATGTTTAAAGATGTGTGTGAATGTACGCTAATGAATAAAAGTTTGTAAACTCTGCTAAAATTACTACTCCATCGTCTGTGTCTGGGTATCATGTTTTTGGGTATCATGTCCTGTACAAAACCTGTGCACTGAGTTATGTACCCTTCCGCTATAAATTGTTCTACAAGTCATTCATTAGAATGAATTCAAGGAGGGCGTATGACACATATGTCGCTTAGCACGTTGCATAAATTAAAAAATAAATAGAGTCAGGTGACTTAATTGGACCATAGCATTGATTTATATTTATGTTTAGGAAGGAAAATCCCACCAAAAATGGCACAAAATTACAACTTTAGCTTTCAAATTCTAACTTCAAATTAATAATTTATTTATTATATATGTAATGTAAGCAATGTAAACGTGATTCCTATTTTTAAAACTACATTATACGGGCTTTTATAAAGGTAGCTTGTTTGTTTGTTAGCTGAAATTTACCGTATTTTTGAAATAATACTTGAAATTTTCATGGCGACGAATATGCTCACTTTCTTCTCAGGCAGCCAGCAGGTGAAAAGATGATTAGATATCAACGTTTCGGGAGTGTGCATCTCTCCCATCATCAGGATATTTATAAAATGTTATAATCACAAATGAAACACTGTAAATAACACAACTACAAACAAAGAAAAAACACTTCCACAGACCTGGCATTCAATTTACTGAAAACAGTATTTTGTTCAGTAATGCGAATTTTGATAGTGTTTTGTCATTGTTTATAGTTGTGTTATATCCAGTGTTTCATTTATTGTTATAACATTTTATATACATCCTCATGATGGGAGAGATACACACTCCCGAAACTTTGATATCTAATGATCTTTTCACCTGGCTGGCTGCCAGAGAAGAAAGTGAGCTTACTGTATTTTTATTTTAAAAAATCTTTTATCAGTCAGAATTTCATCACCTAAAAGTTTTAATTTTCAGCGACTACCAACCCACTACCATTTATTTTGTTTTGTCGCATTCTTTGAGCAATGAGAAATAATTTTAAAAGTTTTCTCATCTAAAGGTGTAAAAAGGCATCAAAAATTAAACGCAGAAAACATTAAATACAAATACTTGTCCGTCAATGTGCTACCTCAGGATGTTTGTGCATTTTGAAGCCCATAGTAATAATTATGTAAATATTATTTTTTAAGAATTAGATTAACATCCATAAAGTTAAAGAAAGTGGCACATTCAAAAGTAAATTCACAAAATAATTATATAGGAGCATTAAGATTAACCACCAGGGGTACCAACATGGAATGAAACTGATTTGAATTTCCTTAAAACTAGAGTTTCCCAGCAAATAAAATAGTGGATTTAGGTACAGCTCTCCTAAATATTTAGTAATTGTATTTCAGTGAAACGTAATACACTACGAATTATTACCTTAAAAACTCTGCACCACTAAAGCCCTCAATGAGGATGCTGTGTATCGTTATATAAATAAATTCTACATATTTTCATTGAAAACTTTTAAGCACTTCTCCTAGAAGCACTCTATACATTGCTTTCGATTGCAATAAATATACATTAAAATGTGGTGGTGGAGGTTGTAATCTTTAGCGTATAAGTTACACTTACATATGTATATGAAGTTTGTGTAAAAGCACATTTCCTCCACGAAATACCAAGGTGAAATGATTTCAAAATTTTATCACAGGCAGCTCCAATACAATTACTGAGGCTGTTTAAAAATTCATGACGGTATATCTAATAGTTTCGAAGACGAAAAAGATCACTTCAGTTGCATAATGACTATTAAAAACCAAATGAAGCATATTAAAGACTTTTAAATTTCTTCATTTTCAAGCTGTTTGAAAGACGACGGTGATGATAATAGTAGTAACAATTATAGCAATAATAACAGAAATATAAATAATTTAGAATCAGTAAGGCAGGAAGAATTTCCTGCAATATTTTCGTTAGTTAATTTTTATAAACTTTCTAAAATATCAGTGAAGTAATAAACAGTCAAATAATTAATTTTCGGGCTACTTAATTTTAGCTTGTAATTTCTCTGTGAACCACAAACGAACCGTTTTCTATAAAATATGCTGCCTTTGACTTAACACAGAATGCAGATCACACCAACAGTTCAATAACAACTTACAAAGTACATATTATTCATTTAAAATCATAATTATATATGCGTTTTAATTCAATTAATTAATTAAACTTAAAGCTGTGTGTAAGCTTTTCCTTTCCTATCAGCACTACTCAGCTCAATATTCCATTTTTAAGTGTATTTTTGAAAACGCTCGTCTAATGTTGTATTTTGTGTTACACCCAAGGTATCAATATTAATAATAATGTTAAAAAATATCATGGTAGTTTTAGTTGATTTCATGTCAGAAATAAGAGAAAGAAAGAACGAAAGAAAGAGAGAAAGTAGGAAAGGAAAGAAAAAATAGAGAGAAAGAAAGAAAGAAAGAAAGAAAGAAAGAAAGAAAGAAAGAAAGAAAGAAAGAAAGAAAGAAAGAAAGAAAGAAAGAAAGAAAGAAAGAAAGAAAGAAAGAAAGAAAGAAAGAAAGAAGAAAGAAAGAAAGAAAGAAAGAAAGAAAGAAAGAAAGAAAGAAAGAAAGAAAGAAAGAAAGAAAGAAAGAAAAGAAAGAAAGAAAGAAAGAAAGAAAGAAAGAAAGAAAGAAAGAAAGAAAGAAAGAAAGAAAGAAAGAAAGAAAGAAAGAAAGAAAGAAAGAAAGAAAGAAAGAAAGAAAGAAAGAAAGAAAGAAAGAAAGAAAGAAAGAAAGAAAGAAAGAAAGAAAGAAAGAAAGAAAGAAAGAAAGAAAGAAAGAAAGAAAGAATGAAAGAAAGAAAGAAAGAAAGAAAGAAAGAAAGAAAGAAAGAAAGAAAGAAAGAAAGAAAGAAAGAAAGAAAGAAAGAAAGAAAGAAAGAAAGAAAGAAAGAAAGAAAGAAAGAAAGAAAGAAAGAAAGAAAGAAAGAAAGAAAGAAAGAAAGAAAGAAAGAAAGAAAGAAAGAAAGAAAGAAAGAAAAGAAAGAAAGAAAGAAAGAAAGAAAGAAAGAAAGAAAGAAAGAAAGAAAGAAAGAAAGAAAGAAAGAAAGAAAGAAAGAAAGAAAGAAAGAAAGAAAGAAAGAAAGAAAGAAAGAAAAGAAAGAAAGAAAGAAAGAAAGAAAGAAAGAAAGAAAGAAAGAAAGAAAGAAAGAAAGAAAGAAAGAAAGAAAGAAAGAAAGAAAGAAAGAAAGAAAGAAAGAAAGAAAGAAAGAAAGAAAGAAATGAAAGAAAGAAAGAAAGAAGAAGAAGAAGAAAGAAAGAAAGAAAGAATAAAAGAAAGAAAGAAAGAATAAAAGAAAGAAAGTTGTGATAACTAAGGTACTCAATAGTTGTTGCTTTCATGAGCTTAGTTTTACCAACCAAGCTGATATCGCAGCTAGAAAAATCGAACTTTGGAAGGTACGCAAGATAATCGTAGATTATTTGCTACATTTATAAATGTACTTAGGACTTAATGACTATTCAATAAAAGCAATGTATATGATTCTCCATAGAGGAGTAGTTTTTCATTTCTACATATAATAAAAAGTACATTACAAAGGTAATTACGCCGATTTTTGTGGGAGTTCAATCTTCGCAATTGGAAAAAGAAAGCCATTTCTTTCCTTTGCATTGTCAGCAGGAAAGCAACGGAACTTAGCACCCGTGTCCATACTCTTTGAGCAATTTGGAGTCACGCCACCAACAATTACATAAAATATTTGTTAAAATTAAAGTATATCTCTATGAGAGACCTTCTGCCCAGTAAAACTCGTAGAACTTATGATTCTAAATGGTTGACTGGCTGTTCGTGTGACAGAGCTTTACCTTTGGGATTTATGTTCCTTACAGTGAATTCACTTGCGTGCCTAAGCAAGCAGGGGCCACTTAAAAAAAACAGGTATTGGCCTAATGGAAAAAAACCACGGAGGGAGAGCCTCTCGGTGAGCACCTTCCCTGGCTGAAGAGAGGTAGTTTGGGCTCCCATTAGATACCAAAAACTGTGTGAGTACAAGTAGATCATTTAAAATAACAATTGGTTATGATAATAAAATTTCTATGATACTGTTTGGTTGTGGATATCATAAAGTGTGAATAAGAAGCGTTTTCATCAGCAGCCAGGTGGTGTATTTACAACCTGATGTTTTTTGTTTTTTTTCCTTATAGCTAGTAAGGTACAAACACTTTTAAAACAGAATAACGGATCAAGGCACGGACAGTAATTTTATTTCGAGTTCTTAATGTAACCGAAATCCATACACACTTCCTATCACTTACTTATTTCTTCCTGTACCACGTTAATTTCCGGATTGTTAACACATGCCACTCGATATTGTGTAATGCTATACAACAGGATCGTCATCCACTTCTTACAGGGTGCTGATGACCGCGCTGTTGAGCGCCCTAAACCCCAGTCATTCATTCATCCACTTCTTACAATCCAGCCAGCACAATTAGAAGTTGATTGATTTTACCGCTTCACTGTCCAAGTGTTTATATATATATATATATATATATATAAAATTGATATCCACTGCTGCTTTTAAAATACAGCTGAAGTGACGCCAAATCATCCTTAAACTTTTTAAGAACATAACAGAGCATCTTATATACCTGTATATGCTTTACATTCATCAGGCTCAATAGTAGTTCACTTAGTAGTAACACTTCATTTAGCTATTCAACCTGCAAATGTGCAATCGACCTCATTGTTTCGCATGAATGTGCAGTTATGCGATTTGCATGTAGAGCAGGTGAAAGGAGTGCTGGTCACATCAATAACATCGAATGTAGGGATCAACATGGCGGGATAGATAAAAGTATTGGGTATGCCATTTGTAAACGTTTTACCAAATCTAGACACTAATGCACGCGAAACCTCTTCAGAGCGTAAACCTAAACAAAGGCGCACTTCAAGAAACTTCAAACATACATGGCTGTGTGCCTCATTCACTCTAAGTAAGTTTACATTCAACAAGCTTTCATTGGTTATCTCGAGACTGATAATCACTTAAATTCGTTTGGATTTCCAAGTTTCTAAAATTATGTACCGTTCACTGGGTAAGGGAGATCTCTAACAGGACTATCTTGAAGCATAAATGTATGGTTGTTCATTTTATTTTACTGGCGTCGCAACTAAGGTGGTATAACAGTAAAGCGAACTATGAACACTCTTCAACCAACTAGCCCTCTAGTGTCTAAGAAGAGTAGAAACCTTTTCCTGTATGCAAGCTCCGACATACTCCAAGAAACCTAGAAGCACATCTCAAAGATGAACAAGAAATGCAGTGAAATGGAGATGATGGCAATGTAATGATTTTAGATGAAAAATCTGCCTAGCAATCGCTTGCAGACCTGAAAATCACGAAAAACTGAAGTTCAGGATGAACAGTCGACATGAATAAATGCGGAAGCTCCTGAATGTGAGATTCATACGTTACCACATAGCCTACCATTGTTATTTTCGTTGATAAATTAGAGGTTCTGGGATTCGATAGTAATTGTTTTGCAATCCCAAACATTAAAGAACGACTTTAAAGACGTTAATAAAATGGATTGGTGACACTACTTTTAATTAATGAGAGAATTGAAGACGCTATACCACCAATGTTAAATCTATTAAATTAATCACCAATAGTTATCAAATATCAGACTATATATGTTACAGGATGATACAAAATGCATGTCTTCTAAGTCCGTTGATCTAATTTTAGACAACAATATTAGTAGATTGTTTTCGCTTCTGTCACAAATTACCGCAGTTTTTAGCATACCTATTCACTCATTGTAATGGCGAATGCAGTTCTTTTATTTGCGTTAAATCTGCCAAAACGAGCCCAAAACAATGCATTAAGCTGCAAAAAGTGTGTAAAGATTCAAAGTGGGAGCCTGAGGTCTGCGTTTATATATTCGTATAGAAACCTCAGATCGCAAAGTAGTATTGGATAAATGGTACTATACGGGTTACCTCTCCATTCTTCCACTACAATTTGGGTTCCAATATTTCAGCTCAAAAATCTTATTACCCTTTGTTTTACCTCTTGTGGCCTATAATGTGATATTATGACACAAAACATTTTTATAATATTATACGTGTTTATAACTATTCATGCTTTTTGCGAAAAAAGAATCAAATATATTTATTCATTAATCAATATTGTAGTTCTGAGTCTCAAAATACGTGAATAATTCTCATCCTTGCAAATGGAAATGGTAATGGAATTAAAAATCTAAAACTGTAAGCTAAATAGGCAGAGCATTGTGGATCACCCACTTATAATTTGACTGCACTTTAGACCAGTTTCATAGAATTCAGGATTTTGTTCTAAGGTTCGTGCGAAGGATTGGCTCCACATTTTGGAGCAAATTCTTCTCTTCCATCAATAATATTGAGAATAAGTAACTCTCGTATTATAGATGCCCAATTTACTAAAAGGTTTGTTTTGTGGAAATCAAAGGTTATGCCTAATATGGAGAAACTGATAAATGAAAAGCAAGTACAAAATTATATAAAACTTACCTGCCCTCCAAAATAATTAAATAAAGTAAATAGTTATACAAAATGTATTATTAAATAGAGCAATATTAATTATTATTTATTTTATAATTCCGTCTTTTATTTTATGAAAATATTTAAAGCAGTGTAAAATTAAGAGATATTCTTTCAAAATAAAGGTGAATAATAAGAATAACTGAATCGCTAGTGGCCAATAAAAGTATGTTGTAATAGATTACACATATAAAGCGTTCTTAAATTTTAAGTTAACCATCCAGTGACCTTCAATTCGTTGGCTTTTCCCTCGTCATTTTATGGTATTTCATACAGCCAATTCCCGTTCGAAGGTGCATTGGGACTATGTCCGTAACTGCATCAGGTCGAGTCAATTACATGCCTGTGTCTGTGCAGTGAACGTGGTGAGCATTTATCTGTGAAAGAATTATAATTACTAATAAAGATTACTTTAAGCACGAATATCGCCTTGTGGCAGCGAGCTTATCGTAACACTTCTAAATAATCCTGCAAGAAAAACTAAACATGTGGTCTTGAAGAAATTTGAAGCTTCGAATTAGGTGTTATTGAAGAAACATTTTGGGCGATCAATTTTAACGAATATTAAACTGTGTGAAACCACTGTGATTGTAGATCGATCGGGTTGAAAGTTGTGAAACAAAGTAGCTCCCCAAACTAGGTGATTCTCCGTCTTCTGCAAGAAATGCTACACTTTCTTAAAACTGAAATCCTATCGCTTTACGGGATTCAAGCGTTGAAACAATGCGATTCCCGTAGGCGAGTGAATTACTGCGAATAGTTTATCCCATTAGTAAAACGTGCTTTCATTGATCCAGCGTTTCTGTTTGTCTTCAATGAACGCTGGATTCACCTAAATGAACGCATGAACACGCACAAGAGTCGATATCGGGCTTCAAATAAACCTTTGATACTATGTAAAACACCTTACTATCCTTTGACAATTAGACTAAGATGGGCAATGAATGTTAGAAGTATAGCAAAGCCCGTCGTATTTAAAACTAATGCCGTGGGATATCGAACACTTATTCAAGGATCAGTTTTTATTGTTTAATACAAAAAGAAAATGCAGAATGCTATGGTTGGTTCCAAAAACGTTCTACAACAGCGCACACGATACTCAGTAAATGGGTCAAATAAGATAGATGCTCCATGACAGAAGTATAGTGTCGATTTCTGTTTTCCCCCAACCTAAGGAGATGCAATATTTCTTTATATTATATTTTGAATGACAGGGTATATATCCTTCTGCCAACACTACAATAACTTAGTGACTACATCATGCAAGAAATCACAAACATTCCTGCTGTTGAACTTGCTGAATGAGTGAGACATTTTGTATCAGATGTACTGCAAGTTTCAGAGCAGATCAGTGTTGTCAGCATGTACTACAATGTCATCGTTTTATGGTGAGGCCAGGAATCCTTGAATGCATACTCCGTGCGCTGTATACTCGCGGTCTATGTATCACCATAAAACGATGACACTCTAAATGATAAGGTTTTTTTGCGCATCTGATGACACTATATCCAAGGCGTTTCTCTGTTATCTCGCGCAGATTAAGGTCCCTGCCAAATTTCCCCAAAGTAATTCCAATGCAATTTCGAATTTAAACTAACAAATAAGGTACATTTCTTTCTGTTATCTCCAATGTTACCTTCAAGTTCATCTGTGAAACTGAAAGCCAAAACACATGTATAAATTAGCCATTGATTGCTAATAAAGAGAGACTTGTGAATTATCAGATTTGGAAGTGGTGTTTGACGTGCATTTTCCATTTCCTTTACTAAACACTTCCGGTCTTGTAACAACGAAAAAAATGGTTGAAGTGGCGGATGCAGATAATGGAAAACGCCTTCGGGTAAGCAAAGAGTTACGGAAATAAATTACTTCATTTCATATGTCGTTCAGTTATCTCTTTTGTTTAGTACAGTATCACTTATCAGTGTTGTCACGCACCGCGCAGTAAGAACTTAGCTGTCTGTCTCAGAACCAACAAGTATTGTCATTTCTCCGTTGATACTCTTTCTAGCGCCGACACGTTATGTTTACACTGTGCATGACAGCTATCTCCCGTCCTCTCACCGCAGGATGAAGCTTTTCAAAGTTCCGAAGCTCTTCAAAACTCTCACGTCTATTCAAGTCCTATCATACTGTCACTTGAAATTGTGTTGTTATATTCTCCTCATCGGTATCGCCCCTTCTGTAGGCGGATTTTAATCATCTTCCGGTTTCCATGACTTGCTTGCTGTGCACTATTGCAGAAGACCGAAAGTTGAAGTCCCGCCTCCTATACGTGAGCGATTGAATCCGTGGCGCGTGCGTGCGTGTGTGTATGTGTGTGCGTATGTGTGTCTAAGTACGCGCGCATATAGAGGAGACAAACTTGGTAATGATAAAAATAATAAAATAAAATTAATGGGGAGAGCCATTAACTGAGATTTTCTGAAAAATTACTTACAAGACATACCATGGATTTTAAAACTTCGTTTTACCTACAATACTGCTAGTGCTGTTGTTTATCTAATTTAACGTGTGGGCTTCGTAAGTTTTATCCCAGTACATTGCATTTTAAACGTACAACAGCTTCAAAATATTAAGTTAAATGACGAAAATTAATCGTGGTAGCTCAAAGGTTAAGAGCAAACGGATGGAAATAAGGAGATCTGTGGTTAAAATCCTGGTCATGATGTTGACTTGTTCAAGTTAACAAAACAAAGCAAAACAAAACCGTTATCCAGGTAACTCGCCCTGTACCGAGATTATTACTTGGGACCTCTTGAACGTTAGGCAGACACGCTCCCGTTTACGCTACCGAGGTGGGCTATATAAAAGCCGCTTCATCGGATCTGTAAGTCTGAGCTTTTGAAATAATGTATATCAAAGTAAAATAAAACTTTCAATAATTCATAATCTAGGTAATATGATATGCCTGAATCTGTGCCCTATGCGTGTGAATCTACTTAGATCTAAAATCTGTTGAGTGCAGTGAAAATATATAACTGTATGCCGCATACACGGTAATTAATTCCATAGTAATATCTTGAGATTACAGTCAGTTTCAGTTAATCGTTTATTTTGAAATATACTTAAAACACTATTTGTTTCTCTCATGCTTTAAAGGCTCCATTACGGACACTTCATTTAATATGGAGTAATTCTGATTCCTCTGCAGATTTTTATTCTTGTCAATACAGTGATAATATCCTTGTATATACGAACCTCATCTCTTGGACGTGCTTAATATTCACTGTAAATTCCAACAAATTAGTTTTTGCAATCGCGTTTAATGTTACGTATACATATTAATTCCACTCGCCTGTCATATCCTTTTGGGGGTAAAATTTAAGTTGGTACTATTTGTTCTTTAAAGTTGTGCCCTTGTGATAATATTATATTGGCACTAGTCGCTCCACTACGATTAATGTAAAACCAGATCCTTCGTACGTGTCTTTGAGGTATAGTAACCTTTACCATGAATTCTATTTAAAATGAATCGCTGAAAAACAATATCTTCTGAGCAATCGCTATTTCCTTTCAAAATTTTCACGCAGATGTCAGTATTCAGTGGAAAAAGATTCCATAGCCACATGAGTTCTCACGGAGGTGATTCGGTACGTAGGTTCCCATGCTGGGCCCATTGTTCCTATGCCCTCAAGTGGGGCACCCCCGTCAGGAAGGATGAGGCAAAGGAGACAGAGGGCGGCCGACCCATGGAGCTACGACAGTACAGAGGGCAGTTCCCTACAGTTTATTTGGATAGAGGCTTCCCCAATAGGCCAGGATAATGGACACGCTCCCCTACTGCGGGACGGCGACTCCAGCAGCGAAGTCCCAATCGTCCCATGCAGGCAATCCGAGCCCTAAGGGTTCCTGGCTGGCGATCCCGAAATGGTCCCAGCAGAGGAGCGGGAGCTCTCCCTTGCTAAAGACGGAAGTAATCGAGAGATTAGTGACAAACTGCAAAACAACGCTACTGAATCTGGGCCATTTCTTTGTCATTGTTTTTTATCCTTTTTTTACGTTTGTTGACTGTTTAGCCTGTCAGGAAATTATACTTTAGCTGGCACTAAAATGATACTTTTCTGTTTTACTCCTTATTTCCCCTACAAAAGCCACTGTACTAATTTTGACATGGAATAGCTTTTAATTTCCTTTTATAAAGCTAATAGCGTTAAAATGTACCAGTTTAAATTAAGCTATGTCAAACTGTTTCGGTGCGCCAACGTTAACAGCGAAGCTGTAGACAAATGTCAAAATATCTGCAACTACCTCTTTCACATACCAGACAGATGATTGTGGCCTTTTCCTCCCCCGCTGCGTCTGCTGATACTCTGTCTCGGGTATCAGCCACTCTGGATGTGACCTTAGCAGCCTGGATCCCGGTGATCTGGTCGCCTAGTAGATTGCTCTATGAGTTGACTATTCTTTGCCCTGGCTAGTCATTAGAGCTGAGACCACGCTATCTACAGGGTATGCGTGAGATAGGTTGACGAAATAAAAACAACACAGTTGATAGGATCAGCTTTACTATTCAGTTCGTTTCGTGCTTACAGTTCACCAGGAGTTGCCGCCGCGTTCAGATCGAATTACTCTAGATTTCCACTATCACGTTAAAACTATACTGAATTGCTGAAATCTATCGCGATGGAATAAATTACTAACACTGTTTTGAAAGTATACTTCGCCGCTTAATTCACTGCTGGGAGATCTTGTTCACTTAATAAGATTCTCATTACTGATTGTACTTCTCGGCGCAATCCGACGTTTGTGTCCCCGGCAGGCAAAACACGTCTACACGTTATCACGTCTCAGACTAGAAGACCGACGCTAAAACCTAATATTCCTTACCAAAACAGATATAGCCTCGCCTCCAGCTGGATTTCTCTGAAAAACTCTAGTTAGCGAGCTACAACCACGCGGACATTTCCCCGAAATACTGGTTTGGGCCAGGTTTGGACCGGTCTACTAATGACCCAGGTAGCGACCCTCCCGTGACCACAGCCTTTCGACGGAACATTTTCATCCATATAGACCAGCAACTTTAGTACATTGCTCTGGGTTAAAATACTTATTCGCATTCTAGTAATTGAATTTAAATGCTGTTGCTTCGTTTCATGAACTTATCCATCTGTACCATTCTTTATCTTAAATTCTTTCACCTTACTTCCTCATCATAATTTAATTATCATTTTATTCATTGTTAAAATCGTATTCAATCATACGGCTGATAAATAGGCATCAAACTGCCCCCGTTTCATTATTTAATTATCCCATAATTTAAGAATGGAACGTCCTTGCCCGAATAAGTTAGTTACTAACACTCCCCACATGGCAACCTTGGCCTTCGGGGTAACCTCACCCCACCAAGTGATGACCGGACCCATTTCTCAGGTGGAGGCACCCAGAGGGCGGTGTCCATTACCTCCGATGATAGGGTGATAGTGAATATGGCTGTGAGGTGAGAGGACCTACAGTTTTTACCGTGGACTCCGAACCACGTTGGGCATAGGGGATACTTCACGTGTGCTAGACAGAGGTGAAGGCGTGGATAGGGCCGACTTAAAATCGCCAACCCCAGAGCCGGGAATCGAACTCGGGACCCTTAGAACGGGAGCCGCGAACGAAACCACCGCGCTACCCCGGCGCCCATTGCGCGAATAACATTACTATTATTATCAACAACTCCACACGTCGGCAACTCTGGTTCACTTTACAATTTTCTTTGCATTTTAGCTGCGTTACATACAATCATAGTGACAAAATTTATAATACTAGTACATAATTTGTTTTTGTTTTCAACACTTCACATTATAAACATCTGAAATAATCCAATACATATTAGTTTACCATACGCTATATACACTCCACTTCTGAAAGTTTTACATTTTCTTGCGTCATACAACGAACGTTTACATCGTATTAGTTATGAACTACGTAAAACTTAAGCTAGTTTACAAAATCTGTTTGTCTTCTGATTCTATATAAAGGTGTAATTTGCCAAAAGTCCTTGCACCTTCTTGGATTTGTAAATTGTTTTGGTACTCAGTTTTGTTGCTTTGAGTTGGTTATTTTCATAGGATTCACTGCCCTTCCACTTCACTTTAAAGTCTTAAAAGTACTTATCATTACAAGTTTTTTTTTTCACAATTTCGATATTTTGTGATTGGATACCATTAAGATTATATATATTTGTTCGTCTAAATTCATTTTCATTAATTGAGTTGTATACATTTTCATCTATACCTTATCCTATATGCCTCTGCATGATTATTTGTTTATGTCCGGTACGGACGGAGAAGTTGTTTGTGCCACCTACCCATGAGTTTTCTATTTACCGCATCTACTATTTCAAATGTATGTTCCCCAAATTTTTGAATAATTTCCCCAGGACCGTTATATAGTAACTCCATGCGCTTGTTTCTGTTCTTCAAAGCGCAGGACAACTTGTGATCTTTATTTAATACTAGATCACCTATATCTGGGTTCCATTTGTGCCTTCTTCGTTTTCTCTTCGATTTCCTCTTTTCGGCCTTCTCATTTATTCTGTCGAAAGCTAATTTAGCTCTTTGTTCTTCACTTAGGGTTTCATATTCAATACTTACTTTTTTTCAATTTCCTTAAAGATGGGCTCGGGTTCTTCGTTTAACATAAGTGTTACGGGTGCAAATCCTGTAGTCACATTAATGGTGTTATTTATTATCTTTTCAATGACTGGACAGTATCTTACCCAATCTTTGTGATTCTTATGTGTCAGTATCCTGAAATAGATCCCAATATCGCGTAGTACTCGTTCCGTCGGGTTTCCTGATGGAAAATAGGATGAGCAATAACATAATTTTATTCCGTGATCTGTGAGGGTTCCTTTAAAGCATTTACTCCGATGGACGGTCGCGTTATCAGACAAGACCGCTTTTACTGGTCCGTATTTCGGCATATAATCATTCACTATCTTCCCTACACAAGTCCTGCTGCTAATCTTTCTTACGGGGTATATTTTTACATATTTGGTGAAGACATCATGAAGTACAAAAATGTATCGGCACCCAAATTGACCTCGAGGTAATTCTCCGTGAGCGTCCACTGTGACTAGCGCATTCTTTTCATCTCTTAAAATCGCTTGAGGTTCTGTATTGAATTTCACATTGAATGGTTTCGCTCGTTGGCACATGTCGCAAGTTGAACATATTTTCCGTACTTTTCTGGCTAAGTGTTTTATGTAGCAGTGCTCACTTATTACCAAATTTAGTTTCTCACTGCCGGTATGTGCTAAGGCTTTGTGATATGCGGTAATTAACCGGTTTTCGATCCCTCTCGGAATCACGACTTTCCACTTCGGTTCTGTCCGTCCGTGGAACTTGTAAATTTTTCCGTGGTATATTCCAATGTTCTCCTTTAATTCTGCTGTGATCGGTGACGCCTTTTCTCGAAGTTTCTGCAATTCTTCGTCTTCTTCCTGGAGCTTCGCCAAGTTTCTCAATTCTTTCGTGAGTGATCTTCCTTCCATTGTGTCTAGGTACAAGATCGTGACATCGTGTTTGTGGTCGTCGATCGTGTCTGGTATTGGGTAGTTTGTCTTCTTTCTGGATAGCAGGTCGCTGAAGATATTATGTTTCCCCGGAACATGACGGATTTCTATTTGGTGTGACGTAATCTCGTGCACGTATCTCGATATTCTTGTACTGGTTAGCTTGCAAGAGTTCATAAAGGCCAGACTCACATGATCGGTATACACAATGATGGGGTTGTTGTAAACATATTGTCGGAATTTCACCAAGGCAAAATAAATCGCAGCTATTTCTTTCTCAGTCGTGCACGCTCGTGCTTCAATTTTGGATATTCCTCTGGAGGCTACTGCTATTAAGTGGTCCGTTCCATCTTCATCCCTTTGGGTCATTATCGCTCCGTATCCCAATCCCGACGTGTCTGTGAAAATAATGAACGGCAGATTTTCCCGGGGTTTTTCCAGCAAAATGGAAGCTGTGAATAATCTTTTGACACTCCAAAAGGCCTCTTCTTCATCCTGCGTCCATCGCCATTTTTCATCTTTCTTCAACAACTGTCTCAAAGGGGCTACGATAGTTGCGAAGTCGAGAATGAATCTGGATTGATAATTGAGGATTCCGAGGAATCGACGTAACTGCTTTATATTCTTCGGAGCCGGAATTTTATTTATGCTGTCTATCCGTTCCTGATTTGGTCTAATACCTTCCTGGGAGATGACATATCCTAGGAACTCGGTTTGTTTGACGAAGAAGGCAGTTTTACTTGGTTTAATTGTCATGTTGTCAGCTTTCAACCGGTATAAAACGTAATCAAGGTGCTTCAGATGTTCACCAATTTCTGACGAAAATATAACAAAGTCGTCCACATATTGAGCCACGAATTTCTTTATGGTTTCTCCAAAAATAGCATACAATGCTCTCAACAATGCGCATCCGCTTGTGTTCATTCCAAATGCGCAGAAGGTAAACTGGTAAAGAATTCCAGAATGTAAAAATGCAGCAAATTTTCTCAATTCTCTCTTAAGTGGAATCTGCCAGAAGGAGGCGGTCAGATCTAAGGTAGAGAAGAATTTTCCTTTGTGCAACTTGCTCAACGTTGCATCCACGCTCTCGGGTCTAAATCTGTCTGGTTTACAATGCTTGTTTAGCTTTCTTGCGTCTAGTGTTACTCTAATTTTCCCAATAGCTTTGCTTACTATGCACAGGGGGTTCACGTATATGGAGTCTGAAATTTCGATAACCCCGTCTTCTAGCATGTTTTCTATCACTTTATCGACTTCTTCCCGAATAGCGGATGGTATGAGTCTCGCTTTATGTGTAAACGGCTCTATGGGCGTCATTTCGAAAGAGTGAATATATTTCGTGCATCTTCCTGGTTTATCCGAAAATACCTCCTGGTGTCGTACTAAAATTCTAAATAATTCTTCTTTCTGCGCTGTATTCAGGTAGTTAGCCTGACTGACTTTTTCTCTGAACAAATCTTCCAAGTTTTCGTAGTTTTCCGCCTTGCGGTACAAATTTGTGGTCTCATAATTCCAATTCCTGGCGGGATTTTCTCGGGGTTCAGCTTCCACATATTCCCTAATCGTTCCAACATCTTCATCATACATCTCATTGTTACTCGATTCGGCAGCATATTCTTCAACGTTTATTTCACCAAGCTCCATTGCTCCAATTTTTATGTACTCAACAAAGAATACGTCTCCCCGGATTTCATCTTCACGTTCATCTCGTACAACTTCCTCTGAACCGCTATCGTCGACAAATGGCACCACTACTGTTTCTTGCCCTGTTTCTAACTTGCCAAATCTATTCTCGAAATTAACAATCGCTTTCCATTCATACAGGCAATCACATCCTATAATTATGTCGGTTACGAGTCTGGGTACGACCAGGAACAAAACCTCAATAACTCTACCATTTATTTCTACGTTGAGCATGACTTGAAATTTCACTCTTTCTTTCCTCTTCCCTACAGCTAGTGAACAAAATATACCGCTTACTGGTAAAGACATTATCTTCAAACCCCGGTTGATTAGTTGTTCATGAAACATTTGCGAGCACATTGTACTGTTAGCTCCATTGTCTATTATTGCAGTGTCCGGAATTCCGTTAATGGCAACTGCTATTCGTGGTGGTTCGAACACTTTGTCACTGTCTTCACTTCTGTTCCTCAGATTGGTTTCCTTCTGTAACATCATTTGCCCTCTGACGATCTTATTTTTCGCATACGGTTCACATAGTTTCCTCCCAGTCTTCACTGAAGGCGCGTTTGACTGGGTACATAGTTTCCCTGAGTCTTGCTGTAAGCTCCAGTTCTCGTTGCATTCTTTCTTTCCAACTATGCTTCCTGAGAAGGATGGCCGCGGTTTTCGAACACTTGCCTGGTTACTTGTAGGGCTTCGGCCCTTTCTCCATTTATCGGCGAATTTCTACCGCTCCTGCTCCTTTCTCCGTGCAGCGGCGACTTTGGCCTAAATTCTGGAATGTTGTCGACCCTCCAGTAACCATTTCCCGTGCTCCTTTCTCCCTGCCTGGGTGACCTCGGCCTAACTTCTGGTACATTGTCGACTTTCCAGTATTCATTTCCTGAATGTCTTCTTTTTCTCTCGTTCCATCCTCCTCGGTTCTTTTCATGTCTCGCCGCGTTTACGTAATTTACTTGTACATTTCTGTTTCGGTCGTGCCCGTTGCGGTTCCTCTGGTTGCGGTCAAAATTATTTCGGCCTCGGTTCTCCCACTGCGAATTTCCTCCTCTGGGTGCGGGACTTCGGTATCTATCTCGGACATCCTGGTTTTGTTTGTAATTGATATGTGCCCCTTGCCCGAAATTATTTGAAATTTCCCTTTCGTTGCTCGCTCCAGGCCTAGCGAAACTTTCATTTTTACTCTTTGATTTGTTTGTCTCCAGTGCCAACAGCAAATCAATCATGGTGGCGACGTTTGTGGGTTTAGCTATAATTAAATAGTTCTGGAGTGCCTCTGGGAAGTGTGTCGTGATAATGGCGATTAGTTCTTGCTCACTCATGGGTGGATCCAGCATTTTAGATTTCCTAGCAAGTTTCGTGAAATAATTAACCATCGACTGATCTGTACTTGGGTCATACTTTCCACTACTCAGTTCTAATCTTATGCTAGACTGCCTGTTATTTCCCCAGTATCTGTTCATAAATAACCTTTCAAAGGTCCTGAAGTTATTATCGTTTCCCATTGATACCTCTAACCAGTTAGCTGCATTTCCCTTAAGGCATTTCCTAACAATTGTCATGCAATACTGTTCAGGAATACACTTTACAGAAAAATATTCATGCACACTCCTCATAAAATCCTTAGGATTATCAGAATCCTCATGTTCAAACACAGGTGGCACAATTTCATTTAAGATGTTGGTTTGGCCATTGCATTTGACCACCACTCCTTTCAACATGTACATTATTACCTTTGGGTTCATAACTGGAGGTACTTGGACCCATATTAAGCATCGAAATGTCGGCTGAGGCACTTTGTCTCGCTTCGTTTCGTGCAGAGCTTTCACTTATCTGACTAGCATTAGAATTAGGTTCAGTTACACACAACCTCAAATTTTCTAATGTTTCCTTCATTCCATTAATTTCTGTAGCTACCTCTTTCATTTGTTCATTTATTTCGTCTACACCCCTACCTTGCCTTCTAATTTCCCTTTCTGCTTGTTCTAATCTACTTATATTTTCCCCTGATTCTTTGCTAGCCGTTTCTCTAATTTGGTCTAATTCCTTGCTAACTATTTCCCTCTCTTTTTCAAATTGCTTTGCTACGTCCTCTCGTAATTTCTTGTATTCTCTGCCTGACTTCCCACTTACTTGATTACAAACTTCGATTCTTATACTTTCTATTTCCCGCCGTACTTCAGTTCTAACTTGATTGATTTCCCCTCTAACCTCTGCTTGAAAGGTTTCTAATGCTTTCTGCTGACTTTCGAGCTTCCTAACCCAATCTTGCTGTCCTGCCTCTAATTTTTGACTAGTACTTTCTAATTTCTGACTATTACTTTCTAGTTTCTGGTTAGTACTTTCTAATTTCTGACTTAATTCTAGGTTATTACTTTCTAATTTCTGGTTCGTACTTTCTAATTTCTCCATTATCGCTTTCATCATGGCTACCATACTCATATTCGTATCTGAGTCATTTACCTCTACTCCCTGGCTATTATTAGTTGTTTCCTTAGCTACACTAACCTTTACAATTTGATTGTTACTACTACATTCTGTATCCCTTCCTACGTTATTTTGTAGACCCTGAGCATTATTACTTTTATTGTCTTTTCTAATCTATTCTGTATATTCTGAGCACTTTCTCCTATTTCTGCTACTTTCTCTTTAACAATTTGTATAGTACTCCCCTGCACGTCCATGGTTTGTGAATTTGACCGACCTTTCACCTTTCCGTTTCTTAAAATACTCTCCATCAGTTCATCGCAACAACGACAACAACACTAAAATGTTACACTCAGTACCTTTGGTTTTCTGCTGGAGCTTCCGACGATCCTGATGCTGGTTGCTTTTCGTCTCTCGAAGCGCCACGTTTGTTCGCCAAGTTTGTGGCCTTTTCCTCCCCCGCTGCGTCTGCTGATACTCTGTCTCGGGTATCAGCCACTCTGGATGTGACCTTAGCAGCCTGGATCCCGGTGATCTGGTCGCCTAGTAGATTGCTCTATGAGTTGACTATTCTTTGCCCTGGCTAGTCATTAGAGCTGAGACCAGGCTATCTACAGGGTATGCGTGAGATAGGTTGACGAAATAAAAACAACACAGTTCATAGTATCAGCTTTACTATTCAGTTCGTTTCGTGCTTACAGTTCACCAGGAGTTGCCGCCGCGTTCAGATCGAATTACTCTAGATTTCCACTATCACGTTAAAGCTATACTGAATTGCTGAAATCTATCGCGATGGAATAAATTATTAACACTGTTTTGAAAGTATACTTCGCCACTTAATTCACTGCTGGGAGATCTTGTTCACTTAATAAGATTCTCATTACTGATTGTACTTCTCGGCGCAATCCGACGTTTGTGTCCCCGGCAGGCAAAACACGTCTACACGGTATCACGTCTCAGACTAGAAGACCGACGCTAAAACCTAATATTCCTTACCAAAACAGATATAGCCTCGCCTCCAGCTGGATTTCTCTGAAAAACTCTAGTTAGCGAGCTACAACCACGCGGACATTTCCCCGAAATACTGGTTTGGGCCAGGTTTGGACCGGTCTACTAATGACCCAGGTAGCGACCCTCCCGTGACCACAGCCTTTCGACGGAACATTTTCATCCTTATAGACCAGCAACTTTAGTACATTGCTCTGGGTTAAAATACTTATTCGCATTCTAGTAATTGAATTTAAATGCTGTTGCTTCGTTTCATGAACTTATCCATCTGTACTATTCATTATCTTAAATTCTTTCACCTTACTTCCTCATCATAATTTAATTATCATTTTATTCATTGTTAAAATCGTATTCAATCATACGGCTGATAAATACGGCATTATGATATTGGATACTGGAATCTATCAGGGACTTCAATCCATCAATCATAAACGTTTGTCAGTTGGCCATAAGGTTGTCAAAATCAAATTATTGCTCTTGATGCGATAACTTCATTTTGACAACCCCTCTGATATCTTGCCTCTTCTAATTTTCAGCTGTTAGGAGATAAGTCTGGATATCATGGTCGTTTTTTTAAATAATAGATAACTTTGTGTAAATTTTCCGCGACACTCCAAACCAATGACATTTTTCCGTATGCCTGTTCCACAAATGATTCCTATAACAGTTGATATCTTGGCTTTAAACTGAATAAATATATGCCAGAAATAGTTTCACTCTTTTACTACTATGGTAGTAAATATTTTGTATATATCACGATTAGTAATGCTTGCATAACGGTTGTTCGCTCGAAAGTTCCCCGAGATATTGAAACAAAACTAAAATAAGAACTTTTTTTTCCAATATATGAGAACTTTTGCTTAAAGGCGCAATTATTTGTGAAAACCTAGTAGGTATGTGTATCCAAATGCCCCGTCCTTCAGGTAAACAGATATCCTTTGTGGGTTAGAACAGTTGCAAAACGCAACGGTGTAAACGGACGGCAGTGGCGTGAACGAATTTTGTTCTACTGCGAGGGACGAGAGGCTTTTACTAGCGTGTGTAGTATGTGATAATAGACGAGAACAGCGTAAATAACCGAAAAACTCTTACAATGGTGTCCGTTAATGTTAAAGGGTCTTTATTTTCAAAGAATATACTTGAAAATAGTAGACCTATTTGTATTGTACTTGTCCGTAGATAATCACAGCTAACTTTTCTTTCTGTACTACGTAATTACAGTAAGAAGAGAAAGTATTGAATTCCACGCAAAAATCCTACTACAGAATTTCAGTTCAAATACAAGTTTTGTGGTCCCCTGCTCCAAAAATGTATGTTTAGAGAAAGACCTGCGCGAGCTTGTGTATGTGTGTGTGAATAAAATAACTGATACACAAAACGTATGTTAAATAACAATCTTGAAGTTTTATTTCAGCATCTTCAAGTATGCGAGGAGACGATAGTCAAGAAACACAACCCTCCACAAACACACACACACACACACACACACACACACACACACACACACACACACACACACACACACACACACACACACACACACACACACTCCAGACTACCATTTACTTACACAATTTTTCAAAAATGGCGAGTTTACAAAAACGCCTAATGATTTTATTTAAAATGCGAGTATAATAGATTTAAAATATTTTCATGGCGAATGAAATCTATGTCTTGAATTCTCGTGGAATGTCCTCAGGACTCATCTACATTCTGGATGACCTTTGCATAATTCGGAAACCTTTTGAGATAGACAAGATCCTAGAAAACAAAAAGTGCTGATTTCGTTAAAACACAACTTATATTCCAATACTTTATAATGTGGATTTAAGCGCCTCGAAGGTACTCCATCAGACGATTGTAATTTTCCAATATATTTGAATTTTCAAATACTTGTACATTTGTTTATTTAGGAAGCCAATATTCATTTTTAACGCATGTCCAAGCAAATAGAAGGGAACGTAAAGGACGTCACAAGCGACCAGCTCTTTCAATTTGACTATCCCCTAAAGTCTACTGTATTGCCATACTGAACCTGCACCTACAAAAATTGCCAATATGATAAGTTTATTTCGATTGACATACAGTCAATGGAGTAATAAGTACTTCTAAGAATAATTTGTACAGGAGTGAAGAAAACCATGTGAGTGCAGCAAATTAGATCTTTTACATTCTGTTTATGATGCTATTATCTAAGGTTACGGATAAAAGTGAGAGCCCATTGTGCTCTAGTAGAATTTGCTCGCTCTCTCTTTATTGCTGTCAGTATATTATTTATAGCACTATAGCTATAATTATTATTACTATTATTATTATTATTATTATTATTATTATTATTATTATTATTATTATTATTATTATTATTATTATTATTATTATTATTATTATTATTATTATTATTATTATTATTATTATTATTATTATTATTATTATTATTATTATTATTATTATTATTATTATTATTATTATTATTATTATTATTATTATTATTATTATTATTATTATTATTATTATTATTATTATTATTATTATTATTATTATTATTATTATTATTATTATTATTATTATTATTATTATTATTATTATTATTATTATTATTATTATTATTATTATTATTATTATTATTATTATTATTATTATTATTATTATTATTATTATTATTATTATTATTATTATTATTATTATTATTATTATTATTATTATTATTATTATTATTATTATTATTATTATTATTATTATTATTATTATTATTATTATTATTATTATTATTATTATTATTATTATTATTATTATTATTATTATTATTATTATTATTATTATTATTATTATTATTATTATTATTATTATTATTATTATTATTATTATTATTATTATTATTATTATTATTATTATTATTATTATTATTATTATTATTATTATTATTATTATTATTATTATTATTATTATTATTAT
>CM060948.1:132930875-132938375 GCA_030765055.1 Mantis religiosa | reverse complement strand
TCTAAACATTAATGCGACAGATCTGCACCTTTTGCTGAAGATAAACAGAATATATATATATATATATATATATATATATATATATATATATATATATATATATATATATATATATATATATATATATATATATATATATATATATATATACCTTTTCTCCATAAGTGATAAGGTATCGTTTTGGGCACTATCTCTTGTGTCCCTAAGAGGCGTTTAACATTTTAGAGAGAAATACGTTTACATAACACTGCGTATTGAAAGCAATGTTTAACTATGTCTCTTTCATATGTCAGCCCAAGACGTTCGAATTTAAACGAAATAAAGGATGGTTTATTCATTGCTTAAGTAATCCTAGTTTTCTAATGACACCGTTGTGTTCTCCAACTTTTCTAGCACGCGAAAGGATATCTGCTTACCTGACAGAGAGGGCAGTTGGGCCACGGATATATATACACTCCTTCGAAAGAGTTAAATTATAGAGAATTAAAAATAGAAGCAATTTAAATATCGACAGAGTCTAAAATGTTAATACGAAGAGTATAACTCCCCTGAGTTTTAAGGGAATGGCTTAAAATACACATGTTAAATTTACCAAGGTTTTAACTCCTATTCATCCACTCCACATCCAGTTCAGATGTCTTCGTTGTAACACTCAAATTCCTGGTGGCCGTCTATGCTGATCATAAAGTTTTCCATTGCTTTTCCCTGGTGATGACTTGAGTGATGTCTTCTACCCTACTCTTCTTTCTCCCATTTCCTCTCATTTTTCTCGCTTTTCATGTAACGTGACGATTTCGGGGCTGTGTATCATTCGAGGGTTCCCAAATGGCGAGGAGACTTGCAATTTGGAATGTCTTAGCTCCGCCATAGGGTGGTCGTTCGAGCTTCTACTGCTGAATTGAGCTCTAGGGAACGTCTGGGTGGCCATCGGGCGATTTGGATGTGTTGCCCCCAAGCGCCTCCCAGCCAGGTCCAAGCAGTAAGTGTTAGGGAACTCTGCACGGCTTTGAGCTGTTCTCTCGCTTACGTTACCGTATGGCCGCGCCGTGGCTGAGTGGTTAGACCACTCGACCCTCACTAAGGCGGCTTGGAATCGATCACAGGCAACCGGGCGGGTTTTTTCTCCGGGATCTCCGGTTTCCCCCGTCATCTCATTCCGCCGGTGCTCCACCTTCATCTCATGTATCATCAGTGTCACCGCCTGCGCTGCCGCATGTATTAAAAGCGCGTGTTAAAAACTGCACATTTCATTTACGTCGCCGTTCCTATAGCTCATACATCTGCGTTTCGTGCAGTACCGTCATCTCATATATTTCTTCCGGGGTGTAAACACAACAGATCCAACTGTTGGTCTAGTGTTACGTGTCGTTTCCACTGCTTATAATCTACCTCTACGAAACAGGATTTACACGGCTAGGACTTAAATATGAGTATCTGAGATCAGACGGTTGTCGAAGAGTAGAGGAACTCTGAGAGAATATCCAGAAAGATGGATCAGCCCGAAACCTGGAACGAGGTTGAGTATGAATAATATGGAATTTTGGTTTACTGGATGAAGTGAAAGGTCTAGTTTAATAAATGGCGGAAGAAACCGCATAACTCGGTGAAAAACCGCCAAGTTGCTGCTTCGTGGACAACACATCCCACATGCTGTCGCCTGAGATCGAACACCTGCTGCCATGGGGAGAGCAGTACGGTCTATTTACTCGGTAACGGTGTCGCCAACTCATATTCACTGAAGTTAATTGCCTTTATAAACACACCAACGTTTGGCCAATATGCTTTCATTAAGTACTTTAGAAAATAAGAAATAATTATTCAAACACTAGATACTGTCACCGAGGCATTATTGCGCTGGTGCCGGCCCGCGCGTAGGCGAACGCTGGGCCCTTGCCAACCGAGAGAGAGAAAGAGAGAAGCGGGGAGAGAAAGAGACAGAGTGATGTCTGGATAATTCTTTCCTTTTCTTGCCATCGTGAAACACCGTGAAACGTCAGCAGCAATGGCTTTGTTATAAATAAGCGGCCAGGGACGAGTCAGTGAGTAGCAAGTTGTTAATGGAATTGTGACTTGAGCTGTTAATTGTGTGCGTGTGGACATTTGTGAGTGTACCGGAAGTTCTTTGTTTATTTACGTGTGGCAGACGACCTTGAGAACTAGTGTTTGTATGTCACGTCACTTTTACAGCCTGCAAGGGGTGTACAAAATGTATTTTTACTGAAATAAAGAGCATTTCAGATTTCCTCAATCAAGGCTTTTAATTCTACGAGTCCACAAAATCGCAATATTATAAATCCATATAGTAAGAAAGTATAATTAATAGATATAGAAAAATTCGAAGTTGAGGTGTAAAGATTTTCTGATATATAAAATGTTTGATATTAATTGTTCTTCCACACTAGCCGTGTGTAGGCCATAATTTGGATAGTTAGAGTCAGATTGAAAAATTCAATGCCATAGCCGGGATTTGTATAACGGATCTCCCGGTGTCCGTCCTGTCTCCGTCTTAACCATTGAGCTACTATGGCCAACATGCCAGAATGACATTAAATTACTCAAATGACTAGTATTTTTGCGGTTGTTTCTTTACAATACAGTCATTTTCTATATGAATTACTAATTTTGACGGTGACTGTAAACGCTGAAACCGTCCTTACAGTGCCTAATAAAATAGCATTCGACTAAGCACAAATTAAATGCAGTATATATAAAACTACATATACACATATAAACTAGATAACAATGAAGCACAGGGCACACTGGCCTGTAGAAAATATTTCTGGAAAACCCTTATATAATAGCTATAGCTAGTGGAAGGAACACTCTTACTCGTGACAGCGAATAAGACACTCGCAAAAGTGACGGTGGATAGGATACACTTGCGAAGTCAACACCAAACACAAATTATCTATCAACGAGTGAACAGTAATAACTTTCCAAACATTAAGTTGTGCTTAAATAGTCGAGTGTGTGTGTTTTTTTAGCAGAACCCAGCGCTAGATCCTGGACGCTCCCACACCCTGATTCGTAGACGGAGATCTCAAAGCTAGACCAACCAAGGAGACCCCGACGTTCCTAAGCGTCACCCATCCACTTAACACAATAAATTATGTGTTGAGTTAGGGTGACTCAAGGAGAACGGACCCCATCAATACGTGATAAAAATACTCAAGGTGTAAACATTAAACGTAACTTCAATCATTAAAGCAATGCACTCAAACATGGAATAGCCTTCGCTATAAAATTTGAAATTAAGTTTTAATCTTCTGTCAAATAATTTTGCCGAATATAATTTTAAGTAGCACTTGTAGAGGAATTCGGAATCATAACCAGAGCTAGGAAGTTCGTACCGATTTCCTTGAGCAGTGTAAGAGCGGCCAGGCATGTCTGTACCACACAGCGCTACTAGCAAGGGCAAGGTTCATCGTAGAATGCAACTCATTACTACAAAACAGGTGTAACTGCATGACACAGTTCACGTTGGTAGGAAGGAAGAGATTCCAATAACATCTTTATTGTGCTTCAAAGATGAGCAACTAAATTTGCCGTACAATCATTTTATGTTTTCTAGTTGCGTACTTATGTCTTTATTTAGATCATTATTTACATTTAAATTTCAGTAGAATACTTCAGCAAACATGGGAAATAGAGAAGCCAGGTCGAGAAACTAAATTAGATGAAATCATTAACGAATTTGCAACAGATTATCAATCAACTAAATCTTGTTTTAAGGGACATAGAATGAGTTTTTCATTTTAAAGGCTTCAGAGATACATTATTGCTTTTAGTAATACGGCCGCAGATGAGTAAACATGTAGTAAACTTCCTGCTTTGTCATTTTGTCTAGTAAGAGTCTTTAGATACTTAAGAAATTAATTTTATTATGTGGATATTATTTTTAATTCGATCAGGAAATGTTACAATGCCCGTTATGATTGCTTTGGTGTTGCCACAATGTGCCTATTTAAATAATGAGCTCAGCCGGAGACAAACCCGTATGTGGGTACTATGTAAGAATTTGTATGTTGTACATAATGATCTAAATGTATCAGCATTTACGAATCTCTCATAAGTCATTTTTTCTCTGGGCAACCAGTTTCAATACCTCTCCACTGTGCGTTTTTGTCTATGACTAGGGGTGATGCGATATAGCGCGATAAAGTGCAAAATTGACTTAAAATGCGATATACATGCGAAATCAAACATTTTTTCAAGTAATTACTTTTCCCAATGCCTTAACTTTAACTGAAGAGTCTGTAAAGCACTTATATGTTTAGGAAGTTATAAAGTAAGTGACCCTTCCCACTAAATTAGTCCATTGTTCCACATTGCTCATATGAGGTATGTTTCGTACTGAAACCCCTCTTACAACGCCTAATGACTGTCATAAATCCATCTTCACAACTCGGTTTACGGAAAACTTCAAACCTTGTCTCTGAAAATCAATAGAAATCCTAATTTTAAGGAAGTGATAAACACATGTTAATTCCACTTAGAGTTCTCAGTTGCCAAAGTTCTGATTCTCATTGCTAAGTTCAGTTTTACGTACAACTTTCATTCATTCTATACGTAGGTCACGTCAGTAAGTGCGAGACTAATTTTGTGCATTTTGCTTTTATTGTGCTAGTTTTACACCATGCTTTATCTTTTGTGTGTTATGCAGTATGCTTTAGTCTGTATTAACTTGTTCTATATTTCTGTGTATTGCTTTAACCTATATTATATAAAATAAATGACACTTTGTGCACTTTTAACTCACTGTCATTAATGACACTCCACCAATGCTTTAGATCTCATATAAATAATGTTCATAATCATCGTTTAAAAAAATAACTCAAATTAAATTTTAAATGCTATAAAATGCTAAATGTAAAATTCAAAATGATAAACTTATGTTTTCAAAATGCTAAATATCACTACCCCTACCTATGAATTGTTTGGTCGCATAACATATGCATAAAATTATTATAATAATTCTACTAAATCAAAATTCATTAGCTGTTTAGCAAGTTAGAAGCATTTAAATTTTAAAGTAGAAGATAAATAAATTGATAAATCAATATTGTGATGAATTCTCCAGTCGCTAAATATGTTTGCTACATTTCCGGAAAGTACACGAGGAAGACAATAGGTTTCGAAGTTTTCTCAAAGATTTGCAAATGTTCTAAATTTGGCACAATAATGCAAAAAGTCTAATTGAATTTATGCTATAAAGCTGAAAAATATAGGAAGAACTGAAAAAACTTGTAAATATTTGTATTTTATTCCTAATTGATTAATTTCCGTCTCGACGCGACAAAATATATACACTACGCATATGAATAAATGGACTGAAACAAAACATATCCTCAAAGCTTCTAAATCCACATAACTTTAAAAAATTGTCTAAAGATTGAGAGCCTGTAGTAATAACTTAAATACATTACTATGTTCTGCAATGTTTGCTGTGTTTAACTGCTTAACTTTTATCCTATGACTCATTAAATATTGTGACCTTCGAGGTTTTAAGCTCTGAAATAAGATCTAACAAAAGTAAATGTGAGACATCTTTAGAAAAGAAAGGAGCACGAATGTACATAAACATTACCTTGCGAATAGCTTCCATAGTCTCATATTTCAGCTTTTATAGGTTCTTTGGCCATTTAGGCAGAGAATAAAAGCAGATGTGGGACTTTGAGTAAGGCTCTTGGCTCTTTCATTAAAAGATAACGCCTTGTCTTTGTCCAGTTCAGTGCATTATGTAGGCGTTAGCAAGATAAGGCAGCAAAATGAGATATGGGTACTTGATTCCATTCTGTAGTAACAGTGACCGGTGCAAAGACTTCCCCATCTTCTCTCGACCCCTCAGCAACCTTCCTCGTCGTGATCGATACAACGGATTCGGCTACCACTGAGCGGCGCTGCTATCGTTCTATCATACTTCTTTGCGTACTTGGGACATAATTTTCCCTTTCCGTTTCAAATTACTCTTACTGCTCAAAACAGCACACCGTGATAATACTCACTGTTATTTCAAATTTATAGAATATGATATTAATATTTGGTCTTCTATGAAAGGGAATCAAAGATTTGTGTCAAAATAAAAGGGTCCCAAAAAGCGAGAGAAAATATTACTAAATTTGTCAATATTTGGCACGATTCTATCATTATACTGGCCTATAAATCATAAATACATGATGTCTATGAGTTAAAATATATTCTCTGTACATTACCTATTTTTAGTTTAGGCTACATGCATGCAAACTATATATTTTCCTACTATCTTTCAGTAAATTGTATATATATCCCAGAAAAGCTTTCAAACTGTAAAAGACACACTTAAACACATAAGGCAGATGCGTGTCCGTCAATGAAGTTGTGCTAGGTAATATAAAATACTTTAACAGTCTGTAACATTAAGTGTTTAGTGAATAGTAATAAATGGGAAAGAAAATTCGGGATGGAAACGTTCTCCTTAAATGTAGGGCACCTCTCCGGTACATACGCATTGCGAAAAATAAGAAAACTTTGAAAAATCCTTTATCAAGGTTCACGCTCTTGGCGTGATTTAACGCGCATAATTCCCTTTGGCGAATCCTTGTCTTCATTACCTCAGTCACCTTCGATGGTACTATTAGAAGAAGACCTAGTGTACATACGAGGACAAGCTTCAACTTAAATATTTTAATATACAACAACAAATACTTAAGAAACGGCTATCGCTGCAAGCTTAACTCTCAAAAACAACCCATGCATCTTAATGAGCCCTACATTCTTGGTAGATAATTGTTATTTGTTACGTATGACTTCGAAAAGTGTCACATTCGGTATTAATAAAGAGGGCGCCGTAGGCGGAAACGGAAAATTCAAAATTTACCTTCTGTTCATCGTGATATCCGTAACAGGATATTTTAATCTTTCAGCATTATGTGTTTATTAAATATGATAACAAAGTTTTCCTTTTTAAATGATTACTGATGTTACAAATTTCATAAACATACTTGACTTACATCCATGAAAAAATGTCACATATTATCGTAAATATCAAGTTGTAAATGTATTTTTATTTTTAAACTTTATAGAGCATAACTATTTATAAACCTATCTGAACACTCTAAAAAGGAAACAAGATATTTTTTCTAGACTTAACATTAACTCACTACTATCTATTAACGAACGATCCATCGCTGCTGCACCATTTGCAAGATACAGCTTATAAGAAACATATTCTACTAGAGTGTCATTTATACACTAAATTAGGGCCGGGAAGGAAGGCACTATAAGTATGAATTTACCCTCCCTCTTGTCCCCACTACTTTCAACAAACGATAAACACAGCCTGCTAAACCGGTTCGTTCTATTTATAGTCGCGTGGCAGTCGTATCAGTGCAGTGGGTTACACGTGTTAAAGCACAGATTTGATATCCCTTACTAACATTGCATACATTACTAGCTTCATCCTAAAGAGGCATTTCAATGCGGTTCATGCTGGAGCCTGTAAACCTTTAAAGTAACACACCA
>CM060948.1:132875366-132929875 GCA_030765055.1 Mantis religiosa | reverse complement strand
TGTTAATTTCACTCAAATGCTTACAAACACACTACTTATTCATGCAACACAGACCCATATCACAAAATGTAACTTGTATACAGTCATTCTTATGTTTATCCACATTTAATGTGCCTACCGGTCTTACAATGTAGTAGGTGCATATATTCTTTATACACTAAACTAAAAGAAAAGTAGAAATACTGAAACAAGAAACAAAACTTCTATCAGAATTACTAACAGTGGTGCTTTTTGTCACTTGGTTGATATTAATCTGCTCTTAGAAAAGTAGAAAAATGTCTGGTTTGGAGTCAATAAACAAGTACGCGAAAGGACATTTGGAGACGTAGACGATAGGGATGATAAACGAAAGGAGGGAATGGAAAGCACAGCTTTGCGGCAAACTCTGCAGAGAGCTGGTGGTCATTTGTGGTAGTAATTTCAGGTGGTACAGATGTCGGCTGACGTCTTCCGCATACTTGCTTCCTTTAATGACCATAATACCAGTTCGCACAACTCCAACGCTAATTACTTTTCAACGGTAGTTCTTGGAAAAGAACCCGTTGTCTCAGAAGCTGTGAATGCATACGTATGTGCATAAAATGTGGTCTATAATGGTGCACAGCATTTTATTTTAATAATCCGAAATCGCGCACCCTCCTCTGCCATAGTGACTACCTCAGTTTCTTGAGTAAAATCCTAGCCAATTTACTGGTGCATACTTCACCTCCTTCAAATATGACCGAACAACTGAAGAATAGCATTATATGCTAGTTGTCTATATTTTCATTGGCACAATACCTTTAACACAGTGCTTCATTGTATTTGGCACAAAAATACAATATGATAAAATAAAGGAATACAAATAGTGCTGCTGATGAATGCTTCCATGTGTATATGTAGCTTTTATCCAGTTTAACTTCTATATTCTTTAACCATTAACTTCAATCTTGATATAAAAATTTGCGAGGTTAGAGAGTCAGAGACAGCGATAAAGGAACAAATGACTGTTAGAATTTTGATTGATTCAGAGAAGGTTTGGAAATGAAAGTTAACACCCATTACTTTTTCTAAGCCAATCAAAGTCCTAACCATCAACTGCCCCACTATCCCTTCTTCCTTCCCTTCCAGATGTTTACATCATGATGGAAGTAGTCCTATCTAATAAAGCCAGATATATCGTATACTTTTATCATTAGTTTTAGCCTTTTACAACTCTTACTGCAATACGTGCCTTAGTAAACTTACATAGGTAAACGTTCTCAGTCCATCTAACCAGAGAGGACCTTTTTAACCTTATTAAAGAATTTCACAAGCAGCACTTCCAAAAGAGATTTAAGGACATGCTGAATATTACTGTTAGGCTGAGAGAACGTGGAGGCCATAGGTCTACTTAACAGCAGACAGCGAGATTGAGAAACCTGAGATATCTTCTTCGGTTTTGCTTGTGTCCTGGGCCACAAATGTCATCACGCAAGTTATTACCAAAACAGGTTTATCTGGAGAAACACCGGAAGTCCATTGAGACCTACCTCGTCAGCCCAGCACTGATTGGAAGATGAATTCGAAACTATCCTCTCTTCACCATTGCAATAGAGAGAGAAGGGGGTTAAGAACCTGTTTCCTTTTTAACATGCCCTTCCTTTCTTTAGGAATGAAGCAATAAATTCAAATGTGGTATGGCAGAAAAGGGTATATAAGCATATGTACACTTGTCGACCGGATGTCAGTGCCTTATTGGTACTTTTATTTTTATTTTTTGTTGCGATTTCAACCATTTTTCACTTATTGTTCACATGTTGAAGGGTCCACAAAATGAGTGTTTATTGAAAGAATTTTAATTTCTGAATTATAGTCCTATATGAAAGTATGAAGTAATCTCTTCATTGCGGCGTTTCTATTATCTCGATATTTATTCCGGATGTATTAATTATTAAAATGTGCGAATTAAGGTCCACTTTTTTATCTTCTTTGCTTACAAATCTTTGCTGGCTTCAAATCTCTCTCAAAAATGTCATTTAATACTTCTCAAAACTGCTGCTGTTCCCGGAATATTTTAAGACATAAAAGGAAAATTTAGTGATTTTTCAGCCTGATTTTTATTATTATTTTTTTTCAATTTTTCCTGTTTAGTTAGCAAGTAAAGGGATGTGATTTGTATGATTTCTGTGTTAACAGAGAGGATGTTCATAGTAAACAACAAAATTTTAGTTAACATGCCTCGTTCAAATCACGGAGGTTTTAAAGTTGTTTACGGTGGGTGAAAACAGGATTGAAATAATGATACAGGCACTACAGAAGATGCCAATGTACACAACAACGCACCGTTGTTAGCTTATAGCTTAAAGCTTATAGCTTTAGCTATAGCTTACCTGTGCTATAGCTTACCTGTACTAACTCTGGTAAGTCGATGTCGACTAGGTAAGGGCTTGTGATCGGAAGTTTGTGGTATTAATCGCTCCAGGAACCGTCCTGGCATTTCTCCACGTTTTTCTCAGCCCTCACACTCGCGATTCTCGAGAGGTATCCTAAATCTAGTCTTGTAACGTTTGCCTGTCAATTATTGTTTCACTCAGGAATCACTAGAACCCTCTACCTGTGGTGTCAAATGCAAGCTAATGATCGCTAAACATTACTAAAATTAAAGGTAAACAACATGGAATATAAATTAGTCTGCCTGGAGGACTAATAATGGAATTATAATTATAATTCTTTCCTTCTTCTTCCTCTTCTTCTTCTTCTTCTTCTTCTTCTTCTTCTTCTTCTTCTTCTTCTTCTTCTTCTTCTTCTTCTTCTTCTTCTTCTTCTTCTTCTTCTTCTTCTTCTTCTTCTTCTTCTTCTTCTTCTTCTTCTTCTTCTTCTTCTTCTTCTTCTTCTTCTTCTTCTTCTTCTTCTTCTTCTTCTTCTTCTTCTTCTTCTTCTTCTTCTTCTTCTTCTTCTTCTTCTTCTTCTTCTTCTTCTTCTTCTTCTTCTTCTTCTTCTTCTTCTTCTTCTTCTTCTTCTTCTTCTTCTTCTTCTTCTTCTTCTTCTTCTTCTTCTTCTTCTTCTTCTTCTTCTTCTTCTTCTTCTTCTTCTTCTTCTTCTTCTTCTTCTTCTTCTTCTTCTTCTTCTTCTTCTTCTTCTTCTTCTTCTTCTTCTTCTTCTTCTTCTTCTTCTTCTTCTTCTTCTTCTTCTTCTTCTTCTTCTTCTTCTTCTTCTTCTTCTTCTTCTTCTTCTTCTTCTTCTTCTTCTTCTTCTTCTTCTTCTTCTTCTTCTTCTTCTTCTTCTTCTTCTTCTTCTTCTTCTTCTTCTTCTTCTTCTTCTTCTACTACTACTACCACCACTACTACTACTTCTTCTTCTTCTTCTTCTTCTTCTTCTTCTTCTTCTTCTTCTTCTTCTTCTACTACTACTACTACTACTACTACTACTACTACTACTTCGTGGATTTAGGCCTTTGACCTGTTTCCACATGAAGAGAATGGGTTTATCCATCTGGTGCATGGACGTCCAACTCTTCTACATTTAGGTCGGTATTGAAGTAATTTCTGTGGTAATCTATTTTGTGGCATAGTTTCTATGTGTTTTAGCCAATTATCTCTTATTTTATTTATTTTGTCGTTTAAGTTGAATATGTTTAATTCTGTTCTAATGTCCTCATTATATTTTTTCTAAAAGTGTATATGCCGCTGCAGAACGTAAGAAGTTTATTTCGGCTAATTCTATCTTTCTTCTAACTGATCTTATAAGTGTCCTGTTCTCACAGGTATAAGTTAACATGGCAACTGCCATAGTTTTATACAATTTTAATTGAGTTCCTTTTAATTTTGTATTTCTCAATGTTCTTCTTGTTGTTCCCACACATACCATAAAATCTTATATTTATATTAATATCATTCCTTTGGCAGTAGGATACATTAAACCCCAGATAGCTAAATTATTTACCTGTTCCATTATTTTGTTGTGTATTAATGTTTTACATCTTAAGTGGTTTGTCCCTTGGAATGCCATTATTTTCGTTTTCGATTCTAAAATTCTCGTGCTGTAATTACTGGTTATTCCTTCTAATGTGTACTGCTATTTGTAGTTTGCACTTTGTACTGTTAAATAGGTATTATTTGATTGTCTGCTAACAGTACGGTGTTTAAGGGACTAATGAAATTTACAGTCAAGTGTTCTTGTTATTGTCTTATGACATTGTCAATGTATACCTATATCAACCAATGCTGGGGACATTGGATAGCCTTGGTAAACGAAGCGCCTATTTTCCATATTTCTTTAATGGTGTTATTTTAGAGCTTAAAATCGCGATTAATAATAAATAAGCTTTTTATATTTAAATACCAATGGGAAGAAAGAGACATTAAATTCACTCATTAAATTCAAAATATTAACACTCTGGCGTGTACATATTTTTGCTCCCTTTTGTTCCTTTTTAAAATGGATCCTGCTATATTGGACAATAAATAGGTTTCTGAATCAACGTAAAAGAACTTCAGCGACGTAATACGCCAATGCTGTGTAATAGCCATCGTAATGATTGCTGCAAACTCCTGAATGAAAGGCATCATCCAACCAGATTCCATTCCTGGGATTTTGCTTTAATTCAATGCTATGAGACTGCCAGAAGCCGTTAGTTTTAAATGTAGAAAACTGCTTCCAGAGGCACAAAGTTGAGTTTTGTGACCTTTTCCTAGCTGTATAAAAATTATTTGGCATTATGAGGATGTTGAACTATTGTTCCATTATGCCCCGGGTCCATACTGAAATTTAACTCTAGAGGAAGAGGATGAAGTCAAACATTGCGAAAAGCTAACCAATGTATAATTGCCCGCCTCGGTAGCGTGGTGGTAGCATGTCTGCCTCACGATCAAGAGGTCCCGAGTTCGAATTTCGGTCAGGGTGAGTTACCTGGATAAGGTTTTTTCCGGGGTTTTCTCTTATCCTTCAAGATAAATGTGGGATAACTATAAGCTCCATGGACCTTGGACTCATTTGGGCATAATTTCACCCAATTCATTCACCGTCCGATATGACTTAACGTTGGAGAATGTAAATTACAAGCCGCTATCGGTATAGAGGCGCAAGCCGAAATCGGAAATCAGAAGTAGGCAAAATGAATAAGAAGTTACCGCGGAAAAATCGGGAAATATTTAAATATATCAACATTTATGTGTTCAACAGTTTGGGAGAATTACAGAGAGCAACTTTTGTGAACAATCAGATGCCAAAAAAGTAATAGGAGTGTTATTTTTCAAAATTGAAACTTGCATTTTTCTTGCTCTGTAACCACATCCCCGAGATCAACATTTTCTTTACTGAGGAAAATGTGCTTACTCTTCCTAAACCAAACATAGCTAACCAGGAGGGGATGACTGAAGTAAACAAACACGGCGGAAAACCCATAGTCAGAAAGTAACACAAGGTCACCGATGTGGGAGATTGTAACCAGCTGGGCTGCGGACTTGGAGAACAAGACAGTCCTGCTATAAAATATCGTCCGCCACTTTGAGCAAGATAATCTTTGTCAAAATGACCTTCAGTTGTGCAACCTACATCCGTAAAAATTTATGTGTATTTCTTCCTGCCATGTAACAATCATTTTCGTACAGATTCTCTTTCTTTAATTCCATTAGTTTCCATTTTTAACTAGAAGTGGAAAATTTGACAATAGATACGACGGGTTTCCCAACAATCGAAATGTTAAATACAATTAAGTTTTGAATCATAAATCATTTGTATTTTTTTCGCTCATCTGGAGCATAAACCTTTAGAAGAACTGCATGTAACACTCTTAAGGAACTTTAGGCATGACTTTTGGAGAATTTAACTTCCATATACTAGTAATTTGTTTACAAGCAAGCGAAGAGGAGAGAGGCACCAGAGAGAGAGAGAGAGAGAGAGAGAGAGAGAGAGAGAGAGAGAGAGAGAGAGAGAGAGAGAGAGAGAGAGAGAGAGAGAGAGAGAGAGAGAGAGAGAGAGGAAGTGCGAATTGCCGGCTGTACTTGCGAAGAGGAAGGTTATAGGGTAGGTAGAACCCGGATTTCTAAGCGAAATGCTTATACTTAAATGCCTTTTGCTGAAACACGGGGTTTATTTATTTTATGCTTTTTAATTAAAATAGCTCATTTTATCCAAATGCATTAAATTGCATTTAAGAGTACATTTTTACTCCTAAGCATCATTTTATCGTTCAGACGATTTACATCATCTTGCTAAAACAGTTAGGAGCTAATATAAAGGCTTGGATCTTCTGTTCTGTAGCGTACACAAAGTGTAGAGTTAAAATAATTCATTAGGTTCTTCCAAATTTGTCTTTATCTACTCATCCAGTTTTAACTCGATGGGGTTCTTGGTTAAAGGCTGTATCATACCATGCAGAGCATTTTAATAGAATAAAAACAGCGTTTTACTCCTTAGATGCAGAAGGTGCAAGCAGCATTGATACAGCACAGGAATGTTTAGCTAATATTGGCATCCAAGATAGGACAAAGTACATCTATAACCGTTTCTCTAAAATACCTGCTATTGTAACATAGTTGGAAGTTCGAAATATTACCTTGGGACATTCACTTTTTTGACTAATGAAATTTCAGTAACCTTGTCTTCAGAGACTCGTAGGATTGCTGGAAAGGACTTTGAGAAACACATTAAGGCGTTAACGAAAACTCCTGGTTACGAAAACTGTATTAAAAGCTTTAAAAATCATTCTGTTACAGAAACACATATCGAAGGGAACTTCACTCAAGAAGAATTGTGGTGCTTTTCACAAGTTCCAGTAACGTCGTGCGACGTCAAGAGTTCCTTTTTAACTGTGTAAAAATGTTCACTGACTAATGCGGCAGCTTCACACAAGAACATCTCAAATTAACTTACCTTGTGTATTAGGACAAGGTTATTTAACGTAATAATTCTACGAAACAATATGTGTATAATTAAATTTTTATTTTTTATTGCCTTATTTTCCGTGCCCATATGCTTGCTTTGTTTTGTAATTTATTTACGTCCTCCAACGTTGTCATATCGGATGATGAATGGAATGGGTGAAATGATGCTCAAATGAGCCCAGGATCCATGGAGCTTAGAGTTACCCGACATTAGTCTTTTAGGATAAGGGAAAACCCCGGGAAAAGCTTATCTAGGTATCTCACCCTGACCGAGATTCGAACTCGGGAACGTGAGGCATACTACCACCACGCTACCAAGGCGGGCATATGCTTGCTTATTTAACCTTTTGATTATGCTTACAAATCCGGGCTCTAGTTAGAGGGAAGGCTTGTGTGCACCAATTTTCTAGTTAAAGTGCAGCATCACAGCTGCCGTGTTCCAAACCTGGTATTCAGAATCTCCATCCGAAATTCACAGGTTTGCATTTTATGTTTTATACACAAGTTAATGTTGCGAATTAGTTTTAAGAACTTCAGTGATCATTTGTATAACAAACAGCTTCTAACTCTGTACAGTAGCACTGTAATTAGACACTTTCCTTAATGAACATCACAAACTGTTTCCTTGAAATATAATAGCATTACATCTAGTTATGTAATTTCTATCCAACAGTGTGAACGTGTCGCAAGCAATCGCTTAAGATAATTGAGATGGAAGAATAGCATGCAGAAATTACAAGCTAAGTCAACGTCACTGAATTGGTTTGTGTAATGTAAATGAAAGTAGCACTCCAGTAGCTCTTGTGATGTACCTTCCAGTTAATTTCACTTCATTAAATAATTAGTAAATGGTGTATCTCATTTACTCATATTTACATAACATGACAGATTTGTGTATATTCTTGTTCTTTACTTGGAAATCTATTTTCGTTTGTGTTAGTTGTGGAAGAGTGATAAGCCTGGAAAATAGAGTAACACAATGTTGGTATTAGCAGTTTAAACGCGAACTCTTAATATACGGGAGATGAAAACAAGAGTGGCTTAAGCCCCCTACTTCGTCCTAGGGATGGTACCCGAGATACATCTCTGTAGATTGCAGTGTACAATATGTCACCCTGCCTTGTGTAACCTATGCCTTAGTGTTCCAATATTGTGGCATTCGTAATCCCGGAAGTTATTGTGTAAGCCAGTGCATCGGGAATGCCCATTGTAGTGCAGGATAAATGGTTATTCTGTATTATAATGACGCTACTCAAAAATGTTGAACATTTTACAGCGCTAAATTCAAACAAGGTTCGTCTGAAAACTTCGTTCAAGATACGAAACAAGAAATCAATCAAGTGAACTGGAAAAGCAAACATTAATGCACAAGTCTGAAAAAGTGTTAATACTCTTGTTAGCAAACATGAAAAGGTAAACGAGTAAGATTGATTATAAGTACTGATTACACATCAGCTTCAAATGTTCGATAAAGCTTTCCGGCGTGTAAAATTGCACAGTGGTGGCAAACGTCTTGAGAAAATTTATGATTTATCATATAGGATCTCTTTCATTAGGATTTTCTAATTAGATTTACTATTTAAACAGTATTAGTAATTTCAGTTAATTGATGGAAACTAATCATTTCTCCACACTAGCCGTATATAGGCTAAGGTTTTTGATAGAGTCAACATGAAAAATTTAATGCCATGGCCGGGATTTGAACCACGAATCTCCTGGATTCCGACCAGTCGCTTTTAACATTTGAGCTACCATGGCCAACGTGCCGTCCTGACATTAAATTCTCCAGTTGACTCGTATATTTTCCCGCTAGACCACTAGGGGCTCTCGCATCCGAGATACACAGTTTGTGGCGACTTACTATCATAAGTACTTAAGTCCCAGGCTTCATCATTTAGCTCTTATTATTTTAGCTAATTGATGGAAACTAATCATTTCTCCACACTAGCCGTATATAGGCTAAGCTGGCGTAACAGGCGGATGCTGGGCCAAGGCCCATTGCGTGAACGCTGCATCCCTTATCTCAGTCCACAATTTGGGTCATGTGGGATGTAGTACTGGAGGATGGGCGTATTCAGTGCCTAGAGACCTTTCTGTCTGGTAAATGCAGTAATCGCTACCTGAAGCTGCTACTTTTACCTCAGATAGCTCCTCAAAAGGTCCCATGGGAATTCAGAAGGCTGAATGGGGCCCGAACCAGGTCTTCCAGTGGAAAAGAATCCGCAGTCCGGTACCAGGAATCGACATCGGTCTTCCTGTTTGCTACCATTGTGCTGAGGAGACCACATGCAGCCCTTGTGGTTTATCTGTAGTTTGAGAATCACGCAGGGAATTACTTACGCAGTAAATACAGGACGATATTTAAATGTCCAGGGACGATTTTAAGTATACTGAGGAGTATAGGCAAATATCGCCATGCAGCTAAACCAAGAAGCATAAATCTGATTATGACTATGACCAGGAAGGGAGAACGGAGATGGCACGTCACATTTGACACAAAGCATATCATTTATGCCTACCCCCTCCCAAACGGAACGGATGAGGTGAAGAAACAACAGAATGTTATAGGCCCCAGGCAGGCCTTCACACAGATATACGCAGATGTACACAAAAATTCAAAGATTGACGATCCGGTCACACAAGTATATTTGAGGCCTACCAGGAGTCGAAACTCCCTCTGTGAAATCAGGAAAAACAGCGTACAATATCCACAGGGAAATATCTTGAGTCTATTTAAGCTCACCCACCCTTAGAGGGGGCAAGTGGATATGCCACTTACACGCGTCAGCCCAGTGTGAGAAGATTACCGAAAAGCCTAGGTTGGGCCAGCAGTGATCTTGCACATAAGCTACCAGCTCTCCAGGCTAGTAACGGAGATCATCGAGACGTCTCTCAACCCCGTGTACTAATTGATATTTTGAATATTGTCAAATAAATTCTAGTTTTGTAGCTATGTAAAAGCCAGTTGGTTTCTTTATATATTTTCATTCTTTTACACAGGAACATTAAAGGTTCTCTGTTCAGACTATTCAAACTTCTCAAGCTGTTCAAAATAATAGCAACCATACTTTTGACGTGAAATTCTTCAATAAGTGGTTACCTATTCTAGAACATCGCCCTAAACCTCCCTTTAAATTTTCACAGTTATATGCTTGGTAGTTTATGTGAAAACAATTATTATTAATTTATTTAAAACGATTTTTAGAATGGAGGTCAAAATGCCCGCACTTTTAGACTCTGCGTTCTCTGTGTTCTCTACACTTCCAATTAGGAAATGAAGCTAATTATTGTATTTCTGAATCCAATCTGCTTCTTTAAAGCAAAATTAGCATTCAAATATTTTCCTTTATACAAAAATTATATCCTAATCTTTTAAACAAACACCACAATTTTTAAAATATGTATTATGCTTAAAAATATAACTCCAGTTGAATGTGTTATAAATGTTTTCACACAATTGTGCAAAATTTCAGCCATATATTACTAATATAATTATAGGAAGTGTTTGGTTTTGAGACGCAATTGAAGTTTAAATTCACTGTTATGAGTTAGTGCATTACATTGTAGTATTGTAGTTGTCACTATTAGCCCTTTGTTGCCTCCTGATTTTCTTTCCTGCGCTGACTTCTAACAAAGGAAGTGAGATGCATTTCCAGAAGATAACATGCATTAAGATATTAAAATATTGAGCAAAATGGATGTGGAACTCCAAAATTTACAGATATTTGCAGCGCAATTAATTTGTCAAATTCTTCAAGTTTGGTAAATGACTGCATATATTACACATATTATATTATATATGCTTAATATATAATAATACAATATTATTTCACATTTTCCACTATATCACAGCAGATTTAATTACCTTCAAATAGATAACATTTTGAGAAGTCTTACACATTTTGCACTTTAAAGTTGATAGAGATAGTCATAAATGTTCATTCAAGTATATTAGTTCGGAAAATCGTGGTTTCAAACCTTCCGTGGTGAATATTTGAATGCTGTTCTCTACTGCAATTTATGCATTAAGTAAGGTCAGTTTGTAATAATTAACATTACTAACATCAATTGTTGTAGATTTTAACATTACTGATGTACTAAGTTACACAAATTTCTCTGGTCACTATCTATTTATTTAGCTTCTACACACTGTTCTTATTAAACCTTACGTTTCAGTACTTTTATATAGGTAAACCGATGTAAAACTCACAGAAATAGCTTCATTACAATTTCGTTGAAGGTGCAGTAGGAATGGAAGAAACTAATTCAACAGGAACTTAATTAAAAGTAAGTTGCTATGCATTGGCCTTGTGTTCCATACTCTTTCCATGAAATAGCGAGAAACAAATGAACAGCGAAAGCGCCCCAAAATGACATAGATTTGAAGCATTCAAACAAACAAAACAAAATAGCGTATATCTCAGGAATCACTAATGGTTATAAAATTAATTTTTTGAAATTGAGTATATAGTTTTAAGATATTTTCATTTATGTTAGTATACTATGTCTGCGTTTTAAATTCTAACATTTTAAGAAATTTGTGTAAAATTCCTTCTAGATTAATAATACCTAACATGCAGTAATAAAATCATATATAATTTGTCATTTAAATATTGTTGTATGTCAACTATATTCTTTGGAGCTACCTTTGATAAAATAAAATGATTTATGTAAGAAGTCAAAATAAGAGGGTTTTTTCTCCAAACCTTGCATCCTTGAAAGATATTGAACTTGAATATCAAACTTGGTATTTAAATGGATTTTTGTTTTCCTATTATACTGTTCAGAGGTTCACACACATACCCAGCATCTTTTATAAACATCGCGTTTTTATATTCAAAAGGACTCAAAGTGTGAATTTTTGGTGATAACTTGACATTGAGCTTTGGGTGGAATACGGTAGTTCCTCTACCTACAAGGGACATAATTCACTGAGTCGGTAGGAATGTAAAACACAGGAAAACAGAATCCTTCACTAAATAAATCGGGTGGCAAACTAAACCTTGATTACGCGGGACAGGCGTGGATTGGCAGGAAATTTAGTGGCGTATGTTATCGATTTCACGACCGGAGAGCCTGTGGTCATGGGAATTGACAAATTCACTGAATTCCAAATCTATGTCTTCATACCTTTTATAGCATGTTCAAAGCAATTAACTGTAGCACATTAAGACTAATTGTTGCCCCAATTAATAATGTACCAATGTGTGAGTGAGGTAGCTGATTGAGTTCAGTGGCAGAGCAAGGTAAATTGCACCATTTGTATGTTAACGTGTGTTATTATATCAAGCATTTGTCAAAACATTTTGTAACTGAAGAGTTGATGACACATATTTAGGGAAAAAAGCTTTATTTTCTCTATCGGTTACACTGGCCTGCATTGAAAGTGGCCCATTACCTTTAATATCAAACCTAGAAGGCAATTTAGGGACATAGAAATAAACCAATGAACAATATCGTAATCGATGTAAAATGAAGAGATGGGACGGATAGCGCCTCTATGGACAAATTTCTCTATGACAGGTATTCAGAGATAGTTTCCACTAATAGAACGTTATACGACCTTCTAGATGGAAAATTATTTGTACGTTTCGTTAAACTGCACCACAGTCACATGTATTTATGAAAGTTTTCGGCAGCTCTACAATTTATACGTCTTTATTGTATTAAGTGTTACTCAGTAAGTATCCGTATTAGGAATGAAGATCGGATTTTTTCAAGTAGAAATTATATATTTCTCCGTAGGACAACATGTTCAATCTCTCCAAAAACAATAATCTCCGAGCTTAGCAAATTACTCCTCTGTCCCGATATTGACCTCATTTAATAAAAATTTTGTGTCCTAGAGATAATTCGTAGGTACAAGAAAAAATCACAGGGAGACAGAACGAGCGACAGAAATTCATAACCCAATTTAAGCTGTTTGTTTGCAAAAACAGCAGATGAATGTGCCGATCTTTTGTCATGTTGAAAAAGACTTTGTTCTTCCAAATGGGGCATATCCACTTCAATGTTTTGTCAAATAAGGGTGATAACTCACTCAGTAGCCGTTTTTCAATTTTCCAAAATGTCAATGAGCATGGCACCCTTCGTGTCCAAAAGAAATGCGCCATCAACTTTCCAACCGTTGAAGAACAGCGTTGCTTTCTTTGGAGCAGTTTCACCAGAAGCAACCCATTGATTCGTTTGATGTTTTTATTTATCCTAAATAGTTTCTCAGAAAAGGAGTCATTTATACCAGAAAATATATCTCACAGATAAAAACATAATAAAAACTGAGGAAAGTATCTTTGCATACATTTACGTAGAAAGAAACTACACAAGTTAAACACACAGAAGCTGCCATACTTAATAGTACTGACATTTATGGAGCAACATCCGCTAAATGATGGACTAAGGTTTACCTCCTAGTAAAGTGTGTCTGTGTGTGAAACCGTATCCACATGTATATATGTTTATTATATATAGTTAATATTTAATTTAAAATTCACAAAAGAGTAAAAGTATCACATTTATTCAATTTCCGCCATTTAGTCTCCAGTTGAATTCTATTTTTGTGCTGTGCTTGATGAACGATGAAATGTTGCTGATAATTTCAAGCTGAAGACTAAATAGAACAGCCCAAGTTTTTAGCACAAAAGCCAAACCCTTCAAAGAAAAAATATATTATAGTAAGCGTATACAATAAATTGAGCTTTTTTGTACGGATGCATATTACACAAGATGCGTTGTATTTATAAGGAAGTGATTACTAGGTGGGAAATGCAATTTTTTTTACTTTAGTTTTTTATATTATATTTTTTATTATTTTTTATTATTATTTTTTCTTTTTTCTTTTTTTCTTTTTTTTTGTTTTGTTTTCTTTTTTCTTTTTTTTCATTTTTTAAAATATTTTTTCTTTTTTTTTTGTTTATTTATTTAAGACGGGAATGGGTACCGGGTAAGATTTTTTTTTAATTTTTTATATGCTTGTACTGTGAGACAAATGAAGGGTTCTATTTGCTTAGATGGTTATTAGATCTGCATTTGTTCCAAGTGATAAATATATGGCTCCAGAGAACGTAAGGTTTTCTTCCGTATAGAGGTCCATCTCTGCTCCTTCAAACATATACGTAGGCGCTTTCCTAACACAGTGTCTCCTCGCCTTACTTTCAGCAGCCAATGTAGTGTACCAGCAACCAACCACACAGCAAACTATTCAGGTTTACAATACTGTACACATCCTAGAACTTTGCTGCAACTTAAATAATCTATTCGGAGCTTAGTGGCTAATATGTAGGTAAAATATAGTATAGTTATAGGAGTACCTCAAATTCGTATATAAATAATCTTAATTTAATTGGTATGTGCCTACTTATTGAGCCATTACCTAATGCAGTGTTTCTCAAAGTGTGGTCCGCGGAACCCAGGGAATCTGCGAGGGGATGTCAGGGGGTCCGCGAGGGGGTCCCTTAAGTCAAGTTATAATGTTGAATTAAAACTACAGAAAACGTAAAATTGTATTTACTGAGTCACTTATCTGCTTGGTGCTAAACTACATACGTTTTACTTAACATTTTTTATGCAGCTATGTCGTAACGATATAACGCAGCTGAGAGGTGCAATGAACGTAATAGTTGAGAGCGGTAGTAGAGCATTATAATAGCAGCGACGGAAACGTACTAACCGTGAGCGGTTAGCTGCGGTGCGGGTGAAGTCAGCCAAGCCTGCGCACGCAGGTCTGAGTCAGCGCTGTCACTGGCACCGGCTACACGTACGCACGCACAACAAACCAGTCTTTCACGCTGCGTTGAAGCCAGTGATGATAGTGTTTGATTATCCTGAGAGTTTGGAATTGTGAATCGTGAGAATTTATTCGCGTCGTTCAACATTAATCGTTGGTTACAGACTGGATCAATTAAACGTAAGCCTACAATAACTAGCGTTCAAGAGGCAAGTTGTAATAATGAGTCTACTAGTTTAACTGGTGGTTGTTCTGGCAATCTGCGAATAGTAAAACGGCGAAAATACAGCGAAGTATATACCTAACTTTCAGATTTGTTCGAGCTGGAACTGTAGATGAACAAAAACCTCAATATGTTTTGTAATGATGTCCTGTCCAGTGACGCAATGAAGTCTGCTAAGCTGGAAAGACATTTAAAGGCAAAACATCTCGATTGCATTGGTAAGACAATTAATTATTTTAAAGTAACAAGTAAAGAGATGAAAATGAGTAAATCTAGAATAGAAAAAAAATTCTACTTGAACCAGTAGTGATAAAGCAACACTAGCTTACTATGAAGTAGCGCTACACATTGCTAAAAGTGGCAAGCTTTATGACATTGCACAGGAGTTAATATTCCCAGGAGCTAAAAATATGTGTAGCATAATGTTTGGTTACTCAGCTGCCAAAGAGCTGAACACAGTCCCACTATCAAATGATTCAGTTAAACGTAGAATTGTTATGTCTCAAAATGTTCTGGACCCACTAATTATGAGGTTAAAGGTCAACAACAATATATGCCTTACAACTTGACGAAAGTACTGATTTCACTGACAAGTCTCATTAGTTAGCATTTGTACGTTGCGAACCCGAGAAAGAGCTTGTTCATGACCTATTGTTTTGTAGGGAAGTCTTGCATAATACTTCTGAGAATGTCTTTAAGACACTTTATGGATTTATGTCAGAGCAAGGTCTTGAGTGGAAAGCTTGTTTAGACGTAAGCACCGACGGAGCCGCAGCGGTGTCTGCACACAACACTGGACTGAAAGCTCGATTTCAAGCTGTCAACCCTGAGATTAAATGGACTTACTGCTCGATACATAGAGAGGCTATAAAAAAAGAGAGGCTATAAAAAAGCCGCCAGATTTGAAGGAAACATTAGAAGAGCTGCTTAAAATTGTGAATTACATTGAAGCCCATCCTCTTAACTCACGGATATTCATGAAACTATATGAAGAAATGGAAAGCGAACATAGACAACTGTTCTTGCACACCGACGTGTACTGGCTTTCTTATAGAAATGTTCTTTTGCGATTTTTTGAGAAGTGAGGGCATTTTTTGAAGACAGGAGGCACGAAAAGTTTCCCCTCCGCGAACGACTGTGTGGCTCTGAATGGCTGTGCAAAGTGGTGTATTTAGCTAGTATCTTTTACCACTTAAATGAACTAAACCAAAAATTTCAAGGACCAAAACCAGATATTTTCACGGTTCATGAGAAAATTGCAGCAATGATAGGAAAACTTCAAGTGTGGAAAGGGCGTGTAGAAAATAGATCCTTAGGCTTCTTTCCAATTTTGGAACAATTTCGGTCTTCATCAGAAGAAATTTTGCCTAAAAATATTCAAGAAACCATAGTAGAACACCTGAATGGCCTATCAAAAACTTTGAGGAAGTGCTTTCCAGCAGCGGCAGATGATCAAAATGAGTGGATAAAGTATTCTTTCCAGAAAAAATAGAAGCATAGGCAGCATTGATAGCCTTTCGGAAAACGAACAGGATCATCTAATAGAGTTACTTAAAAGCAAGGGATGGAAGTTTGTGTACCAGGAAAATGAATTTGCAAAGCTTTGGTTTCTAGCGCAGAGTGAATTTAATGAACTTGCTACCAAAGCACTTAAGTATATTGTCCCATTCCCAACCACCTATCTGTAAGAGCATACATTTTCAGTGTTGGCAACATCAAGCCATGGAAGAGAAACAGACTTGCCAATGTAGAAACTGACGAGTAAAAATCACTAACATTAAGTCCAATTTAATTGAGCTTGTTCAATAAAAAACAACAGTTCAATTGTTCACACTAATACATTCAAATGAACAAAGTTTCAAGCTTTTTCCACATAAAATGATTTTTGAAGTAACCCAATACTAACTTTGTTGAAAAGGTAAAATGATGGATTCAGAACATTATGAATAACCTTTTTATATCTATAAAAATGGTTTTCTTACATGGAAAATAAATTCATTTTTATAACATGTTTTGCCTAATATTATTAATCCTTGGGTAATCCAAAGCGTGTGGTATTTCAAATTTTTACTGATGTAAGGCTAAAGTTACATAAAAACCTAGTTAGGCAAACTTATATAAATTTACGTCAAAGTGAAAAAAATTAATTTTAGTAAATACAATTTAAAAATATATATCTATTCTTTTATTTAAAATACATTTTACACTCAAGTTTATTTTATTTCTTGTAACTATAATTTTTTAATTTATTATTAATTAAGTTTAAAACTAAATATACAAGAAATTATTTACATTCCAATTATAAAATTCAACCAAAAGTCGCTCGTTCTTACAAATTGAGTTGTCAAACTATGGGGGTCCGCGAACAAGTTGTTAGATGATAAGGGGTTCCTTGAGGCAGAAGAGTTTGAGAAACGCTGACCTAATGCATCCAAAACTTGAATACTAACATGGCTACCAAATATTTAAAGGTGGCTACTTGAAAGATAATAACTCTCTGATAAACTGAAGTGTCCATTGTCTGACAATTAAACATTTATATTTGTTTTTACAATTTTTCACTAAATTCATTCATTAGATTTCTTAATATATTTTCAAGGACTAGCAACTTAATCTCATTGAGATAAAACTGAAATGTCAATTTACTAACACTTTATGCCAAAAGCTTAAGAGCTGTAGATTCTGAGAATATTGTCTCCTAACGCTTTTGTTTTCTCTACCAGTTTCCTATAGTAGACAGGAGGAAACATATTCCACCTGGAACGTCAAAGTTGATATTTCACTGAAATTAATCCTTTCCAGGCTCTTTATACTCACTAAAATAATTTTAAAAGTAAGATCCAAGTATTTTTCTGTCAACACAATCAGAAAACGAAGTATTAGACAAATAGCGAACCTGGAATTTAAATTTAACATATTTTATAAATTGAACAACATTTTCCAAGCTTTTGAAGAAAATCCTCATTACCAACTACCCTACATATGGAGCTTTTTTCAACATACTTTTATTTTCTTTAAGATGGCTGTAACGATACCGCCTGAAGTGCAATGTTTTTAGATAGTTACCTATATTAAAAATAAAATAAATATCTTTGAATTTTCTGGATATAGCCTGTGAAGCTCTCTCCATTTAGAAAATTTTAAATTATTTTCTCTAAGTGGTAAGCCAAGAGAAACCGACAAAAACCCACTACACTCAAATTATCTAGCTCTTTATACCACGCCACTAATTTTATATAACGTTAGTGTATGTGTGTGGTGTTTAACGTCCGCTTTTACTACATGCGGCACCGCAGGCGGTGGCACTGATGATAACATGAAATGAAGATGGAACACCGGTGGAATGAGATGGGGGAGGGGGGCGGGCAAGTCGCAGCACAAGGAGAAAACCGGCACCTAAGCTGCTTTGTCCACCACATATCTCACATGTGGTCGCTTGGGATCGAACCCGGGCAGCTTTGGCGAGAGTCGAGTGGTCTGACTACTCGGCCACGGCACGGCCCAACGTTCTTAGTATCATACATATGGGTGTTATCTGTTATTGGTTTGACGTTTTCAATATAACTCCGTGGCTATGTGCCGGTCGACGGCGGTCATATGGCACAGGGGCTTGCGATTTGGAAGTTCTCGGCTTGTCAGGGGTTGGCTGTTGAAGCTTTCTCCGATTTCCGGTGCAGGAGAGTTTATAAGCTGCTCTCTAGTGGCTTGGGCGGTTCGACAGCTGCAACAATTACTGTTTAACTAATTTATGCAATCCTTTTATTTGGAATTTCACTTTATTGTTACGCATATTTTATGTATTTTTTGACAAAGTACTCATATTTTAAATATATGCTTATATTTGAATTTAAATTTGTATTCTGTTTTATACTCTGATATCTACACTATTTCACAATATACTCTAATGTATATTGGTATAAATTTATAGTCTTTATCTATTTTATTAGGGAAAGGTATTGTCCAACATTGGCATTGTTAATATATCATATTTTATATCCAAAAATATTTTAGGTTCTTTCTTTACAAGTAATGGGCGATTATATTATTTGGTAACCCTCTCACGTCCTTTCTCTCCTCCTACCTTCCCTCGCCATCTAGCGGAACGTCAGACTGGTAACTCCCGCTCTAAGATGCACTCATGACTTGTCACACACGTCAGGTTCCACAAGTCCAAGCCTCTATTATTGCTTCATTAAATATAGCGTGTCACTTATCCGTGGAAGAACGCGTATTTATTCAGAAGGTTTACATCAATCGGAATTTACTCGCGGTATTAGAAGGTAGTTCGTAAGCACCACTTGCAAAAGCCACTATACAGGCGATTGAGAAGAAATTTAAAGTTTCTGATCGATTTTAGACTAGAATTTTTCTTGGGGAAGGTCAGATATAACAGAAAATAAATAGGATGAAATTAGGTCCTGTATAGAGCGATCGTCTTCAAAATCGTTTAACAATTTGGCGCACGAACAGGTGTGGAGTCTTTGGCGAGAAATGCACACATCTGTTGAAACTAGAACCCTATGGCCATACACAAATGCAAACGTTTTAACTAAATTAATTATGGGAGCGAATTACTACATTTGGTTTCCCCATATGTGGTAAGTGGTTTAATTGATCCATCTCTAATGTTATTCTCCGTTGAATTTTGGTTTCGCCTAATCGAATGCATGAACACCCACAGCAATCGATATTAGCTTTAGAAATGAAACAAAACATGTAAAGCGATATCAGCGATTAACTTTAGGGCTATTTTTCGGTTACTTGTCAGAAGAAGAAAACTCATAGTTTGCTTCCAACAAGTTTCCGCTATAGGTCATACAGCTGCGGAACCTATAAATACAATAAGAGATGTGTTTCATAGAAGAAAACTCCCCAAGCTAACTACTTATAACTTTCATTAATTTGGTTCTAACTCCCGTACACTTCAGTAACATAGTGATAACATCGTGCAAGAAATCACAAGTATTCCTGTTGCTGACATTAAGCCACTGAGCGAAAAGATTTTAAGGGTATGTATGACTGAAATTTTCAAATTCTGAACTAATAATGCTAGCTTTTTCAAATTTACACTGTAGGTGTAGTATAATGTAAACATGTTACGACCTAAATTTAAACCATTTTTCTCCAGTAGTTTAGAAATTATGATAAATTGTGTATGTTTTTTGTTACGTCACTAAAAAAGTGCCTTGCGACAAAATATTTTGAATTTTGGTCTAATATTTTAACCCCATGTTCATAATACACATACTTTTTGAAATTGCTCTGGGTTTTTCTGTGTCTCCTTTAGTTTAGGTCACAATTTTTTTTTAATTTACAAATATTCTTTTTTGTCTAAAAACTGTAAGTTTTGTGTTTGAAAATTAAAAATATATGCTTATATACATTTCACAATAAAACCTAGGGCAATTTCCATTCCTCATGATATTCTGAACCTGTGTAGGAAATTTCATGAATGTAGTACAAAAACTGCATCGCAAGGAGCATTTTACAGGAAGAAAAATGCTGAAAATATGAACATTGAGAAAACAGCGATTAAAGATTTGATTGCATAACTCACATTAAAATCCACCAGGCTGATAGGTTGGACCCTCAGATTTCTTTTTCCTTTCTTCTGTTTCTGCTTTTTCCACCCTTTTCTTCTTTAGATGTTGCTTTTCTTCTGCACAACTTCGCTTCTTGCTTTGCAGGATACGAGTCTGATCTCGCTGCACTGAAGTTTTCCTTGCTGAGTCTACTACACTTTCACCTCTGATATTTTGCTGAAGCTCCAATGACTTAAGACTACCCATGTTAAACTCACTGATGCTTTTAATAACAGCAAGATCCAATTTTTGTTTTGATATGAAAACTTCCTTTGGGCACTTATTCCATATGACATGATGCAAAGTTTCATTGGCATTCTGTGTTTTTCCTGTTTTGCACCTCTCTAGTAATGTTGTAGAAGCCAGCCTCTGATATATTGGCAACATTTTAGGAACTAATTTGTCTGAAAGCCTTATTTTTTTTTCCTTGAATTGATAATTTAAGAACGGAAAAGAGACAAAGAATGTGGATGTAGGCAAAAGAGGGCGTGACTCTGACAGAGTTTAAAGGCCACCGACATTTAAATAAGCATTTAAAAATGGCGTTCGGAGGCAAATTAAGCATTTTTCACATTCGGGAATGTCTAAATTATTTTATAGAATTAAAATTAAAAAAGTCGTTATTTTCACGATTTTCATGAAATTTCGGTCATACATACCCTTAACAAGATATGCGCCCCCTTTGGTAGCGTAGATGGTAGCATGTCTGCCTCACGTTCAAGAGCTCCCGAGTTCAAATCTCGGTCAGGGTTAGTTATCTGGATAAGGTTTTCTCCGGGGTTTTCCCTTATCCTAAAAGACGAATTTCGGGTGACTCTAAGCTCCATGGACTCTGGGCTCATCTGAGCATCATTTCACCCATTCCATTCATCGTCCGATATGACTAAAAGTTGGAGTAAATAAATTTAAAAAAATAAAAAACGAGATATGCTGCCTGTTTGAAAACAGAGCGTCATATTCTCCAGATCAACTGTAGGGTAAGAATTTAATTGCGCATCTTCCGGCACCATATTCCCGACAACTTTTGATTTTCTAAATTTTGGTTTCCCCTCACTATGCAGTGGATAGAGTCCATGACTAAGTTACCATAGAATATAGAGACCCTATCTTCAATGTTTTTGACACCACTATCGGTGAATGTCACTTCCTGATATAAATGACATGTTTTCTGAAAACATCTTCTAAATGCCATCACAAATCTACTTTTAACATATTTGCTAATTAAAAATGTTGATGATGAATTGTAATGAAGGGAAACTAGAAGGGTAAATAAGAGAAAATAGAAGCGACTCCTCTACATTCTGTAAAATTAAAGTCCAAAATGTTTAATAGCTTCTGAGAGGATCTCTAAGTTCTAAGAAAAAGAAGTTTAGGCCCATAACCTCATCTTCCTCTAATTAGATACGTACACCAGTGAAGAGCATCCTGTTTACAGACTATACGTAAGCCTGTGGCTGCAAGCTTGCTCATGGCGCCGAACTTCTGGAACATTCCTGTGTTTCTGTGGCCTTCATCTCACACAGTGTTTTTAGTGTTCTCTATATATGCATTCTCCCAGTATGAATGCATAAGTAGAAGAGAATTGAGGACGTGTGGCTAGCCAGAGGTCAGCTGTCGCCTGAAATAGCAGGAACAAAGGAATTAATATGCAGGATAGCTTCCTGTCCTACAAACGTCATTTTCAAGCACAATTGCAAGAAATTGCAGAAAATTACAGACACGTGTACCATCATTACGTTCACTAATGACGTTTATTATTACTGATTCCTTTATATAAGAGCAGAATACTCAGGAAAGTACGTATATCTGTGTAGGAAGTTCTTTATCTAATGTCCTTGTTAGGACATTATATCTTGTTAGATACATACCCTAGAGATCCATGATGGAACCTATTATATTAATTATGTATAATCTAATGCATGGGATCATGCCGATATAATATGCAATATATGTTATAAAGGAATATTAGAGTGCTCCTGCCTCGCCGAATAACCCTTCCTTATCTAGATTTTGCACTCCATTTCATGCTTTTCTTACTCCTCCAACCACATCTTCCTTTGCTCGTGAGCTTGTAACGAACCTATGGTTACAGTTGATGTTTAAGTACAAGCCATATGCTATCAAACTAAGACAATAAAATCTTATTCAAAGGATAGTTGAGATCGTCGTTGCGAAGCATGCTTTCCAACCACACCAGTGAAATACTTCTGAGCCGTCCCCTTTCGCCGCTCACCAAGAACTGACCTTTATTCATAATACAGCATGAGTGTCGTACCGAAATTGAAACCAATAAAAGAATGGCTCACCGAGGGCTGGTGTGTAACAATATGATGCGAATTTTCTGTTTATATTAAATAAAGATTACACCTAAGGAAAGGAAAAGCATCAGCACTTTTCCGTACATGCAATCGTACGTTACAGTTTTGTTCATTGCTCTTCATCAACCAGATATAGAGTTAGTTTAGATGTAAATACTATTGCAGCTTGTGTGCATATAATTAACAAAGAAATCAATATTAACTGCACATCATTTGGACAAACAATTCATTGATATGCATCTAAACTCCAGAGTATCTTAATGAAACGTCAGTTAGGTAAGATAAACTTCCTTATGGGACGTTCAGATAAGAAGACCTACGAATATATTGTATAAACCGCACAGTAAAGTTACCTATGTACTTCAATCTATCTTTTAAGTACACAAACTATTCTATGTTTGTGTGCAAGGCTGTTTCAAATAAAGAAAAACTGTTGAAACTCCAAAGAAGGATATTAACGTTAATATGTCATTATGAAAATTAGATACATTGAATACTTCTGGTTAAATGCTTAACAGTACCATAAATTTTATATTCCTGGTGTGTATAAATTTAACTATTAATAGATTCATGGGAAATACCTCACTGGTAATAAACAATTAGTAGCATATCAGTAATTTATTTAAGCCTATTGCATGGCCATTGCATCTTCTTCCACTGCACACATAATATATTGCGTCAGGTGATACTATTCATGTCATTCTGTTTCCCAAAAGTCGTTTTTGCTGAGCGTTCGAGACCAGAACCACTACCTCTCCATCATGAATTGCCCCAATTGATTTTAAAAAAATCTTACGTGGTTCATTGTACCCAGTGCCAACTGGCCAACATGAGAAAAGCATATTGTTATGTTGGTATAAGGAATGAAATCTATATTTCTTTCAACCTTTGTAGCAGCGCTATCTTAGGACCAATGAGCTGTTATGTACTTCAGTGCATTAGTATGTCCCAAAATTTTTGGGACGTAGTATATATAATTAGTATGTTATGAAGAATTAAAATTTTCTCATAAGAATTTATTGATTCTTGAAACGCTGTTTATATTATATTAATATAGTTTTGAGAAAATAAAACAGCAAAACTTTAAATGTCAAGCAAAGAATAAATAAAATCAATACAGAAGAAAGGAAACAGTTTCCATTTTTGGTAATCAGACTGGCAATTATTATTTTATAAACTACAAAAGCTTAATATTAAACTTTATACATTCTGTACGAAGTACGGGATGGTATATATTATGGTGCTATAAAACCTGAAATATTAACCAACTTGGATACTACCTTAACACTTCCCGCAGTAGTATGATTCCGCATAGTAAGCATCTAATATAGAAAAGTCAATTATACTTCGAAATTTTTTTATTACACTGATTGACCCTGGACTTACAAAGAAGGGCTTATTGTGGATTAATACTGTGCAGAGCTTACTTGATTTCTAGTTCTCTGTGTTGCTGTATTAATATGCCAATAGTTCCCGCAATTGCTCCTTAAAATTTCTGAAGAGGTTTTGACTTCAGAAACTATCGTGGGAGTTTTGCTTGATAATATTCTGGAGATTCCGTTTGTACTACTGGATATCACCAGTTGTTACTCTCCATGAATTTAATTTCAGTAGAACCATATAGTTACATCTTACCACAGAATAAGGAGTAATAAGGAATTCTTAATTTTTGATCAGAGATGTGACATAGTTTATCGAAACAAACTTGCATGAGCGCGGACTTTTCTATTCACATTTTTGGCAAGTATACACAGAGTGCCTCTTCAAACATTTTCAAGTTGGTTGGCTGGAAAACAAAACCCCTGCGGAAGGGAAAACTTTTAGCTCTTTTAAAGATAGGACATAATTATATTTAGTGTTGGTTAAAAGGAATGTAAGAAGCTCTTTTGAAGCATATATTCCACATTCAAATGCTTTCAATAATATAAAACCAGTACTACTGTTTAAATTGTTTAACATATTTGTTCTAAGTTGCATCTTTTATGCACTGAACCGTTTGAAACTCGATAGGTAGAGAATAATTGACGAAGTAAACCTTTTCAGTCAATGTTCCAAAGTCTAATTGTATTGAGTCCATTGCTGAAATATTTGCAAAATATCCTTTATACTGCGGATGCCACTGCCGATCACCAGCACCATGCAGCGTACACACGACTCGAAGTCGGGACTTTTCCTTAGGTCTCTGTTGCTGCTTTGTCGTCTGCTTTCTCTTTGCTTCTTTACTGTTATGATATGTGCTCTGCTGAATGGGCTCTTATATGGGTTCTCAGAGTGTGTGGTTGAAACACAACAAAATTTAGCAGAACACGCGATATTTAGTGAAAAAGGTACTGTATTCTCAGTTTCTTGTACCTTATAAGCAGACTCGGGAACATTCAGAGATTGTAATTAATTTATCAAATGTGACCGCTTACAATTACGTGTAATAGGGAATACAAATACACTGTCGCGGTAAGTCGAGTTTCTGAGAGTTCTTATCAAGTGACAGGGACTCGTATGAAAAACTCTCCGAGAATTTCTATGGCGTGAAGTCCGTATGAAGAATCTCTGGAATCTCTTCGAATTCATACCACATATATAATTTTAAAGTGGTTCTCGCACCCCAGACTAATACTTTGGTTGCGTGGAACACCCCAGTAAAATGTTGAAATTCCCGCCAATTTACAAGTATGGAGGTTTCTGATTGGTTGAGAGTATGCTCACGCAACGCATTGAAATGGACAAATTAACAGTTTGCCCAGTTTAACGATTCTTGCCTATTGCGGTACCTGTAAATACAATATCTCCCTTAATAAACGCATCCTCCCCATCTGGAAGTCTTTGCTAGGGTGCACTCAAAGTTATTGTAAAGACTGGAATCTCGTCAGGCCCAAGATACAGAATATTGCACTGAAGAAAACGTAGGGTTTTCGAAAATGACAACATTCCTGAAGTATTATCTAATAATATACAATTAATGAAAGTTTTGTACACATATTACTACAATGAACTTATATGAACATTTAAGTAAGGATTTTAAGTTAACCTTTGATATGGAAAAGTTCCCGTTTTAATATTTTCTCTGGTATTTTATGTATAAAATACAAAAACTACTGCAACCTTGCAATCCTCATAAAAATTTAGAACCTACTGAGAGACCATTTTATATACACATATCGAGACTCCCTGAGGACAAAGACTGTTTTAGAAAAAGGTCCTCGCACAGACGTCTGTGAGAGAGAGAGAGAGGGAGAGAGAGAGAGAGAGAGAGAGAGAGAGAACAGCATAATTAAAAAACAAAAAGTCTTTTATATAGCAAACTTGGTATTTACTTCCAGCACCTCTTATGTAAGCTTGCAACACAAACATTTCCAAGATAATTTAAAACCCCAATTTGCCCTTTATACATAAATTGTTATATTTTTATTTATTGGAAATGCACACATTCCGTGCAAATGATTACATTACATTACATTTATATTTACATTCACAATAACATTCCTTGTCTTTGCTGTAAACTACGACAGATTTCTGTCTATTCCTGCATTTGACAGTATATCTGTCACAAAATTCCAAGCACAATTCACACAAATACATACCCTCGCCACTTGGTTCGTGAAATAGTTTGTTGCACCACATCTTGTGTGAAAACCATGGATAGCCAGTCTCGTCGTCACGTTTCGTATTTCATGGTTAGCTTTCATCCAGGTCCCTATCTGGCATAGCAGACGTTGCATAGAAGTCCTCCTGTATATTATTTTTCGTCTCATGCAAATCTTGTATGAGCTGTATGAAGTCGGTTCTAAGGTATTGGCTTTGCTATCTCAAAATTTGGCTCTATCACAAATGGATTGTGATAAAAATAATATATGTTTAACATATTTGCACAACAAAGGGGACTGTAACTAAAATTTGCATTGAATAAAATAAAAAATGCCTCTTTCTTCAGAATGACGTCAGTTTAATTGACAACTCGTAAGAGATAGACAAATTTGTACTATACAATAGATGTGCAGTGATCTCATTAAGGTACGAAAATATATCAAATGAAAGTTTTTGTGGAGTTAACCATGTCCGAGATTCATTATCGTTTTGGATGTTTAAATATTTACACGTTTTTCAAATAGGAAGCCTTATTCGTTATTCATCCTCCCCTCACTCTCTCGTAGTCACACAAAGACGACCATGTTTGAAATCCATCACTTTTAAAACCTATCTTTAGCTTTATTTACTCCAACATACAACGAAATGTGCATTGAATATATGTGAATTACCAAAGCGGTAGCTGGAGTTGTAAGATTTTGCAGGAAAATGCCTATGTAAAACAATGAGTAGAGGAAGTCATATAAACAGATATGACAAATATTGTATAAGCTTCTGAAATAACTTACGTACTTTAAATATCTAGTTTTATATAGAGCTCTATAAAAGAGGAATTTAATGTCATGTTGGAACGTTGGCCATAGCAGCTCAAATGGTTAGAGCGGCTGGACGGAAACCAGAAGTTCAGTGGTTCAAAACCCAGCGATGGCATTGCATTTTTCAGTCTCGCCCTACCCTTTCATAGTGCGTCCTACACATGGCTAGTGTGAAAGTACAAGTAATTTCCATTAGAGATATATACTTATCTCCTTCACGAATTCTTAGACGCAAACATGGAGTAGGTTTTCGGTACTTCTTGTGATTAGGCATTTATTTGCCTAAAGGGTGTCGGGATGTATGACCCCACTGTTCTGCAGCCCAATGACGTGACTGTGGAAGCAAGTCATTTTTGGTTAATCCCAACCTTATTTCATTACTTTGTAGAATAGAGAAAATTTTATTTTAAGATTTTCTGCCGTATAGTTATCATGGATTATACTGCAAAATAGTGTGTGCTTAATGTGCTGAGCTTCGCTCAAACGGAGTAACACGTGGACTGTCAGTTTAACTTCTTCTAACAATTCCCTGATGTCAACATTTCTAACAAATCCACAATCTATAAGCATAGTCTGTGTATCTAGCGTAAACTATGTAACTTATGCAAAAACTGAAACATAGACAACCGAGGAAATGATACACAACATAGATAAAATCATATTTATATAAAATGATTTCCGCAAATATTAATGAGAGATTCAGCCTGTTATTTCCTTTATCTTTTAGGTATCGTGGTGGTGTATTGTAAGACAAATGCTATGTATTGCTAGCAGAAATTCCAATCGAAGTAGAAAATATAATACCAAAATACAAAGCATTTTTAAAAGAAAATATAAGTATTGTCATATTGTACTCATTGCATTACACAAACTTAAAATCAAGGCTTGCCGCCTGGGTATGCAATATAAAATTTAAAATTTTGTCATTTTGCCTCCACGTGGATCTGTGGTGCCTTAGAGAGGTATTATATTAGTGCTCTAAATTTTGAAACGTTTTGAAACGTTGTGTTCTTTTCCTAGAGAAGTGGCTCATTACTACTGGCCTTGAAATTCATGTTGCGTTATTACCCCAAGTCACTATTACCCCTTTAAAATAGAATTTAATATATCTTTGCTTTCATGAATCCGTTTATTTTACATACATCTATATATTGCAAGTATCAAACGAAATACTACTCAGCGAATAACATGGTAAAACATCTCCGGCGAAACCCTAATTAATCCAATGTACATTATTCGATATTAAATTAAACGCAACGGTACCGAAGTGTTAAGAAAACGTGGGGTTGGGAACAATTGCAATGGACACCGCTAGCACAACTCCAAGGTGGTAGGAATTGTTTGGATTAGCAGCAAGCAAAAAGCCATCTCTGAAAAAGTTGCAGTCTGCTCTGAATGAGCAGGACATCGATTTCCCATAGCAAGAGAAGCTAGATTCACCGTCCACACCTCGTGGCTGCGCTTGCATGCATGACCCAACCTAACAAAGTTAACATACGACTCCTGTTTGAACATTTAGAGCAGCACATACTATAGTGCACTGGAGTTGTACAAATTTCGTTAGTTGTAATATTAGTAAAGCAAAAAATTTTATTTAAAATTGTGCAAAACCTTGCTTGATTTCGTAACACATTTTTAGCTATGCATATGATCATATGTCTGATGTACCTATGTAGTTTGTAAGATTAACTGGCTTAAAAATGAACCTTAAAGGGTTCAGTAACATAAAGCATTAGAATTAACTCAGTCTTACTTGTCACATATATTTAAACCAATCCTTTCCAAGATCCATCAATGTCGGAAGACTGTACATCAGAAAGGATAACCGGTGCTCCTGTGAAGTATTTTATTTAAGAATCTGCGGAGAGTGATGAAAACACACAAGATAAGTTTCAAGTATAAGCAAACCACGTGCGTAAGAAGCAGCAAATAGCTTGCAGGTAATTTCCCTTTGGATGTAACCTAGTTACGCCCACCATCCATCATTGTTTCTTTTTGTGGTTTGCTTCATCTTGTTTCCGAGAAGTATATATTTTGCACCCAGTGGCTGATATGTTTCTACGGTGCGTGCATAAAGCAGTACTATTACCATATACAGTATAAACAAAGAAGTTTCTCTACGATATTCTGATTAATGCCAGTATTCCCATCAAGTTGGAGGATGTCAGCAGAACGTAGTATGAAACAGAGCTTTGGAGAGTTAAAATTTGCCTGAAACAAAACTTCTGCTTCTTAATAATTTTCAAGGTAGCTTAGACTTTGAACACAAACCTTCGCTGTCATACATCTCGTTATACAATATACAATTGAATGTAACTGGCACTGAAGTGTTAAAATATCCTATTTAGCTGCAGAAAGGATCATAGAATGTTTGTTTTTATCTGAATAAAACAAGGATGCACTCACATGAGACCAATTTCTATTTACTACAACCTCTCGATTTAAATAAAAAAGACAAGAGACCAATGGAAGCTGATCGTTTTCGTTTTAAAATACCAAAATTTTCTTTCAATTTCACACTGAGTTAGCGTTTTATACGACATGGTTAAAACTGACATTAAAATTTAAAGACTAAAATGTTATCCAGAAATGAAATTAAATCTCAATGTTGTGCCATATGCCATCTTCCTGCAAATAGCCTTTTTGTTGTAAATATACCTCCTCCAACGTTAAGTCATATCGGATGATGAATGAAATAGATGAAATGATGTTCAAATGAGACCACAGTCCATAGAGCTTACAGTTACTCGACATTCATCTTTCAGAATAAGGGAAACCCCAGAAAAACCTTATGAAGATAAATCACTCTGACCGACATTCGAACCCGGGGTTTCTTGAAGGTGTGGCAGACACGCTAACATCTTCACTACCGAGAAAGGACTGTTCAATTTTTTCTTACCACTCTTAACAAGAATAAAGTTTCTGGATGACACAGTTAGAAAGTGGCCTTCACACGTCACTCATTAGTATATTTGGGTTCCCATGTTGTAGGAGATTTGAGGTGATTATATGCCACTCAAGAAAACACTTCCAAAATTCATTTATTTGATTAGCACCTCAGTCATATTCTGGTTCGGGAAGGCTCAGGCGGTTTCATCTGTGGCTTGCAATCGGGAGACCCGGGTTTGATTCCCGTGGCCGATCTACCTGAACTATGGGTCTTTTCGGGGTTTTCCCGGGTCGCTAGGCGAATTCTGGGTAGGTTAATTACATCCCCCTAATTTCCTGTACCTCCATTTCATCTCCATAATCATTTCATATCATCTCTCATCTGGTGGTCTCTTTCAGGGTGGAAGTTTCGGCGGGTGTCTTGGTGGTGCATGGCAGGATGATATGCTCTGATGAAAACTACTTCCTCCTCCGGTACGTCGATTGCCGGTCTCCGCTCCTCTGCTGGGACCATTTCCGGACCGCCAGCCAGGGACCTTTGGGGCTCGGATCGCCTGCCTTGGTACCATTAGGGCTCAGCTGCTGGACTCGTTGCCGTCCCGCTGTGGGGAAGCGAATTCGTTGTTCTGGCCTGTCGGTGGAAGTTTCCATTCAAGTAAACTCTTGGGACCCTGCCCTCTGTATTGACGTGACTCCTTAGTTCTGCCGCCCTCTGTCTCCTTAGCCTCATCCGTACTCCCGGCATAGGAATAATAGGCCCAGCATATTGGCCTACGTACCGAATCCCCTCCGCAATGATATCCCAATCCCAAATCCCGTATTCTGGTTCTTATTTCACTGTTGTATCAAAGTTTACAGTTCAACCCAATTGCAATCCACATATCGTTATGGCAAGCTTTCAAAGAGTATCAAATCAGTGAAAATTAATTTGCACAAACGTTCTCTGTAATTCATGCACCTCATTGTTAATACAATACTAATTTTAAACACTGTTCTGATCCTTGCCGATCCCATTAACCCAGGAAAGAGAAGAAGAAAGATCTGTTGCTCTGTTCACCTTAGACGTCTTATAAAACTAGGAGTTGAATAAACGCGTAACATTTTTTTCGTCCAGGCGTATCATTATGGGGTTTTAATATTAAGTACCTGCTCGAAACCTCATGTAGACTGGCAAATAAATGATTCCTTAGGTCACGAGATGTGCAAGCTTCGTCCTGAGTGTCTGAGCTTGACACAGAATATTATAGTAACTAGACAAGCGACATGCAACACAGGTTTCAGGACTCTTGAGCTCCAACAGATGTTACACACTTGTTGATTGCTTTTATCATATAAACCAGAAATCTCAGTTAACTGTATACATTTCTAAAATATGTTATAAATTTGGAATTGCTCAAACTCTTACCTATATATGTGTAATACAATGAACATTACTTCTAGTTAATGTATGTTGCATTGAATATGCCTAATAACCTTCCTCTGGTCACAGAAATCAAACGATAGAGACCTGTCTGAGTGTATCACAATTATGTACTCTAAGCTAAAATAATACATATTATTATTAAATTATTATATATTGTAGGTATTATATTATAGTATGTATTGTATTATATAGTGTATTAAAATAATACATGTATTGGAACATCAATAAAGAACATTTTTGATGCATGGTTATTTAACAGTTCGTAAGAAAAGTTGCATATATTACGACTATGGTTCACGACTATGGAATATTTCCGGGTTCAAATTCAGGATTAAGATTAATTACTACGAAGAGCGGTTTATTGTACCCAAGCCTCAAGTGGAGCATTCTCGGGATGAAGGATGGGGAAGAATGAGGCGAGAGGAGGCAGAGGGCAGCCGACCCAAAGAACCACGACAGTGCAGAGGGTAGGGTCCATGCTGTTTACCAGTTGGAAACTATCGCGTCAGGCCAGCACAATCGGCATCCTACTTGCCGTGTTTCGGAAAACAGAAACCGTCCTTCGAAGGAGGAAGTGTTCAACATGAGCGGGGTTTATCACAGGAAGTGCTTTACAGGAGTGTTATGCCATACACCACCGAGATATCCGCCGACACTTCTACCCTGAAAGAAACCACCAGATGAGAGATGATGTGAAATTGTAATGGAGATGAAATGGAGGGACTGCAAATTCGGGGGATGTAATTCTGGCGATCCGGGTAAATTCTTAAAAATTCCATGGGTCACGTAGGTCGGCCACGGGAATCGAACACGTACCTCCCGGATGCGGGCCACAGACGAAACCACCTGAGCCATCCCGCTCGGTGTTCGATCCCAGCGATCCTGGTTCTATAAACCAACCATTTGGCTACGGATATATGATGCTGGTTATATCTTCTCCCAGTATCTATTAGACAATGACAACTTTTGTCGTGCGAAAGCGTGCGTGAGCTTTTCGGTCATTTGTCCACGCGGACTATAGCTACACTAGAGGGCAATCTTCACTTAGTGATGATAAAGAATAAATTTAAAATTTCATTCTTATGCTTTAAATATTAACTATAGCCTTTTACACTGACTTTGAGGCTGGATTTAACATGTTAACATGTTATATGTTTGCTGCAATAAATTTTCAACAGGCGTTTCACGCCAAAATTGAAATACCATGATTTTTTGGGGAGGGGTTCCATTTATACTGTGCCTTTAACTGCAATAGTCATATCAGTGACCATTCCCCTTTGGAACGTATCGCCCATTGGCGATGGTGTTAACTTGTAAACGTTGGTTTGCTGGTACTTTTAATTTTTTCTAATCATTAGATCACGCACAGATTCGCACTCTCATTCACACTTCCACATTTGGGCGAAAATGGAGAATCCTTTTGGTTGGAGTAAAATCCCCACACCCAGCCAGGTATCGAATTCGGGACCCCTCGCACAGCAGGCAGGTGCTCCACTGACTGAGCTACGGGGCCAGCCACCACGAATTTTGATGTCACTGTAGAGTACTGCTTCTCTGCACCTCCTAACTGGTTTTAACCTTAATTTGGATACGTGTTTGACTGATTTTGAAAACGAGTCGTGCAAAGCAGGTTTTATTCGATATTTCGGAAGAAGGCAAACAAACTGCACTGGTTTGTAAAAGCTAATAAGAACTGCTGGATAACTAGTTTATTGCTTTAGCATACGCAAATGCGGAAAAGGTAAAATATTGCTAAAACTAATAAATATGTGTTAATAAACACTACACATATCCAAATACATATTATAAATGAGTGACATATTAAAGTTGCCATATAGGAATGTGAATGTCTGCTTCTAAGATTAGCTTCCTATCAAACTGTAGTGAAAGCGATATATTTTTTATACATTAAACTGAACAAGTTATTCAAGAAAGACCTTAGGAAACTTTAATTGCAACAAATAAAATGGACGCCCGTATGTGCATTAAATGCATACACAAAATCGGTGTTACGTAATTTTTAAATTACCATTTTTTATTTAAATTTTTGCTCACATTTTTATGTTCAAAATATTCCACAGTGTGAATTTCGTTATAAATTAAGGCAATATTGTAGCTTCTTTAGACAGATTATATTCAAATGACATTAAAATCACCATAAATTGAATTTCCGTTAATATGCTTCGTTTTAAAGCAATAAAACAGCAAGACCCATATTGTTAATTAAATGAATTACATCTTATATTTAATACAGCCTAAACTGATGAACAAAACGCACCTCTAAAATGTATTAACTTACTTTCAGAGAGCTTCAGTACAATTTGGAGAATATTAAAAAAGAGTAAAGTAAGTAAAAAATAAATAAATAAGAAAAATAAATAAATAAATAAACATTTAATTTTATATTTGTAAAAGTAATGTATAAATATAACTACCTAAGAAATTCTAAATATAATGTACGCATTCAAAACAGGATTAAAATTTCAAGTGATTCGACTCCAAATTGCCAATTTTAAAATTTACTCAAATGGGTATGCTTAAGATGCTGTTTTAAAAAATAAGCCTCTTATGGACAAAAGTGTCCATTAAACTCATTTTTCACTGAAATAAGGACTTAAACGAAATGTAAATTTTGCAACCAATGTTAATCTAACCGACATCTGCTGCTTACCAGGCTGCTTAGGTACAAATGCTTTTAGGTCCTAGTGTTTCTCCTAATTTATTTCCATGTGACTGGTGAAGTTTATGGTTCTCGGTTTAAACCCTTCTCTGGAGCTATATCTTAACTAATGGTAGTTTTGCAATACTTCCATAGAAGGAATAGCATTGCCTAACACTACCGTGGAAGAGGGACCATGAGTGAATGCTTATAATCTGGAATAATTTTCATCTTGTCAGTGCCCTGCTAAGCTTCGAGTCGAATAATTCATAACAATAATGCACAATTATTATGCATTCAGAAAATGTTTACATGCCTAAGTAAAAGTGCTAGTATTCTGATTAATATCTCCAATACTGATTGGGATGGCTCAGGCTGTTTCTTCTGTGACCCGCATTTGGGAGACCAGGGTTCGATTCCCGTGGCTGACCTACCTGACTCATGGGCTTTTTGGGGGGGTTTCCGGATCGCTAGGCGAATGCTCGATAGGTTAATTACATCCCCCGAATTTGCTATCCCTCCATTTCATTTCCATTATCATTTCATATCATCTCTGATCTGGTGGTCTCTTTCAGGGTAGAAGTGTCGGCCGGTGTCTTGGAGGTGCATGGCAGGGTGATGTGCTCTCAGAAACGCTACTTCCACCACCGGTAGGTTGGTTGCTGGTCTTCGAACCTGCTGTTGGGGTCATTTCGGACTCGGCTGCTGGGACCGCTTTGGGCGCAGCTGGTAGAGGAGTATGTCCGTTGTCCTGGCCTGAAGGCAGCAGGTCTCTCAGTGAAATGTAGGGACCCTGCCCTATGCCATATTGCGCCTCCTTGGAACGGCCACCCTCTGTCTCCTCTCGCGTCATCCTTCCTCCTGCAGGTGCTCCACTTGAGGGCATAGGTACAATGGACCACGAATGGTCTCAGTGTAAATCCGTAGTAAATCCAAATATCTCCAATTGTTATAGTATTCCAGTATAGCACTCTCACCCTTATAGTTTTCATAATCTATATTTCAGTTTTTGGGGTAATTTCCATGTTCAACTTCCATGACTGGGAACCCATTTTTAACTTGTGAGTGGCGATTCAGTGTCCATGATTATTATATCTGTAAAACAGTCATTATTATCTAAAGAAGTTGTCATCTATACATCTCTTTGGTGTTTCTTTTATAAGAATTTATACACCATTCATAAAGGTGCTTTTATAAAACGAAATTATGAAATTAGCTATTGGTATGTGTATATTGATATGGTGAGCTAATAATAAATAAAATATATCGTGGAATACAGGGATATTCATCAACATAACGGCAAGATTGGTTTACATAATAAATTCTTATTCTTGTAGTGCATTGCTCTAGATGATCGATGAGAGAGCTGCTCGGGAAATCAACAGCATTGTGCGCCCAGCTCTATGTATAAGAACGCAATCCGTGCCTGTAATCCTGTTAAACACGTTTTCCAATATAGCAAAATATTAATTTCTTTGATCAAGGGGAAAACAGCTAGACTGGGATCACAGCTATGTTCGGAAGCTGTCATTTGGCTTATATGTCTGATTTTGGACAGATCAGTTAATTGATTGGTTAAATGGTCTGAAAATTGTATTGATAAGACAATTTTTCCTGTATCGCTTTGATGGTATTCCATCAAAAGGGATGCATAATCATCAGACAGAGAGGAGTGCTTTCCTCAATGTGTACACTGTGTGTTGTGCACAAACGGTGATAAATTAAGCCATTTATCAATACAATTAATGCCAGTTTCTGCCTCACATGCTGCACAGATAGTGGCAGCATTGGAAAGCCTCAGTGGCAGGCACTCTATGGCACAAACATGGTCGTCATACCATGTTTGCTTCATTTTCTCACATCACATTCTTTGTAGTGGTTAATCGGCTCTATTTCTGTCCTGTGCTAACAGCACGCTCATTATATGTGATTTTGTTTTAAGTACCACCGCTACTTTGATGCAATTTTAGGTCATTGAAGCGGCATTAAATTTGTAATCAAGCCGAGATCATGCATAGAGAACCTGTGCATCAGTTATATACTAATTTGCAGAACAATTAGATGATTGCACTTCCAGCACTTCCAACTTCCCGGCTGCGTTAAAAGTAAACCTATATAATGTATATTTTAGAAGGTTAGAAAGTTTGAATATTGGACGGTGGGTAATAAAGTTATCTACAGCATAAATAATTTCATATTATTCTAATTAATTACAGGAGAGCATCTTCAAGTTATTCTAAAAATGCCCCTAAAATTTTAGAAATTCTATCCGGCTTACATTTAATAAACGTTAGTTGTAAAGAGTTTCAGAATAAGTATACATCAGCAAATGTTGACAGAATTTTATTTGCAATTGACCTGCCTCTATTGAAAATATATGTATTTTTAGAAAGCCATTTTCCTGAAACGTTGATAGGTATACGAAAAACTGTTACTGAAGTAAAATATTTCTTCAAATATCCATCACAAGGCTCTTTTCTGCCTTGATATTTGTAACACAGCTTACTTTACAAAATTAATGAATTTTATAAGTGAGAATGAGATGACAAAACACCCTTTCAATTTTGTACTGCTGGTTTAACTATGACTATCAGGAAAAGGAGGAGGGAACCAACACCATAATCCAATGCCGATCTTTTGTTGCTTACCAGCACTAGGAGAGTCGAATCAGGTGAAGGAACTATTAAAGGCAGATAGAGACGCGCAGGGTTCCCTAACAGTTCCAAGCTTCATGACCCGGTCACACCGGGGCTGCTCAAAGAAGGCTTCCCTTTGAGAGAACTGGCTCCACCTGAAGCGGATAACAGAATTCTCTTAACTGAAAGGAGCGAAAAGAGCTTCAACAACACCGATCGACACTGCACAGCTCCTAAGTCCACCTGAAACGTTAAAGGGGGAGCGAAATGATAGGAAATGTGGGAAAGGAAATTCGTGATAGGAGAGAAATGACCAACATTCTCCTTGAAAACCAGGGAAAACCACGAGAAAATAATTGTCAGTGCACCAGGAACAGAACCTAGAACATTTTAATGTGACCCTCGCAGGTTATTCCGTAGACGCCATTTAGTAATGGGTTTCTGTAAAGTTGTATAATATTTCACACTTTTTTTCTTTAAGGATTAAGTATTTAATTAAGCATATCAAATTGTGCCTGAAGCGGTTCTGCTCGGTGGAAATCTATATGATCCCTAGGTCATTCAAAACCTCATATGGTTAATCGTTAATGGATGGAGAATTAAGGATCTAGGGATTTTGGTCATAGGTCGAGGTTTCCTTCAGTGTAGCTCTGTATGAGGCACTTATCTGGAAATTCAGGGTTGGGTACACCCTGACTCGTTGTAGCTCTGTGAAGAAAAGCACCTCGACTCCTAGATACAGATTAGTTTATTATGATCTTTAATCTCTTGTCTGCTCGCCACCTAATGGAATGTCGCGTCTTGCGTCGGGTCTCGCGTACTGACCGTGAAGTGAATGGCAGTGCCTTAGAGGAGCACTCAATATTTCTGGGCGCGGAACTTTCCACGCAAATTGTTCACAGACGACTCTAAAGTATTATTGTTTCCTGACCCGGAACGTCACACGTCAATCCTTCGCGAGCATGATGTAGAGAATGTCTTTATTTGCTGGAACATATTTCTGCCATACTTCAAATTTCCCCCATTCCTACTAAATTTTGGGAAGGTGCATATGTCACGTGACGAGTAAGTTATTTCTGATAGGTCCTACAGTCCAGCAACGTAAAGTAAGTCCCTGAAAGGAGTGTGTCATCCAGTTCCACCCTTACACAGTGGGATGACAGCGAATGTGTATGACAGAAAACGCATGCTACACAAGTCGCAGAACCGTTAAAAGAACATGCGCCCTATTCACTCTACACCAAAACCGAGAAGATTCATTCACAAAAGTAGAAGACGTTAGAATGTTTTCGAATGGTCTGTAACTGAACTGGCATGGGGTTTCATAAATCTATCCAGGGAGGGTATGGGAACCTTCTCCACAACCTTCTGCGTCTCATGCCCCGGAGACTTTCTCTCCTGTGGCATACTTTACATTATTCCTACTGTAGAACTTGGTTAAATTTGGGGCTATCACGCATGTCGACTGCGCCACTTTCGCTAAAGACGCGCTCCGGATAATTTATGCGTAGTCATGTGTTTTACGTGTCTCCGAAAATCTCCTAGTTTGTTGGTATTGTTGTATATGAAACAATCTCTTTCTCGACTATTCGGAGCCAACTGTGCCTTCAAGGCATATCAGACAAAAGAGCAACGCTGGTTGTTTACAGGTTTGCAAAAAGGAAGTTTAATGCCATTCTATGCCTGGCCTCGTTAATTCACCAGTTTTTGGAAAAAACTTTCACTATATATTTATGTATGTATGGCAGATATTTTGAATATGCAGGCGCGACTATCATCTACGTATATATTATTTATTTATATCTATTCCTATAATTACATTTATGTCTTTATTATATTATTTAATTTATAGGTCATGTCAGTGTCTCTATCTGGCTTCATTCCTCACGGATTTTAAGTTGAACAGCATAAGTAATTTGCAAATAAGTATAAATTACCGAAACAGCAAAGTAAAAATAGCAGATCAGAACACTGGATTTATTCCGCCGTATGCATATTATAAATGGAAAACGACTGCATCAGGATAACCTGGAAAACAACTTATAATTCTAAACATTTGACCATAGCATTTTCATTAAAGGAAAACAGAACCTGCAGCTCTATTCCTGTTACTCACACTCTATCTCCGTCTTTTTCTTCCAGTGAATTTCCCCAAGGCTTTCATTCTTTTCCTTCTCGTGCACAACTATATCCAATGTGATTGTTTGAAACAGGAAATAAATCTTCTGTAAAAGGTTTAATAATGCACGAATTTGACCTTTTCCTTATACTTGCTATGTGATCAAATTAAGGAGGTCTCAGAAGCAAATGGTTTACTACACGAGGTAAAATTAAAGAGAAGTTGCCGTACCTCCAGAATCAATATTACCATAATTTTGTATACAATCTTACATACTTATCGATTTAATTATATCTTGTGAATTAATTTTCCGTGTTCTGTATCTACTAAATGCACAAGGTATTGCACTCCACCCAAATGTTTGTGAATATTGAGATTAACGGAAATGTGCGTTGAGGCCCCATTAATAAACCCTTTTTAAAAACAAGCCCGGGAATGAATATATGAAAACGCCGTAACTCCAAAAATAAAAATACGGGCAAATAACAAACGTAACGATTAAATTCAGTAACTTGGAAAGTTGCATAATGAACTTTTTCATGTAAATTTCCCACAACTTCCATGGAACATTTCGTGTGAAAATTCGGATTTAATCAAATATTTTTATATAATTTACTAAAATATCACTACCTGAAAACTACATTTTATATCTTATACTTACTGGAAATAAGCAGTGAAACTCATTCACTCGGAAAGAAATGTGTGTAATTTTGTAGAACTGGTAAATATTACGAGATAGAAACAGATGCAAATCACAAGGAATAGGTCCCTTTAAACCACACTTTTGACTTCAAAACTGTGCTGTCGCCGTTCAATTGTTTCTTGCGGTATATTAAAAGAAGTATATGGTGGTATATGCACTTCAAGGCCAGCATATACCCGCTCGATTTTAAACATCTGAATATCGATTCGGCTTCCACTGTCTCGATTGTAACTACAACGAAACATATAATGAAACCATTTCTACAAAGGTTTATTTCAATTAATAAGAAGTACTATAAAATCAAGCTCTCTAAGAAATTGTCGCTAGACAAAATAATGTGCATGTAAGATTTTTTTCTTTTCAGTTAGTAGTCTGTTAAACACTCTTACGGGTTTGAAGAGGATAACTAAGATAATAAGGCAGTTGTATTCTGCACCAAGTTTTATGGAAATAGGTTCCATTATTCAAATGCATAAAAATTAGATTGTATCTTTCATTACATGTATATATTTTAAAACGCTATCGTCTTTTTTCGGAAAGAATCTGACCTAACACATATATTTCGTGTTTCAATGTTACTTGTTTCAAGAGTTAAATATTTTACTCACGGTTTAAGCCAAAATGGCGATTTTCCCAGAAGTTTCAGAGAAATGGTAACGATCAAAACCAGGCTATCGAAGCACTTTTAAGTGGTGTATCGAATCCTGTGACGAGTTTCGCATAATATAAGTTTGGGTCCCTAAATCTTTTTAACAAAGAAAGCCGACATGGCTAACTTCATTATTTATTATTATTATTATTATTATTATTATTATTATTATTATTATTATTATTATTATTATTATTATTATTATTATTATTATTATTATTATTATTATTATTATTATTATTATTATTATTATTATTATTATTATTATTATTATTATTATTATTATTATTATTATTATTATTATTATTATTATTATTATTATTATTATTATTATTATTATTATTATTATTATTATTATTATTATTATTATTATTATTATTATTATTATTATTATTATTATTATTATTATTATTATTATTATTATTATTATTATTATTATTATTATTATTATTATTATTATTATTATTATTATTATTATTATTATTATTATTATTATTATTATTATTTTTATTATTATTATTATTATTATTATTATTATTATTATTATTATTATTATTATTATTATTATTATTATTATTATTATTATTATTATTATTATTATTATCATTATCATTATCATTATCATTATCATTATCATTATCATTATCATTATCATTATCATTATCATTATCATTATCATTATCATTATCATTATCATTATCATTATCATTATCATTATCATTATCATTATCATTATCATTATCATTATCATTATCATTATCATTATCATTATCATTATCATTATCATTATCATTATCATTATCATTATCATTATTATCATTATCATTATCATTACCATTATTATGCGCCGGGGTAGCGCGGTGGTTTCGTTCGCGGCTCCCGTTCTAAGGGTCCCGAGTTCGATTCCCGGCTCTGGGGTTGGCGATTTTAAGTCGGCCCTATCCACGCCTTCACCTCTGTCTAGCACACGTGAAGTATCCCCTATGCCCAACGTGGTTCGGAGTCCACGGTAAAAACTGTAGGTCCTCTCACCTCACCGCCATCTTCACTATCACCCTATCATCGGAGGTAATGGACACCGCCCTCTGGGTGCCTCCACCTGAGAAATGGGTCCGGTCATCGCTTGGTGGGGTGAGGTTACCCCGAAGGCCAAGGTTGCCATGTGGGGAGCGTTAGTAACTAACTTATTATTATTATTATTATTATTATTATTATTATTATTATTATTATTATTATTATTATTATTATTATTATTATTATTATTATTATTATTATTATTATTATTATTATTATTATTATTATTATTATTATTATTATTATTATTATTATTATTATTATTATTATTATTATTATTATTATTATTATTATTATTATTATTATTATTATTATTATTATTATTATTATTATTATTATTATTATTATTATTATTATTATTATTATTATTATTATTATTATTATTATTATTATTATTATTATTATTATTATTATTATTATTATTATTATTATTATTATTATTATTATTATTATTATTATTATTATTATTATTATTATTATTATTATTATTATTATTGTTATTATTATTACTATCATCATCATCTAAAACATAATAACTTATTCAATGACATATACAAACTAAATTCATATATACAATAGCGAGGTGAGTGCTATAAATTCTTTATAGGAAATGAAACCAAGTATTGTAAATTAATCATAGTGAAATAATTATTAATTATTTACGTTTTGGTATAGTAACCAATATTGTGCATTTTAATGGAATATTTTAGTCCAATTCTGTTGAAAAATATATTACACGGTACCGCAATAAGCTGGAGAACGTTGCTTTTTTTCTTCCTTGTTCCATTTATACCCCGCCTTTAACTGCTATGGTCATATCCGCGGCCGTTCTCCTTTCTCCGTTAACTCGTTATCTTTGGTTTTAATTATTAGTTCACGCACACATTTACACTCTCATTCATACTTCCCGACTGTGGAGAAGATGAGGAATTATCTTGGTCGGAGAAAAGCCCCCAGCCCCACCGCAGGAAATCGAACCCGGGACCCCTAGCACGGCAGACAGGTGCTCTACCAACTGAGCTACGGGGCCAGCCCGTGTTGCTTTTGTTTCCACGCATAGAAGCATATCATTTAATGAGAGTGCGGGTATTTCATCTCATATGTGCCACCATTGCTATTAAATAAGGAGCTGTGATCGATATTAAATAATCTGTGGCCCTAAGAAACAAGTTTTCAGACTAGGGGAAGCGTGATACTAACCACATCGCCTCCCCGTATGGGATTAATAATTGCTCACCTTTATGTATGACTATAGACGTGAAATTTGGGGTGAGGTTCATCGGCCAAGGACGAAAATTCGGAACTGCTGAGCAGAATATATTAGAATGGATAATCCTATCTACATGGTATTGAATGCGCAAATATGTGTAAAATTTAAATTTGATTAGCTGTTAGTTATAATGATATTAATTGGGCTGCTTCGTTACCGTTACTGTCTGTGTGACATCGGAACAATGTTAGGTTTGTTGTATATACATTTTTGTGCATATCTTCTGCTGGAAGATTTTCTGCGGGTTCAACCAGCCTCGTGAGATTCTTTGCGTGAAGCCATTATTCTTCTGAGGTACTGTGTAGATAGAGAATATCTTATTCATGTACTAAATTTTCTTGATGACTGCTACTGTAGAGAGAAGAAATACCACAAAATTTACCTTGTGGCTAGTAAACTAACATCGCCTGAGCTATTCGCTTTCTAAGACATTATGTTTGTAATATTGTTTCTCAGCATACTACGAATTCAAGATAACGCTGACTCTATAAGTTTGGGATAAGTTTAAATGTGCGTGTGAGGGCAGAGGACCCCGTTACGTTTTTTTATGTACATAAATAGAATTGCAAATTTCTCTTCCCTTTTTTGAGATATACTCGTGTGAAGGCCGACAATCCTGCAAGGAACAACAGTTTCTGTCACTGATTCTCATATCTTTTTGAATTAATCTACTTACATAAACCTTTCAGTGCTAATGATCAATAGGGTAAGGTGGAAAAATCCTATTTTTGATGGAAATATATTGAGAAAAGAAATAATATCAACCTTGATATTTCTTCTTTGAAGTTTAATGAATATGTAACTCAAATATTACAACATTACTAGTATTAATTCAAACACAGGAGACGTTTAAAAAATGTTATAACGTTGATCGAAAATGTACCACACTAGGTACAATTGTGATCACTTGTTGGTACAATTTTGATCACAGACAACTTTCACATAAGAAGTACTTTTTCCCTCGTGCACCAACGCAAACTTCATGGTACCAAACCTTACACTTTTGGCAGCAAATCCAGTCACCCTTTTCCGTTGATTCCGCACTAATGAAGTTTTTGATAGTTCCCTTTTCAGTTTTCGTAGATTTGCATTCCTGTTTATTGTTCTTGTTGTTCTTGTTTATTTATTTCTTCATTCTATGTTGGAAAATACATCTCTTGCTGCAGACCTTTTCCAGGTTTCCATCCGAAGTGAGTCGAAGTGGTGTCTGTGTTTTCCTTTTCCGAGAAGTCACTTTTTCCTCTGGAGTTGGTAAAATTTACTTGACAACATCGTGCTGAGAAACGTTATTGGGTGCTGGTGTTATGGATTTGCCGTGCTCTTCATTTACTTCTTTTGAAGATATGAACTCTGCACCCTGAATGCTGGTAGTAGCTTCATTGTGGGGAATTGATTGAGCAGCAGCCTCGAATAGCATTGAAGGTGCAAATTTGTCCTCGGACACACTGTCTCAAATGTTTCAAATTATTTTTCTGAGCCAATTGAAATGCAGCTCTTCTTAACTGGAGTGGCGATAGACCCAATCCTCGCTGCTCTAGAAATAAATCTCTCTGGACCAAAGCCTCTTCCATCTCGAAATTGAGAGCCGTTGGATGGCCAATTTTGTTTTCTGTAGTTGGAGGTAAACCAGCCTGCATTTTCTTAATTTGTACTTTACCATGCAAAGTACTCAAAGGAATGCCATATAATTCTGATGCACCTCGAATGCTTAAATCCCCATTCATTACACTCTTCAAGGCCTCATCTAAAGCAATCTGACTCCATTTATTATAAAGTTTCTTTTCTGGCCTTTTTGGGGCATCTAAAGAAAATGGAAGCTTGTTTGAAATTAAATATGATAAAAATGTACAATTAACATTAACCTAAATAATCAATAAATTTGGGCAAGTTTGCAGTGCTATATAATGTGCCTATGTTAACCAATTAGATCTAAAAAACTAAGTAACCGCACTGATCGAAATTGTACTACGGTATCGAAATTGGACCTTTTTTCTGATCGAAAATGTACTGTTGGTAAGGGTCAAGTCATGACCAAATATTTCTGAGGATTGCCAAGAGATGGCGCCACATGTAATGCAGTCTTCATCTGTTGTAGCTTCAGAACATGTGGGAACGTAAAGCAAGTCACTAACATAACATTTGTACACTTTTAAAACTAGTCAATTTTTATAAGAACGCATAAATATAAGCAACTCCACTTACTTCTTAACAAGAAAAGATTTATATCTCCGTATCACAAACTGGTGTAGTATTGCAAAGCACAGGCGGAGCTGCAGAGGCCTGACACTCTCCAACGCTACTCTAAGCCAAGTGCTACCAATACTACGAAACTAAAAAATGGCGCTAAACCTTATGCTGATCGGAATAGTACCTATATCGAAATTGTACCACCTTAGCCTACACCAATGGCGAGCAATCAGTTTTAGCGGTTCAACTACCGGTCAAGAGAACCCTTTAGCTTTGTTGCAAACGGCCGATAAATCTCTTGTTCCGTGATCAACTGCAGTTCGGTTTGGAGTACTATATCTCTTGGCGATGTCTTTGCTCCAAGATGTATTTTTTAGATGTTTATTAACAGATTTCCATATTATGTTTCTTATTTTGAATATACCTTCTCTTTTACATCCCACTAACTGCATAATTAAGTACAGATGTTTAAGTGCTCCACAAACAAATATTACTTGGCATCTAATTAGTTCATTTTACATAAAATATGTGTAGGAAAAGTTTGGAAAAGTAGACTGCAAATTTCAATGCCATTGTCTAGATATGACTATAAATCTACCACTCTCCGTGCAATTTCTTTGAATAGTATAGAAGTTTACAGTGTGAATTTTGTCTTTGTAAACTTCTCCAACTCACAACTTGTATGCAAGAACAAGTACTTATCATTCTATAATCTACTATTAATTGTTGATGAACTATGAAGTATAGGATTTTAAGTACGTAACTCTCTTTTGAGTTTTTGTCATCGCTGAAAGACAGTTTTACTCTGTAGCCTACCGAGAAAATTACGAGTCAGTTGGGAATGTATGTCGTATTGGCATGTTACCGTGGTGGTTCATTTGGTTAGAGAAACAGCATGTAGAAATTGTCTTATTTATATTTGCCGATAAATTTACTACTTTTTTTAAATTATACAAATACCCTACCGAACTGCATAACGAGATTTTAGGGTTAAACATAACACCCAAAATTAGCTGCAGATGCAAAATGGATGTTATTATTCATAAAAATGGTGTAAAATTCACAGGCCTGCCGTAGAGTAGCAAACACCTCTTAGTAGTTGATAAATGTATAACCATAAGTAAGTTATAGTTCAAGAGGAAGGAAGCAGTGACAATTACCATGGGACGTAGAATGTATCTAACAACCAAGAAAAATATTGTTTTAAATCATATGTCTGCCACATACCATTTAATTGGTAAAAGAAGATTGAATATTTGGAAAAATGGCCCAAATAATCGCAAAGAACGGAAGAAAAAGCTCTGATATGCTTGGAGCAACTTTGAGACCAAAATTGAAAAATTCCAGCATGAATAAGGCATTCAAACGAAGTAAAACGCCAAGGAATTGCACATCAAAATGCAGACATGGATCACAATGGAATCTTGCAGAGGAACGTGTTCTCACACTAATGAGAGGCGTTCTGAGATAAACCATTTCGATGTTAATGACCTCACTAGCTACTTCAACAGCCTCGTTATCCTAATTTACACTAATGGATTATGGGTATTACTAGACTGTAATTAATATAAATTTATTTAGAAGGTGGTTGGAAAGGGATAATCAATGTAATAGATATTTACGTCAGTAAACCTACAGAACCTACAAATATGCTAAAGCTTTCTCTTTATCCTTCAACTTTTCTTCATCCTCATTTTAAAAGTGTTTCTCTGTTTTTCATACCGTATTAACATTTAGTTTCAAAATTATAAGCAATGCTATTCTTTCTAACATACCATAAAATATGTGTAATTTGAGGCGTGCTTCATTTCTCAGTTGGCGTTAGAAGGCACCCAGTTAATCATTGTGACTGGAAAAATACAGAATTGTCATTGAGTTGTTTTACCCAACCCAGCAAACAAGAAAACTGAAATACTTACTTAGCACTAACTTTTATTGGCGTGAAAGCTCCCAGCTCAAAACCAAAAGATGCCATCCGAGCTAGCTTTTCTATTTAGGCCAATACCTGGAAGATAAAAGGCGCCTACACGTTTACATAGGGACGAAATTTAATACTCCACTTAGACGCGTCAAGCACAATGGAAAGCTTGATAGAGTGAAGGAATTCTGGCACCGCCTCCCAGCTTTCCAGTCTGGTATAAGAGGACAGTGAAGTGCCCATAACCTCCACAGAGCACCAACAGCCAAGCGTATTATAACCAAAACACAAAAGACTAATGTTCACCTCAAACATCTTTATTTGTCACCGAAATGTTTAGCCTAAGGCTAACGTATGACTTTCTCTTTCACAGAAATACGCAGTTTCTTCATTGTTTCTTTATCCGTTTGTAGCATGCACAATCTTCTGCTGCTGGCAATCCTTTTAACGTAAACTCAGGTTCACCTCTTTCTTACACGGAGCTGCGCGGCGACTCTGCACATAGCTTCGATATTTGTTAGTGAACTGCTTCACTACATGTTCTACTGCCCACCGATTCCTCACCACGGAGCCGCATTTGCTGATCCATGAACTGCTTCACCAACTCAACTGCAGATCCCGAAACGGCAATCAGTCGATCAACTCGAAGCTCAAAACACACAAAAACACCAAACACTACATTGCTCTGCCAGGCCTCGCATCGGGCTTATTAGTCCTGTCGGGCGCGGGAAATCGTAACTGTAGTAGGATATACCCAACTTACATTTTATAACGGTCTTGAATGGTATCTGCGCAGTAATAATACGACTGTCTTCTGTCGTTAGCTACTGAATGTCCTTGGAGGCGCGTTAGTCTCTCACGGCGCACTTCCTTCCGTCTTCGTGATGTCAGCTAGTGGCTGACACATACGAGGCCGTGTCTCTCTGGTCCGTACCACTGACAACAGCAGGGCGGCTCAGTCGCCCGACTCGACTCCTCTCCTTCACAGTATCTTCGTTTTCGCCAGTTAAGACAGCAAAGACAATTTTATATACAGACTGACATCGAAGTAATAGAGCGAAACTAGATTATATTATCCGTTACGTAAGTAAATGTGAGCCACTGTCACATCCTTCATCGCTTGGAGACCGTTTTTACTCCGCTTCCATAGATTAGTAATAATTAAAATTTAACTTTAGCCATACAGAGACACCTGAATATCTTCTCCACACGGAGTAAATCACGTGACAGAAGCTGGCTTTGCATTACTGCTGTCAGTAAACAATAACTAAGAACTTATGTAGTGTTCTTTGTAAAACATAAGGTGTGTTATATCCTAAATGTCCAAACCATCGTAGCTGCATTATAATTATTGAAAATGTAAAATATGTGCGCACAGAGCACAACAGAACTTTTAATATTAGATAGATTAATATTAGATAATATTAGATTAGATATTTGGGGATAGATTCGTGTGCGAAATGACAATACCGTGGTTTCATACCAAGATAAAATGTTATGTTTTGCATACCAGAAACAGTAAAGTGTGTTCCTTCAAATCTTTCAAAACGTATTTGGAAAAGAAAGTTCGTTATGCATCTACCATTTTAACCTTAGGCCATGCAAAGGAAAGTTCAAAGTCAACAAAAGCGACCAGTCGTTTAAAAAACTGCGTACCACTTTTAAAGCCCACTATATTTCCATATTTCCCTGAAAATACAATAGTAGAGAAGGTCAGTCATGTCAGTACACACATCAGATTAATTCCAATTTACAATATATATCCTTCAATCAGATCTAACTAACCGAACCTCCAGCTCACTAGTACATGCTTCGATGACTTCAAGTATCAGTGATGTCGAGGAAAAAAGAATGGACAATTTAGGCCATGAGTATAGTTATTGTACATTTTAGGTAATCTGTATTGATATGGGGTAATAACAAAATTGGCATTACTTTAGGCTTCAAAAGAGAGCATGAGAATCTTTGCTCTAACCCGATATTATTACAAAGTTTACATGTCTTGCAATGTTTACCGAGTTTCATCATGCCATCTTTAAATTCCAATCTGATTTCCATAATCTTAGTACCTGAAACTGCAGTAATTATGTACATGAGTCTAATTCCCCTTTTGCTGATCCGTCATAAGCTCCTGTCTCCTGTTATTTGGACAAAATAATTTATTCGGTAAAAGAAAAATGCTCTTTACAAATACCTTAAATAAACGAAAATGTTTTATATAAGTCCTGGCTACTATAACATTTATACCTAGGGTTAACGCTGAAATTTGTCGCTTTTAATGTTAGCATACTTTAAAAATGATGAATATGATTATGCGGCATGCTACGTTGTGTACGAGAAATTAAACATCAGCGTAACCTGTGTTGCGCGACTTTGTCCACCCCTTCTGAATACATTCAAAAGTTTTCTTCCTGGCGATGTTAAAACACCGAACTTTTCTAAACTAAAAGTGCTGAATTCTGGTTAAAATGTGAATAAACAAAGCAGGAAATTGGGAAATGGTGAAGCAAGACCTAAGGTGCTTATTAGGTTTTGCTCTAAGTTACGCCGTTCTCTTGCCTTTGTCCTATCCTGTTGGAGTTGTAAGTTATGAAAAATGAGGCTGGGTAATTATGTAATGAAAGTTGATTAACATGTATTGGGGATCACTAACTCTATACATGTATTCACTCATTGGGATCTGCTATCTCTCAAATTTGCTAGCAATAATAAAAAATGAATTGTATGTAAACTTCTTTCAGGATATTTCAATTAATTAAACACACAGAAAATTGATTTTTCATCTAGGAGCAGTAATTGAAAGCGTGGCAAGCAACACCAAAAACTACATGTCCTGTTTTATTACGTTATAAATTGTTACTTCAAGTAATTATTACCATTTTGACACACGGTTTACCGGAAGCTGACCCACCCCGTATAAAGAGTTCACAGGGTTTTATACTGGATACCAAGGTACAAATTTTAACTCATAGCAAGTTCGCCGACACATGCTGCTCAGTATCCTACAAAGTGGCAGGTCCTTAAATCTTCGAAAAGGAGCAAATTCTTGAAATTGTGTGCTTCCATTATTTGTGGTTTATGATTTTAATTTAATGTCCTGACAAGGGAGGAAATCCCGAAAGCTGCTCAAGATCATATTCGGTTTTCACCAAGGACCTCACTAATATAAGTCTAAAATGCTATCAATTTGTTAATAAAAAGCAGTACTCATCATTATAATTGGATACAAGTTTCAATAAACCTATGAAGAAAAGTTCAGAGACTTGGAAGGGCTTCCAGGCTTCCATAAAACAAACACCTGGTCCTACCATGTATGCTACGTCCAGAGTAAGTGATATCAAATCTGCCTTTCAAGTAATTATGAACAAAATCCTATGCAATATTGTGTTGAAAGTGACTTACATTGAGGTTCAAAGAGCGTAAGATGCTAAAATGGGAACATTTGGATGAAATTATATTGGATACATATATTGGTGTATTATTACTAGATTACGTTTACAAATCGTATGGTGAATCAACAAGCAGCTTAAAGGGATCCAGAATCAGTTAGAGCCATTGATCCTACTATAGTGTCTCTAAAGTTATCCTTTCGCATCTCTTGGTCTTAAGCTTTGATGATAAATCTGATCAACAAGTGCAAAGTGCATATGACAAACTAGCCCCTATAAGAGACCTATGGGAACACTGGGTGGAAATACTGGCAAAACTATATAATCCTGGAACAAGTGTAACTGTTTAATGCTTTACCTGTGTGAAAGAACAATTAAATTATATTACTTTCAATGTATTAGTATTATCTTAGTGCCTTATCTTTGAATTTTACTCACCGGGTCATTATGACCTAAAGGACTAAGAGTGTGTACTATTTATAAAGAGAACATAAGGGTTAGACAACAAAGGGAATTGAACATTTAGAGTTCAGAGATGCAATATAAACACGCAACCTAAGTGCTGGCAGTGGACTTTAAGGATTTCCTTGAGCACATCGACGATCTGACTTAAAATGCGCCTAAGACGGAACACATTCGTTATCACCGTCTTGCTTCCTTTGCGCGCTGACTAGCGTACCCAGAAATCAATAAGTTGTCAACCTCTACTTTACTGAGATATACTCCTCCAGTTTTAAGACAAACGAAAACAGAATAAAGTAACTAAATTCCTAGTAGGAAAGGCATAAAATAGGTTGATACTTTAGAGGTATGAAGGCCATCAAATAAAACGTTGTGGACTTATAAAGTCAGCAACTAAAACAGTCTCCAAAGTCTCTCGACGTATGGACTTCAGTAACTATCTACAAACGGGGTTAATCTTATATATCCTTGGGCGTTATACAATAAGGAATGAGGAATGACTGCATTTTAGAACTACATCATACAATAATGACAAGAAAATAGCACCTACAAAATGTCTGTACGCAGAACCCATTTGAGATTATTCCATAACTTTCGAAAGTAATAGAATGTTCATCTTGGAAAAAAAAGTGAGGTTGCTAGTTTCATATTACTTCTTTAAAGGGCGTTATTGTCGAGGTCACTCGTTGCTTTCCTTTAAGTGGTGATAACTTATACCAATGCTTTATATAGTCATGGATTTGGAATTAGTTTGGGACATGGATATCAGTGCACTACATTTGATATAACTGGTACGTTGATTTTATGTATTTAATTCAGTGTGTTATTTGTCCTTTATCTTTGTCTAATAGTTTTCCCCACAAACACATCGGCCGCGACGTGGCTCAGTGGTTAAACCGCTTGGCTCTCATCAAGGCGGCCCGGGTTTGATCCCAGGCGACCGCAAAGTGAGATTTGTGGTGGACAACACGGCGCTGGGGCGGGTTTTCTCCGGGATCTCCGGTTTCCCCCCATCTCATTCCACCGGTGCTCCATCTTCATCTCATGTATCATCAGTGTCATCGCCTGCGGTGCCGTATGTAGTAAAAGCGGGCGTTAAACACTACACACACACACACACACACACACACACACACACACACACACACACACACACACACACACACACACACACACACACACAAACACATCACACAGCCTATCATTTGAAGTTTTCATCACGGTTGTAACTGGGCTACAAAATGAGCAACTTCTGTCTACAAATGAAGGAAATGTCGTTATAGTGTTGTTCATTTGACTATTCTGAGTTACGAATATAAATATCTGCATTTATTCTCCTGACACCCTGTATAGTTTATCATTGTTAACATAATGTTATTATTTAAATCTTGTTTTATAATGACATAGCATCTACTGTTTTTTCACTATAAATTTTACATCTCTGCGCAGAAGAAAAGTTATTTACTGAACCTCTTCCCTAATGCCTCAGCTTGTTCAGTACCTTCATTTTACGGCAAGGCAATGGACAGAGTGAATGCACGGTTCGCTGGCACTGCAAAGCGGGGAGCCCGGATACCTGGCCTTGCCATAAAACAAAGGCACTGTAGAACGAGGCACATAAAAAATATGACACTACCATTGTCAGACGTTTTATCAGAAAAAAATTGTTTTACTGGAGTTCCATAAAACAATTATCTGATTATTGCACACCAAAGGCTAAAAAAAGTCAACGCCAATAACATGAAAAAACTAAAAATAGTCATCAATAAATCGCAGTTTTCGTTGTTCCTTGTATATTTTTAATTTAATTTGTTTAAAGCGGAGTTCAACATTTTCTGAAATCACTGAAGTTCGTACCTCAGTTGTTAAGGATTACGTTTTTAATTTTTACGCATGCATTTAAAACTATGCAAATGAAGTGATATAACTGCCTAAGCAAACTTGAACAGGTAAAATTTTATTCTACAACTTCAGTCGGTTTAAACCAAAAGGTAGCATAAAAGTAACAACTCAGCATTGCTTGGATGGGATTGAAGTATTCTGGTACACACACTTTTTTTCCGTAATATACGTCCTCCAACATTCAGTCATCTCGGACGATGAATGAAATGACTGAAATGATGCTCAACGCATCCAGGGTCCATGGAGCTTAGAGTTACTCGACATTAGTCTTTTAGGATAAGAGAAAACCCCGGAAAAACCTTATCCAGGTAACTCACCCTGAACGAGATTCGAAATCGGCACCTCTTGAACGTGAGGAAGACATACTACTATCTACGCTACCGAGACGGTCTACACACATTTTCTTTAAATCATAACGCATGGGATAAAATGAAGATATTTAAACCGGAGTCTATTTAAGGTTTTTCAACATATATCACTTAAACATTTATCATTGTGACTTTCTGATACGTCTACATATCGGGAACATAGTAGCTCCCCATCTGTAGAATGAGATTCCTACAAGCAGATAAAAGTGGGTTACACACATTTTAACCTTTCGTTAACAACATAAACCACTTCCTATTCTTTTTTATTGCTTATTTCCTGACTAATAAAGCCTAATGTTATAGCTATATTACCTTTCCATTTTCCCTATCATGTATAGTGCGATCCATTTAAACCTGAATAATTTCAATTGGGCATAACGTTTGAACAATAATAGGACACACATGTTCAACTTTGGAAGAATATAATACACAATTGGGAGATTACATCACACTATTTACATTTAAGAGAAAATGTTGGAAGTGTCCTCAAACAGCATGTATACATGTTTGCACTTTCCTCACCATATTCTCTGAAGTTTTATGGAGATGGTATCGAATTGAGAGAAACTTATTTCCAGCAAGATGAAGCAGATTATCATACATATACTGAAACCATGGAAATTGTAATCAGTTTCTTTGATAGTCGAATAATTTCGAAAGGCCTTTGTCCCCCAGATCACCTGACTTAACCTCACCAGATTTTTTTCTTGTAGGGGTGTCTGAAAATAGAGTGTACAAGAATAAATCACTGACAGTAGATGTTCTCAAGGAATCCATTCGAACCGAAATAAGTAAAATTGGCAAGGATACTCTCCGTACAACTTCAGAGAACATGGTAAGGCAAGTGAAAACATGTATAAATGCTGGTGGAGGACACTTCAAACATGTTCTCTGAGATGTAAATAGTGCAAAGTAATCTCTCAATTCTGAATTATATTCTGCCAAAGTTGCACGTGTGACTTGTTATTGGTTCAAACGTTATGGAATATTGAAATGGTTCAGGTTTTATATTGTGACTTTGTGGGATCCTGAAATTAAAAGTCCAATTGCACAGACTCAAATGTTCTTTATTTCCACCGAATTACAGTTGTGTATATTACAGGCGTGTGTGTGTGTGTGTGTGTGTGTGTGTGTGTGTGTGTGTGTGTGTGTGTGTGTGTGTGTGTGTGTGTGTGTGTGAATGGGTACGTACTCTCATTTCTATTCTTTATCCTTATTTTTTGTGATTCTACATCCTCCAACCTTTAGTCATATCGGACGATGAGTGGATGGGCTAAATGAGGCTCAAATGAGCCCGGGGTCCATAGAGCATAGAGTTACCCAACATTGTCTTTCAGGATAAGGGAAAACCCTGGAAAAACCTTATCCAGGTAACTCACCCTGACCGAGATTCGAACTCGGGACCTCTTGAACGTGAGGCAGACGCTCTACCACCACGCTACCGAGGCGGGCCCTTTATTCTTATGTGGAATACGGACGTAGCAAACAACCTCTCTCACTATACTTTGGCTAGTTTCCTAATCAGCAAGCTTATTTTGTCATTATTATTATTATTATTATTATTATTATTATTATTATTATTATTATTATTATTATTATTATTATTATTATTATTATTATTATTATTATTATTATTATTATTATTATTATTATTATTATTATTATTATTATTATTATTATTATTATTATTATTATTATTATTATTATTATTATTATTATTATTATTATTATTATTATGATTATTATTATTATTATTATTGTTATTATTATTAT
>CM060948.1:132870366-132872866 GCA_030765055.1 Mantis religiosa | reverse complement strand
TTTCATATTGTCATTCATTGATAAATTAGGAATGTTGTATTTTTAAAAGCGCTTTACTAGGAAAGCGGGCTTAGATTTCTATTGTTTAACACACACACACACACACACACACACACACACACACACACACACACACACACACACACACACACACACACATACACACACAGACATACACACAAATAGGAATCAGATGTAATTTAACTATTAAACGGTAAATTTGTTTTTGAAAATATCACCTTGGTATTCCAATGATTTGTACTATAATTATTAGTAGCGGGGATAAGTTAACAGAGAAACTGGTTTTCTTTTGCAAAATTACAAAGATTTTAATAAACGATCGGGTACTCTCTCGTGACTACTCGTATAATTTTAATAGTGATTTCCTTTACACTAACCATAGAAGAAGCAAATGTATACAAGTGAAAGATATATTTTAGTCCTTTTCGTAAGTTCTAAATACCAGCGAATTTGATATTCAATAGAAACAAATGTGGCGTGGAATAAAGAACAGCTGAGATCAAAGGAAAACCGAGGATCTGTAGACCGATATAGCGTTCGGTACAAATGCAGGCTTTAAGAAACTTATGTTAATTGTTTAAATTCGAAGTTCCGATATAAAGCAAGAGCTACATGGTATATCCAAAGACCATTTAAATAAATAAATAAATAATTTAATAGGATCAAAACCCAATCCAGTGCATACTATTTTTTATTTTAAATACTTACGTAAGAAATAGTGTATTTGGAGAGTAATAATACTGTCATCACGATCCTAGAGAGAAAATGAGGTAGGGAGGGACATCGTAACATTTTAGAAATAACAAATCTTTTGGAATTGCAGACAGGAAAGAAAGAGCCTTAAAAGGAATGCAACAAATTTTGATATACTGACTATAAAAATGATCAAACTTCTTAGACAAAGGCATTCATTACGTTTCTGGTAGATTTCCTAACTGTTAAGTTATTAGTGATCATTTGTAATACCTAGTGGCAATGCAGCATACACATACACATACGTACCTCTATCTATAAGCTAAAAGAGCAGAAATCCATCCAATATTCCTATGTGGAAATTGAGACATTATCCCTGATCTCAATTCCAGCTTCTGAGGAACAAACTTAAGTACAAAGCAGATTACTAACAGCAAATTCTCACAGCCGTTCTGGACAGGCGTAGGAACACACCTGTGTAACTTTTGAATACAAAGGTTATAAATAAACAAAAAAATAAAATAAATAAATATGTAAAGAAGTAAGTAAATAAGTAAATAAATAAATAAACAATAAATAAATAAGTAAGTAAATAAGTAAATAATGTCCTGTCAAGATGTGAATGGTTCCTTTCGTGGGTTATATATAAATTAAAAGCAACCTTTTTTTAATATCGGGAAACAATTCATACGTAGGTCTTCCCACAGTTATTTAATTCCATTCTTGCTGTCAATCTCGTATAATTTTCTTCTTAATATCTTGCTCTTTTCTAAATCATCCCACCAAAATATATTGTACTTTATCCAAATTATTTCTTTTTAGCCAAAACGTTGCTACTCTTAATTTGATTAAGAAATCGATGGACCATATTCCAGTGGTTACTAATAAGGCCTTTGTTGACGTTGTACATACAGCCCCTGTATGCCGCAATAAATTTTTTTTGCTGTAAGCCCCGAATCAATTTCCTCACTTTAACATTGTTCATCCTGTGTGCCCAAACCACCGTTCCAGAAGTAACTATCGAAGTTAAAATTGCACAATGATAGGTAATTATGGTTCTTAATGGAATTTTAAATTTTCTCTGTAATATCCTTGTTAATTTTAGCATAACATTTTCTGATTTCTTTCTTATATAGTCCAGATCTTTTCTAAAATTTAATTTTTCATCTAAAACAAGGCCTAGATATTTAACTTTTGAATTGCGTTTAACATTTTGCCCATTTCTCTTAATTATGGGATCTCCTTTTAAATTTCCTTTTAATAACATATATCCCGACTTTTGTGAAGCAATAAATAATTTGAATTTTAGACCCATTTTTCTAATATACGGACTAAATTCTTGGCTTTCTTTTCCAAGTCAAACCTCGAATTTCCATCTATAAAAAATGCCACATCATCGGCATAAGCTATGGTCCTTCTTACCTCTGGATTCTGTTGTAGTTGTTCCAATAAAGTTTCCATTGTAATATCCCAAAACGTAGGACCAAGAACAGAGCCCTGAGGACATTCTTTATTTATATCTTTATAAATACACTTATTTGCACCCTCAACATACACTTTTATACTTTTACAATAATCCAATAAAATATTATGTAGGTTTCTTGGATAATTTTTACGCCATAGCCTCTCAAAAAGGAATGACCACCATTAATTATCAAAAGCGTCAGTGATATTAATAAATATGATGATTAATTATTTATTAGTGGTACTATAGGGTGTCTAATAGTTTATAAAGGGCGTCTTCAGTGGTCTCCATCTATTACAAAGTTAACACATAGTTAATGAA
>CM060948.1:132862866-132865366 GCA_030765055.1 Mantis religiosa | reverse complement strand
GAGTATCTACTGGTTACGTCTATCTGGTATAGCCACCTAGGCTGGCTGGGAGACATCTAAAGGTATGCTCAATGCTAGCCTGGACATCTAAAAGCATGGTGTGCTAGATCATTGACAGACTGACCAATCGGGGGGGGGGGAGGTTAGACTCAAGGTATTGCTCTAATGGAAAACTCCACAGAGCTACCGTAATAATGACTCACTGGTTAATTGGGGGGGGGGGTGGACTCTTTACTCCCGGAGAGACCACGCACAAACCTGTCTGCATTTGTGCTAAATCTAGTGTACCACAATTTAAAGCATTCGTACTTGGATACTAATCGTCTCAGTGGTTTCCGGGCAGGCAAATAGTATGACTAAAGCACAGAGGCTAGGGCGCACTCTTACTAGCATCTAAAATAAGAAATGGGTTAAGAAACTAATGACCATACCAACTTTAGCATCACCTTTTCCCAGCAGATTCCAAAATTGCGTCAGTTCTTCACCTCTCTAGAAGTATTAATTCTCATTTATACCATAATAATGACTAAATCACATAGGGAATGATATCTAATACAATCATTGTTTAAACAGCCGTAGGTGCGTAACGGTATCGTTATAATCGGCTTACAGACTTAACTTATTTATGTCACATAGTGCGGCCTAATATCGAATTTACAACCATTCCTAAATGTGTAATCTTTTATTCATAAAATGTTCTTCCAAAAGTATAAGTCCACAAGTGTGCTGCATTTATTAGTATATTAAGGCTATAGGTTTAATCTTCCATTTCAGAATAGATTTTATAGAGCTCATATTTTTCCGGCCTTAAAACCAATTTTAGACAGCTAAAATACACCATTAGAAGCTGAAAATTTGATTTTATACTTCTAAAATGTATTTCTAATTTCTAAAATTACAGTGAGTTGAAAAGGATATTGATTGCTAATAATCAAGGATTTACCTTGGTAAAACAGTTACATTGTAATATTTGTAAACTTTTCTGTGACATAGTTGCTAAAACATAAGATGAACATATGGGATTAAAAAGAAAAATATTCTGAAAGCCTTTAAATTTAACAAACAGTGTTCAGCATATACTGTTAACATGTTACGACTTAAATTAGTATATCTGTGAGAAAAATTGGAATACATTCACTTAATCTTTGTTTTGAATTTGAAATGATATTCTACGTAAAAGTTTTGCATATTTTGACGCTCATATTTTAATTTAATTATTAGAATTTAATTAATTTGAACCCACGAATGGTCACTTATTTGATCCCATTTAGGCAAATCACAGTATACAACATGTAAGATACTTTTTCAATTATTTTTAATTTTTTTTTTCAAAGTTCAAAATGCTTCTTCATATGCAGGTCATTGTTGTCATTAGTTTTGAATAGCCATGGCAGCTTTATGAGCAGGTAATTTTAAAGTCTTTATTAATTACTTAATAAGTGTTCAGTAGTTCAGGAAATATTATTCAGTTTTCATGACTCTTATTCAGAAAGTTGAACAATTGAGTAATATGAATTCAGAAAATGCTTTCTCTCTTAATCTAATTAAAATTTAGAAATATCTTTACACTATTTTTGGTTTGTATCCTAAGCTCATATTAAAAATGTATGTACATTGGCATAAATCATAGATCAAACCCATATTCCAATTACAACCAATATTTAGTTAGAAAGAATAAGAGTAAAATCATATAAGCGGTTTGATTTATCTCTTGAAAATTTAGTGGCACTATTTGCTTTATGTTGTAATTATCTGGTAAAAACGTGATTGCAATCTAAAGGAAACTGTACGTTTCTGATTTTCACCGATAGGCCTACTATGCTCTGGTGTTATAAAGGACACGTCTCTCTAAATGTTTGCCAAAATTTTTTTAGGACATTAGTACAAAATACGTCTTAAAAAGGAAATAGAACCATTCAAATTATTTAATATTTCTATGGCGTTAATTTATAAAGGTATTAGCTCATATCGTACGATAAATATCTTTAGTGTAACTAAAAGCTTACGAAAAACTATAGAAAGTTCAATAACTTTATTGGAATTTGGATTTTTAAGAGATGGGAATAGTACGTCGGACAATGCAGACGGCCAAAATTCATAACGAAATATATAATAATGTTATTCAGGATACAGCAAGAAATCTAGTACTGACCCCTCCTGCCTTTCGGTGTGGATTTCTATCGTACTGCAGTCCGCTGCGATACCAAGGGATAATACGACAGAGACGAAATTTATTCTCTCTCTTGTTTTACAAAACAAGTGACTGAAAGGTGGAGTACATAAAAGCACACACATTCTATCTAATACATTTATAAAACAAAGCAAACCTTGTCCAAGAATGTCTTCTTACCACAACCAAACGTTTAGAAATTACTTGAACTAAAATACCTTTAACTTAAATTGCTGCTTAAAAAGTTGACACGTATTATGTTTACTTAAATTCTCTACCCATTAAGGCTTCTTTGCGAATACTCAAACAATTCTCAATAGAGCTTATTTA
>CM060948.1:132630366-132857866 GCA_030765055.1 Mantis religiosa | reverse complement strand
GTAGTTTCATTATTACCTTTTAGCCAAAGTTTAGCTATTTTAAACTTCATAGAAATTTTCTTTTTAGAAATAGCTATATCTCTTGGTATTGGGAGGGTCAATCTGACAACCTGTTAATAAAATTGCGTTTCATCAACACTTTTAGCCCTGCCCTTTCTAAACAATGCCCTTTCAGAAAATGTATTGTAAACTTCTGGAAGGCAGTGAAAATATTTGTCTTTCATGAATGCATCCCATCCTGGCGCGTGTCATTTTGTTTTGTCTGCTGACAATGCGTTCATAATCTATATTGTGCATATGCGCATGAAATGGAAACAAAAGCGTGCAAGAAGCTGTATCTATAGGGCTTACGAGAGAAATACCTTAGCAAAATGAAAAAGAAAATAAAAAGCACGTTTATAATACAAAAATCAATGATGCGTATGTGCCTATATTGCTTTACGCATATATTATATTGCCATAAGACTATAACCTGACTTTACCTATTTTATACTCCATTATTTAAACGAAATAATTTGTGATTTTTCTGGGGGGGGGGCTTTTAATAAAGTTGTATTATTTAGACAGATATGTAGTCTAATTTATGGAAACATGCCGAAACATAGTGTTTTCCCAAGGCGTTTTTTCTTTATTTAATGTTGGCAGAATCTTGTTACTGTGTGTTTGACACATAAGTGTGTGCGACTTGGCAGCAAACGGACGGACGATCCAACACACATCTGAAGAATGATTGGGCCTAGGTGAAGGGAAAAGCAGGAGGAATATACAAAACCATTTCACCTGAGTGGCTGAGCGCAAGGGCGGTGCACGTCAATCCTCGGTTGAGCTTGTCTCTCATGGTTTGATATAAAAGTTTATCACTTAAATATTAAGCAATGAACATTCTGGTTCCCTTTCATTATTACCTTTACCAAAGCGTCATGTTCTACTCACGTATCTTCTTACCCCTGACATAAGTATTTCTCATTCCCTCACAGTTACAAGTAATGTTTCTTCTGTAAATATAAATATTACTTCTAATATAAAAAAAATACGAAACTAACCATTTTTTAAAATGAGAAGAGTAGGTTTGCATAGGTTTTCTTAGTGCTCTACAAGCTTCAAAACTAAGATTCTCCGATAGTTAAGGCTGTTAGTGGCGAGTAAGAAAAGAAAGTGCCCTTAGTAACTGTTACTAGATGTGTTTTTTTGTTATGCCCTACTGGATATCACGATTAACTTTTTTAATTAATTTTTAATTACCTAACCAACATTAGTCTTGTTCAGAACAAAAGTAAAGCAGTTGCAGTACGTCCGCTTGACGATCCACCATGGTTTATTTCTCACTGTATACCAATACTCATTAGTTGAGACATTACATATTGTGATTTTGTGGGTTCGTAGAATTAAAGGTCCAATTTGCCGAAATTCTAATCATTCTTTAGTTGCGTGGAAATGTACTCACAGTAGCAGTATTACATCACATACACAATCTAGCAAGGCCGATGACCATAACAAACATCGTTCTGATTACGCCTGTGTACAACGTCAGCTCTCGTTACAACATCTGTTCACGGGTGACTGTTTACTACTGTTCACGACTACTGGCGTGTCACAACCTCTTATATATACCTCCATTGATAATTTCTACACTGTTCTAAAACAAACCAGAAACCGAATAATCTCTTATGAATCAAGATGTCACTAGAAATTTGCATTTACTTCACTTATCTGTGTCGGTAAGTCTTTTATCTCCGCTACCTTTATTTGCCGATTCTTTGTGTACACAAGTCGCGCTATCATAGATAACGGGTTCGCGACAATATACATTAACCAAGCGAGATGGCGCAGGTGGTAGCACGTATAGCTCACATTTGGGACGTCGTAAGTTCGATCCCGACCGAATGTGCACACTGGCTTGGGGGTTTTCGTAGTTTGCTCCTTATCATTTAGTTAAATGCTGAAGTGTTTGTCGTCACACTACGGCTTGCCTGTCCTCCATTTTCCTACCCATCATCCCCATCTGATCTATTTAATTGTAGATGAACCACGCGACAGTGTTTGGCGAGTTGCGTCTGGATGATGCCTGTTTGCTTTATAAAAGATTTGCTTCCTGGGCCCTTGGTGTTAACCGCCGAGACGAAGGACTTGTGAGGGTCCAACAGAACGGCGACGGACGTATTCATAGTGTGAACGTTAGGGACCCCGTCCATGCTTGCATCCATCGTTATCCGCTGTCTCCCCTCTTCCTTTCCCACTAGGGTTGGTGGTTGGGGCGCAGAGGGCCCACTGACCCTACTTGCACAGCTATGTGTGGTTTCCTCCTTTGTCTATCCACCTTAACCTTTCTACGTAAACAGTTTTATGTCAGTTAAATTTCATTTGGACTGAAAAATTAATAATTTCATTAAATTTAGTTTCAAATCTGTTCATGCAGCACTGCATCTGCTGCCATTTTAGTGTTGACCTCAAAATGCTGACTTTGTTACTGTCGTTCTACTCTACAATTGTCATTACATTGTTACTAGGGACCTACATAACAGTTACTAGAAGTTCCAGTGGTGTTCCTTTCTCGTTTTGGACTCTAATCACTAATTTGTGCTAATTAAAATAAAAATTAAGGAAAGTGATAAGACGGAGAAAAACACTTACGCATAGAAAACATTGACTGACTTTTGACAATAGGGAGAACACGGGTTAGATTTGATTTTTTCGTTGCGTTAAACCACTTCTGTTGTAGACTAATACGCCTTCGCTCCATAATGACGGGCGCAAGTAGGACCTCAGTTTGGAATACTCAGCTGGATGGGCGTTTTAGAGGTTTTTCTCATACTCATTAGAAAAAAAATGTTGCTTAATCTCTCAGCTGGATTAATTTGAGCATCACTACACCCGTTTCGTTCATCACGTTTATAGACTGGCTTACCCAAAATAGAAAGCATGACAGTGATGTTTCACTTTGTATGGGGCTGCAGTTATCTTTTGGTTCACTGAACTGCAATGTTTATAAACAGAAAACTCGAGAGGGCAACTATCGATTATAAGGGTTAGTGCGAGAGAAAAAGTAATATTGATGGTGTCAAAGGGTAGGAAGAAGCCAAGACGCAGGTAGAATTTTGAAATAATCAGGGAATTGGATGCGTAAAAGCCGTACAAATATATTGAAAACTATTTACGTTCTTTAAATGTTGCCACTTTGCAGCGTATGTCAGTTCAAGCAGGAGACCTGTTCCAAGCGGGAGACTTTATTATCACAGAATGTATAAAATGAAGTGCAAGTAGTTTAGAAAGAGATAGATAAATCATAGAATGACGTGAAAGGTGCTCTAACCAAATGGCATAGGCAAATTACATTCGCTGGTATGTATATTTGGATTTGAATTTGTGTAAGAACTGTAAATGAAAAATATTCTCTGTAACTGTTCTGCGAATATAATCTTTTCGTATTATCGTTCATTAAACACTAACGTTCAATTGATTACGGGATATGATCTACAACATGTTCACCCTTAATCTATAACGGTACAGGAGAATAGCTGGTCTTGAATTCTCTGGTTATGGTGTACCAGCTGTAATGTTTTACGAGAGTGTTTTATTACCCATTTCATGGAGCAATATCTCTGTTAACGTCCACTCTATACAAAGCTTCTGTTCACGTTAACGTCTTTGGCTTCATCTGAAGCATTCTGCCCTGCCAGTCAGCAAGATTAATGATGTATTTATTCTGCAGAAAATGCGCGCAGATTGAACACACAGAAAAGATTTTGATTTGATTTGTATAAAGATGGGGCAGGGTTATATATTCCGTAAACCTAAAACCTTAGTGCTTCATTGTATTACTCTATCTTTACTGGTTTGGTTAAATATATGTGTGTTTTTAATTATGGAGCTGTAGATTTTGAACTGGACGATTTGAGGAATGTTTTCTTATGTGTCTACAATATCGAATGGTTTGAATCTTTCCCTGCCTAAACGTTTAATTTAAATATATGAGAAGCAATATTGTTGTCCTTATTGCATAATATCTATACTTAAATGTATTCCAATATTTTTCAAATAACTGAAAACGAGGATAAGCATTCTCTATGCTGTACAATTACTATTTAGGAAAATGTAAAGAATAAAAGAATTAATTAGTCACTACATATTTGCTATTGCATATATTCTGTAAATATAGGCAACGTAAGGCAATAAAAGTTACGAATGCCATCAAGCCTTACAGAAAGAATAATTCCTATAAAAGTGATTCACTGGTGGCTAAGGCATAATGTCATACATTTCATCAGCAATGTCTTGTCGCTAAAAGATGCCTAAATCTTCTTCTAACATTCAGGGATTCGCCTAAAAGCCTGTTCCGATCCCCATTTTATTAGTCAAAACTCTTCGTTTGGGGTCCAATTTTCCTCTTTCCTCTAGGCTTGTAATTAGTGTAGAATATATGAATGGGACTTGAATCTGAAATATAGTAATTACATTAAAACAATATCGCTTTAAAGGGTAGAAGAGTTAAACATTTAAAAAGTTATGGACACAAGTATATTCTTACAACAATAAAATCTAGAAAATGTAAATCACCCTCTTGTGATACTATTTCCTTAGGAATTGTAAGTGTTGATATTATAAAAATGTAAACGTTGTTTTAATATAACAGTGCTACCTCTGAAAGAAGATACAAGAGCGCAGTTTTCCTTTTCCTAATACAGTTATTTAGCAGATGATATTCTATCCAAAAGGCGGATGTCAAATTGTAAACTCTAGGGTATAAGTGAAGTATTTGGTTTTATGCGTAGGAGTACATTACGTTCCATCGCTGCATACGAGTTTCAAAGTAAAGATGTCTTCTGCAATTTTTGCCTGCCACACGGGATGACTTCGCAGTAATTTTCGAGGCTCTCGTTCTGGAGGTCCCGTGTTCGATTGCTGGGAACGGGCACACTGCCCATGAGTTTTCAGTGGCTTTCCCTATTTTGCAATGTGATTGTTGGGGTGGTTGCTGCTCCACTAGAATTTCTTTTTCCTCATCTCCTCCGCCTGTCCGTCTGTCGCTGCTGGCAGTGTTTGGTGAGCCTCAATAATTTTTCTGCATGCCCACATCTATAAAGTTTAACCGCAGGTAGGATAATTTTCGGGAACTGTAGGGGGACTTGTTTAGGTTTAGACTGAGATTTTGAAAAAGTTTGCAATTTTGCCCCTTTAAGCTAATTTGTAGAACGCAAGTTATTTTGTATTGATATCCTCCATGATTAGATTGATCTCTCAAAGATTACATATATCAAAGTAACAGGCTCACAAAAACCTGTACCAAGTTTATAACACGGTAACTTCAGCTCATCCTCCGTGTACATCCCACAGAGTAATGATGAGGAAATTGAAGGCAACAGGTATCACTATTTCAGCACGTTTACAAATTCACTGACCATTATGAGGTAAAAAAACATCTCTATTGTGAGTTATGTTGACTTATAAAGGCTCACTAGGTGTTTTTAGGGAAACAAAATGACCAGATTGCAGCTTTCCGGTACTTTGGCCCAAATAATTTACGACAATCTGGAATAACAGTTTTGAATAGCGAAGTAGTGATGCGGCAGTATTGTTGTGACAGTAGTGAGCACAAATGTGTTTAGCACGTTAAGTATCATATTCATTATTAGCAGAATATAACTGTAATTTCAGAAATTTAGTTTAATTCTAGTTAAATAAGATAGGTTAATGCTGTTTTTTTTTCGTTCTTTGCCGTGGCTGAGATAGGTTCTTAACAAGAATTATCAGGAATGTAATTTGGCATGAAGACCACAGCATTTGACAACTCCGACAGGTGTTTATCCAGAAGTGAGGAAAATCCACCGGAATGAGTTTGAGTGTGCTTTATACCGATTACGGATATATCAATTCGTAAATATATCGGGCCCGTTCCAATTGATGTATTTCCCTTCTGTATAGACCTGTGTTCAACATGGTGACTAACTAGTCAATCATTTGCTGTCAGCGAATTTGTAAATTGCAAATTGTAACAAAGACCCAAGTGTTTCATATATTTTTCTGGATTATCTTGTATTTCTTCCCATCCTGGGAATACCAGCGTTTGCTTATAAAAGTTTAATATACATTTCAGAGGCATGGATACGGATCCAATCCGTTATTAGGTACCTTAATGTGGTACAAAAAGGAATAATAGTAGATAAAGGAGAAATTGTTAACAAGCAAACACTGTTGAAAGTAAACAATTTAACTGAGGAAAATATGAAACAGTGCAACTAAGCAATATTTATTCGTATTGATAAAAACGAAAATGGATAGCTGCACCAGTTTCTCAAAAGCGAAACTAAAATGTGTATAGCTTTCGTAGAATTTGAAAATAAAGGGGCTTTAATTATTTGAAGAAAAAGAGAAAAATAATTTGCTCAGTAGACAATGGAAGTATTTTGTATTTAGAGAATTCAAAGTTAGATTATTAACAATAGTATTTCAATTTTCAACCCCTTCGTTATATAAAATAAAGTTTAGTTAATTTAGAGTTTTGCTTTTAGTTCCCAAATAACTCTTCGAGATAGTCCAAATACTCGTATAATATTCAGCATCTCTAAATTACCACTACCACGTTTAGAGAAATTTACTAGTCCTGAAGATAAGAAAGAAACGCCTAATTTATATACTTTGATACTTAAAGGATTTTGAACACCTGACGGAAATATTGTTCAAATATACAAATTAGCGTTCATAGGTTGGCCTGCATAGCAGGCATCACATTAAGTGAAAGGAATAAAAACAAGGACTTCTTTTTGTTAAAGTTTTTCAAGTGGTTAAATATAACTGATTCAAAGAAGCAAATATTTGCAAGGCAGTTACACAGACAAGTTTAGCCAATGTGCTCTAAATACGCCTTGAATATAACGCGAGGAAATACTTGCAGCACAAGTTAATATTACCTGCTTCCTAGATTGGTTCGTCGTCGACCGGGCACGCTAATTCGGTTGCAGCTTCTATTAAAATGACAGCTCATACTCATGTTGGGATCCATCGAGAAATGAAAATGGAGGCCCTAGAAGACTGGGTCTGAAGAGGAAAATATGCATTTTTTAACTGAGTATTTCCTTCCTCAGTGTGCCGAAACATGTAGAGGATCAGATATTATTAAAATCTCGCATACATCATATCTGTAATACACATCTTAGTTGGTGAAAACGTAATAGGACAAGATGAGGCTAAATCAATGTTTCTTCTTATTATTCTTTTTCTCCTTTTTCAACTGTTTACTCTCCTCATATGCAAGACGAACACCCCTAGGATCCATAAATAATCACCTGTAGAGATGCCTGTTGAGGAGCAGAGACTTTGTGTCAGAGTACCGAAATGGGTTATCAGCTACTGGTAAATACGAGAGTGAGAAGTAGGTGACAGAATGAGGACGAAATGAATGGATCAAAAATGGAGTAGTTGGTAGAATGATGGCGGGGGAAACCGGATATCACGCAGAAAACCCGCTTTGTATTTCACATGTGGTCGCCTGAAATTGAATCCACGTCACCTTGGTGAAAGCCCAGTGGTCTAACCGCTCGACCACGCTGTGGCCTATTCAATATTTAAAACTACATAAAAATTGCTGGGCGAATGTCATCTAGATTTTCGAATCTCTCCAGCAGAATTTTTTCATAAATTCCCACATTCGTAATCAATCACAATTATCTTAGTCTCATTCTCCATCATGTTCAGCAATATCCTCACGTACGTGTATATTCGATCAAGTCAGGTTAGACTCCTTGCGTATTGTCTACACTGAGTATATTCTCCAGCTAATTCCCTTTCCGTCTCTGTTTACTCTATCTTCTGCAGTTTGACATTTTCCAGGTAATTAATATCTCTCTGGATTTGCCCCACCGTATAACATAGACTTTATTCACGAAATCTATCTTAGCTTTTAACTTGTTCAAAATATCACTGCGATTTTAAAAGTCATAAATCGCATTTCCTCACTATCGGATATATAAACTGAAATTCTTAACTTCAGTTTTGAATTTTAAGATAATCTGTGATTTTATCTTTCATTCTCTGCATTCATTACACACTTCACGACCTTGGAGACGAAATGTATAGATCGGAGCGTCAAAATCTGTTTTCTTTCCAAATAAATGCACATATATTTTTCATAAACAATAGAAGCCTAAAACAGCGCGGTCCAAAATACTGCGGATTCGGATTTAACAAGGGGGAGAGATGTCTTCCGAAAAATAAAACCGTACTTTTTAAACTTATTTGTGTTCATTTTTTAACTTTTGAAAATTGAGTTTATAAAAGTCTGCAAATAGCGGTTCTGCAATGCAAATTTCGTCCTCATCACACCCCTAGCGTTTACCTTGGCCACTTTATTGCTGTAACGGGACATAGAAACAATAATTTTCTGTAAGGGCTGAAATATTATTGTCTGCGGGAATTCTAAGACCTGGGAAAGTTAAAATTTTATTTTAGTCTGAATCATGCCCTTTGAGTGTAAAATCACGCGTTCAGAATACCATTAGTGTAAAGTGCGATCGATTTCACGACTGGAATACAGCTCCAGTATTACTGGTGAGTAACTGCATTTAAAAGTGCTGTACTTTATATCACATACCTTTTTATGTACCTACCTACCTACCTACCTACCTACCTACCTACCTACCTACCTACCTACCTACCTACCTACCTACCTACCTACCTACCTAACTACCTACCTACCTACCTACCTACCTACTGTAATTTATTATTGCGCAAATGTTTCCTTACACCTACGCGGGATCGACTTTTGTCACATATAAGCTCACATTACGATATACCGCGGAGTCGTTAAAACGCTGGGGTAAAGCACATCCCTAATGACCACGTTATTTCGGGGTTCTACTTATTAGATCTGCCATTGTATTGTGGTGTTAGCATGTCTGCCTCAAGTTCAAGAAGTTCCGATGAAAGATGAATGTCGGGTAACTCTAAACTCCAAAGATCCTACAAACACAAGAGCATAATTTCACCCACCTCATTCAGCGTCCGATATGACTTGTGCTGGAGAACGTTAATTAAAATTAAAAAAAAAGGAAAATGTCACCTGAGTCAGTAGTGCTTTGTACATTTCCCCAGCAATATACATGACGGAGAGATTCTGTTACTTTGCTCTTTGTTTTGTGTCTGAATGTAGTCAAATATCCTCCGGTGTCGATGGCTTTTAATTTGGGATCTTCAATGACGCAATTTGAGTCTCGTTCCAGCCCACAATTGGATTCGTAGCTGATTTTCAAACGGCTCATTCAATGTGATTTGCGAGATAGCCGACCACTTGGCAGTATGAGGTTAGATTTCGATCATGTGTGACCCTGTGAACTATGTATTGGCTCGGTAATTGTTTCTGTTTTCATTATATTCGCGCATTTCTGGATCAACTTCCTCAGAATTACTTTAATTTCCATATAGCGGTTGAACCGGCCGTAGTTCCATATTGCCTCTTTCCTTATGTCTTGAAATTTATTTTGATTTTTCCGCTAACTCCAGGTATATTTTTACGTTGTGCTCCCGCGCATAGTCTTCCCGGCCATATTTATGATTTTGGTATGGCCTAGCATATTGCCTTTATCGACCTCGTAGAGCACCTCTATCTCTATCTCTTTCGTTCGCGATATTCCGAAGTTCTGATTTGTCACGTGATTCATTTGTCTGCGATTTCCACGAAATATGCCGTCAGTCTGCGTATACCATGTCATGCCTTCGCTCGAAACCAATAATTAGTTTGGATCAACTCGGTAATCGTTTTAGGTCTCGCAATATAAAAGCGGTGTGTTATTTGCTATGGAAAATGCTGAATGATCATTGATATGAAATCCGGTTCACTTATGTGCAGCTCCAGTAAGCGACTCTTTGGAGCTTGTTCCAACAAATAGCCCCATGCTTCTCTTTGACCTTTCATTGAATTTCCCGTTGCTCAATATGGATTGAATGCTATTCCTGACATTTTCATTAAAATATTTATTCAGGAACATCCCCTTAACGTATGGGAAGTTGTCCTCTCCCCCATCGTCAATTGAATTAATTAAACAAATGATGAAATAAGGAGCCATTTTTCACGATAAGCAAGGTAAATTTGTAGGTAACATTTTTCAAATTAAAACACTTGCAAATCCGTGATAGGTATACCGCTTTGAACTTTCTCTGTCTTCCTCGTCAAAGTTTGGAGTATCAATTTTATTTAGTATATGATTGAATCCTTTATAATAAGACGTTTGAGGTACAAGTCCCTGAAAGTCCATACAGACTGGATGAGTTTCTGCAACACGCTCCTACACGTGAACATTTCACTATTAACATATGGGCATTTTTAGCACTAGAAGTTCACTTCTTTTGACTTGAATCAGTTTTCTTAATGGAATTCCTTAACTCATTTATTAATACCCTTTATCTTTACTTTAGCGTCTTTACTTCTCGGTACATTGAGCGCCTTAAATGTTTAACATTTTCTTCTCATATTTTCTTTTTCACGTAGTGCCTTTGCAGCACGTAACTGAACATACATTGCCTTTTGTAATTGCATATTCTCTTTATTGACTTATTCAATTATTATTCTCATTTCTCTACAAAGGTTCTGATGTAGTAACTGTCATGTGTCTCCACATTTCTCCCTGCAACTACAAATACAAATACCTGGTATTCTCCACTTCTGACTGGAATACTACATGGACTGCATGACGTCACTTGGATTAGTCATATTTTCCCCTATTTGATTTTGTAATCAACCTAAACCAGTCTCGAGCAATTCTTTTAGTTCTTTGTTAGCATATAGCTATTTTTCACCATCTTTTTCAATTACTTAGTCAACTGCAAGATTTGTAACACTGGACTTGACCAACATTTGGTCAAGTTCATTTCTTTCCTCTTTACCGGATTTCCTGTAGTGTTTACGTGTGACAATTTCTCACTCCCCTCGGCCGGGCTAGTCAAGTTTATGATTCTGCCTCTACTGTCCATCAACGCAAAGTAAGTCCCTGTGAGGAATGTGCCATCCAGTGCCACCCTTACAAATGGGAGAAGGACAGCGAATGTGTGTGACAGAAAACGCATGTTACACAAGGAGTAGAACCGTTAAAAACGTGCGCCCTGTTCATTCTGTACACTAAAACCGAGAAGATTTATTCACAAAAGTAGAAGACGTCAAGATGTTTTTGAATGGTCTGTAACTGAACTGACATGGGGTGTCATAAACCTATACAGAGATGGTGCGGCCACATTTTCCAAACCCACCCGTCTGCGTCTCAGGCCTCGGAGACATTCTTTGCTGTGATACACTTTATCCTGTACTGTACTCTGCTGCGAACCCACTTGTCTGATTTTCTTCTGCTTACCCCGCTGAACTTCCCTATGTGAATGCCTTCCATTCCTTGGTTGCTTTTCTCTTTTATTGTGCTAAACTAGTAATCGTTCCCCGGTATGAAATGTGTGCCTAACGCTTCCTAGTATCATCAGCAATAACTAAAACTTAGTGGTGTACTTATATGCTATGCCCTGACTAAAAATCATAGCTTTATTTGCCCCTGTGTGTTACATTTTCGCGAACTTAGAAGAGTCCCTACAGGACAGCGTGGTACAGCATCTGTTTATCTCAGAAAATACCCATGATAGCGCTTTGGAATCTGAGGTTGGCTCTCTCCTCTCTGTAAATCAGAGAATTTCTCGACCTTTAGCTCAAGATATTCAGGGCTATTCTGTAAATTCTGGTTGTTGCTGAACAACTTGTTAAAGCCGCTAACCCTGGCTACGCGCCCTTTGTTATTCTGTATCTTCGTAACCATAACAACATTTTGTTGAGAGGAAGAAAGTTATGGTCAAGGATAACAAGAGGCGAGATCGTGTTGTTAGCGCCAGTAGTAGTACGTTTTCCTTGCTGGAAACTGTTTTAGAGCACAAAGGAACGAAAAACACCGCAGGAGACAGATAACCTTATGTTATTAGTACATCGTAAACTGAAGTCATAAATCTGTGTGTGAAAATAATGAAAAGTGTAGGCTTACACGAGAAATACGTAAATAGTTTACTAACCTAACTATTGACCTCTTGTCATTTACCCGATAGTAAAGAACGTCTCGAAGAAATGTTTGCTCTAAGATTCATTTCTCCGTCAGAATTATCTTGTAATCAGGCACTTACATTTAATTTTATACAGTGCAGTCTATGAAATGCTGGTTTTGGTCAGAAATTTGTACAAACTGTAACTTACGCTCTCCTTCAACAGCCGATGCCAAAGTAAACAGATATCCAAAATTAAAGCAGCTTCTTTCAAATTAAGTGCTTGAAGATAAAACATACATGTTTCGAAATCACCAGAACACGTATTTCATTTCAGAGTTGATTAAAAGTTATTGTAAGGAACTACACTGTCCTGCAAAATATAACTTTTGTCCTCTGCCTTGCAATATGAGTTTTTTTTTTTTTTTTTTTCAATTTACGTCCTCCAACGTTAAGTCATATCGGACGAGTGAGTGAGTGTGTGGAGTTTTAGGGCCCGTCGACAAGGTCATTTGGGCCCGATATCGGACGATGCCGATATCGGAAGATGAATGAATTGGGTTTAAATGGTGGTCAAATGAGTCCGCGGTCCATGGAGCTTAGAGTTACCCGACTACCCGACATTCGTCTATCAGGATAAGGGAAAATCCGGGAATAAACCTTATCCAGGTAACTCACCCTGACCGAGATTCAAACTCAGGACCTCTTGAACGTGACGCAGACACGCTACCATCTACGCTACCGAAGCGGGCATGTGAGAGGTGATGTTAACTAATTTTGTTTTCTAAATTGAATCATGCTGTCCTTTTCTCTCTATCACGTAAGGTTTTCTCACAAATCACAAATAATTTTAAAGTGGTATGTTTATGTAACAATCGTGGTTACAAAATTAATACAAAAAGAAAAATGTTTGAGCAATAAATATATAGAAATGCCTGCGTATCTGTAAAATAAGGTGTGAATCTACGTTTTCTTTGCCCAGAAAGTCTGCTGAACTGATTTGCTTTTAAGTCGTGCTGTTTTCAGATACTAACAGTAGTCCACTCGCAATGTTCCAGCCACCCCAACATCTCACATATCCTCTCCATCTCCTTGATTTCCTGCTGAAATCGTTCACCTTGTTCATCCCTGAGGGATCCAAAATTATCAAAAAATTAGTTTAGCTGAGAGTACAAGTAGTGAAGCTTTAAACTCTATTTCGCCCTGAAACTCACTGCTTTTGAAGTATATTTCTTATAATTTTTTCGTATGGCACATAGTTTATCAGAAAGTTAAATACTACCTCTTTCAAAGCATACCATGGTTTCGGTTTTCTATCATTCACAGTTCATCAAACCCGGGAAAGTGTTCGCAAGACAGTGTTATTAAATGCAAAGCATTTCAAATATTTAGTTGTTACTTCGTGTATGCATTACTTTGTGACAGTTGCTTAAAACACTAATCGTGGTAAAGTGAAACCATATATGTATATGCTAAGAGTGAACATAACGTCCTATCGCTGTAAGCTTGAGCGAAAGAATTTGCTAACCTAATCTCTGAAGAATTATGGTAATTTCAAAACGAGAAATACAACTTTTATATGTCGCATAATTATCGAAATGTTTTTAAAATGATATATTTTTCAGCTAAATAGAAAGTTATAAAAGGATAAAGTTTATACTTAGGATGCACTTGAGCTTAGACTTCATTTCAGTACCTACTGGTTGGAGACTATTTACAATGGAAATAGGAAATGCAATTTTAACTATGCTATTAGTAATTTAACTTATTTATTGTATTGCTTTCCGATAGATCATTTATATACCAAACAAATAAATTTTAAAATGCTTAGGTCATATAAGACGTTATTTACTCAAAATTATATACTACCCTAAAATAGAATATTTTCTTATATTTATAAACCATTATGTCGAATTACTTAATGGAATTACTTCTGCAATAGTCAGTGTATATTTTGTATTGCTCTTCCGAAGTCTTTGTGGCTCGCCTGCATATTTTCTTATATTTATAAACCATTATGTCGAATTACTTAATGGAATTACTTCTGCAATAATCAGTGTATATTTTGTATTGCTCTTCCGAAGTCTTTGTGCCTCGCCTGCATTCCAAATTGTTCTTTGCAGAACGGATATCTTGAAGTCATCGCAGTTGCACTATTTGAACTGGCGCGCCGAGAGCGGTAGGAAAACAGAACACGCATGCAAAGCGTATGGTTTTGAGATGAGTTGCTCCAGGTGCTTAACAATATGGTTGAGAAGATCCAGTGCCATAGCAAGCATGGTTACAGAATATGAAAACCTGCCATACTTGTTTACGTACAGTTGTTAGCCTTAACAATAATTGTTAGCAAAATTCTTAACCAGAAGTTACAGAATAGCCCTGATTATTTATCGTCACGCTCTGAGCATTACATTAGACATATATAAATTAATTTTAACTGCATAATATACATATTAAAGTTTGTTCTAGCCCAGTGTGTTAATCCAGTTTCAAATTAAGCTCTTTAAATAGAGGCTAGTGGCAAGAAGTTGCAAAAATTGTGCAGTTTTATATATTTTGCAAATTTAACGTACAATTTCTTCTTTAAAGTGACACATGTTGGCATTCGTAGGCAAAATTAAAGCAAATCCTCCTCTACTACGTTCAACTATAAATCCTGAAGTGGACTCCAGTTTGTTTTGGCAGGACATGATACACATAAAACATTATATAAAGGCATACACAAAAATAAAAATTACATTCCTATTTGATAATAATATATCAAGTAATGAATATCTTCTTACTAAACAAAAAAGATAATAAACTTACAGTTAATCGCACTTCATATGAAATTGTTTAAGCTACTGTACAGAAACCATATGATAAAGCATAATTAAAATTTGAAGATCATCACTCTCACGAACTATAAACAGGCACTGCTATAACGAGTTTCTGTTAACTTCTGAATGAAACCCTCTGGGGGGAAAACCTGGTGGTTTAGCAATTTGTAATAAATAACTGAATATCCTTACTGACCGAGCGGGTTAACTAATAAATTGTTTCCGGTTCTACAAAGAATTTTTCACGTGTCAAATTTTTTGGTAATATCTATCAGTATATAACAATGGGTTCATACTCCACCTATAGTATTAATCTCTCTTTTCTAATGTTGAATAATTCAGTAAAAACCATCTTTTTAGTTACATCAATCAGAATTGTATTAATTTCATTATGTGCAAATTCATGAATTCATGAATAGGCTGACAAATAAATTTACGCCTTCTTTATTCCCCTTGTTTTTTCCAGTAAAAATATTTTTTTCGCCGAAGTCTCCCTTAAATACTTCCATATTCGAGCATTATATTTTCATCTCGTCTGTTATTAATCTTATTGTATACTATTTTATTCCTCCATACTTACTTTTACTATAAATTGTTTTACTTCACAAAAATTAGAACTTGAAATAATTTAATCCTAACCCGTGTTTTAATAAACACTGCATGTGCCTCATTTCATTGATACATATTCTCAATATTTGTAGGACTATTGTGTTTAAATTGCTTCATTATCTTATTAGTTCAAAAAATTGATCGCATAATATTAATTTCATAAACATAAAGCAATAGTTAGTTCATCCAGGAAATAATTATCTCTTCAGCAATATTTGTAGTTACTGAATGTCTCTATCAATTTTCCTATGAAAAATTCTTTCATTAACATCCGTTAACCAAATTGGTTGAATGTTAACTACTAAAATCATAGGATAAAATTTATGTTAAATATACTTTATCGTTCATACCATCAACATCATTTATTTTCTTTCCTTAACACCTATAAATAACTTATATTTCACAAATCTTTAATTTTCTAAACAACAGAAAGATTTCTTTTTTTACTACGTTCAATTCTATATCATCTTTAGGTGAGTTACTCCAGTTCTGGCATTTCTTCAAAAGGAAATTGCAATTCACTTCAAGAGCCCAAAATTTAATAATTTTCACCCCTACTATTTAGTTATACCTTTACTTCTCACGTTATATTATTACATATAAATTATATTAAAAAAACCTATAAATCACAAATTCAGAAATTATATGAACCATCTGTACTTATTCAAAACATAATTATTTAAAAATAATTATATTCACTCTCTCTACTTTAACACTTATCTTAGATATTAACTTGTACTTATATATTAGCTATTATTATTAGCAGCGCTTATATATTAGCTTGCACTTTAATTTTGTCTGTATATTAAAAGTTTCAGGTAAATAAACTAAAATCCTTCAAAGTTAATAAATAACGAAAATTATATTTAGGTCTTAGTATTTATACACACATTCAAAACTGCATTCTGTCATCATATTATTAATATAACACCTCTGATCAAAGAGAAAATTCCCCTTAATAGATTTATAATCTGTTATCAATAACTTTAGCGATTTTACCTCTATTTCATAATAATTATTCTCAATAAATCATAGAGGCATTGTAAATTATATTTTATTTTAATTCGAACTGAATTAGGACAACTGGATCTTTAATTGGAGATGACTAAATGTTATGATGTTATTATAATTGGAGGTTTTTATAACTGACTAGTTCCTTAAATACTTGGAGCTCCAGATATGGCCTTTCAGTGAATAAATAACATAAGCTTCTGACTTCTCCTTCTTCAATTTTACTCTAATTGGAAGAACAGTTCTAAGAGCTGCAGGGACACATTGAAATCTTTATCCTCCCCTTTCAGTAGGTAATACTCCTGCAAGACCTGTAGTTGAGTTAACAACTCTTTCTTTTTTCTTAGCCGTAATATTTTAGAGTTATAGAAACAGTAAATTTACTTTATAGCTATAATTAATGTAAAACTAATTGATGTAAGTCAAAATCGAAGTCCAACTCTTTTTATGGTTAGTTGGAACTACAACTGCTCTTTTATTAGTATCTCCTGCCGCAGTCTTGAGCTATTATACTTTTAACCGATTGAACTCTTAGTACATCCTTGTTTGACCCTAGAAGGGGAGGAGAATCAATTATATTTTAATACTTATTTTGCATTTTCGTCATCCTAATGTGTATATTCTAATTTTGCCAGGATTTGGTGCAATTTTCCACGTCATTTTACATACAGGAGGTAAGAAGAAAGCTTTCGAAAATTAATAGTATTGCATAGGCCATATCAGAAATGGATTTCTAAGCTTACTTTATGAACTCACTATATGCATACTTCCAGTTAGGATTAGATGTTGATGCGCCAGCTTACTTTAGAGGCGCTGAAATAATTAAAAAGGGATTAATTTACATTCAATAATATATGGTTAAAAATAGTAAGGGAGTAGTCCAATATCATTATGAAACTTAAGTTTTACTCTCCTTTTTACATTAGGAGGATTGTCTGGAGTAAATATCCCTTACTTACAGGAGCTAAAGCAAAATTGTTTAAAAAGTTAATTTTTCATAATATGCGTAGGGATGAATTTAACTTTCTTTCCTAAATATTTCTTAGGATAAGCATTTGTACCACGAAAATATTCAGATGATCCTGATGCTGATAAATCATAAAATATTATATATCTGTATAATCAATAATATTTACATTGCTGTATTTATATTAATTTTCATATTATGAAAAAGAATAAGTTCTAAGCACAGTATTATTCAAAACACAATTAAGCAGATATACTGAATGAGCTCATAATTATCTTCCTGCAGAGCAAACTTAGAATGAGTTAACCTTAATTACTAAATACTTAATATGCTTATAATATGCCAGAATAATCCACTGCATTTAAGCTCCAAAATAAAATTCATACTTCATTTTAGAACAATAAATACCTATGCTAATTTAGGTTTACAAGATAGTGCCTTAAATGTACTACAACTTATATATTTTCATGATCATTCAATTCTTTTTATTACGATAAATGCTAATAAAGTAGGTTATATACTTTCAACTGCAGTAACTAATACATTAATAGATTGGCAAGTGATAGAGAGACAGTACTCAGAAAACTTTTGAACAGTTCTTTCAGAGGCGGTTTTGATTTTATTGTTTTAACCTCTCTTCATATCTTATATGTAACTATGAAAATTCAAATCCTACGCTAACGTTAAAAGCTATTGGTTATCAGTTATTTTAAGATTATGAATATTATGATTTTAAACATATTAAATTAACTCTCAAAATGAACTTAATCCATACAGCATTGAAGTTGACATTACCAGTAAATGATGATGATGATGATGATGATGACGATGATGATGATGATGATGATGATGATAGTTGGCGCTACAGGCCGTGTAGGCCCTTGGCCTCCCTAACCACCCTCTTCCATTCTATTCGATCCTCTGCTTTTCTTCTCCAGCCTTTAAACCCAACTTTCTCAAGTCATCTTCTACATCATCTACCCACCTTTTTTGGGTCTTCCTCTTCTCCTTCTGTCATTAAGCTTTCCTATGAATATCTTCTTAACTACATTGGTTTCCGGCATTCTCTGCATATGGCCAATCCACCTTATTCTTCCTTGATTCATTTTCATAAGTATATTGGTTTGTCCAAATAGGCACTGTAACTCCAACTTAGTCCGCATGTTTCATCCGTCCAAGTCCCTTATCAATCCAAATATATTTCTCAAAATCTTCCTTTCCCACCGTAATAGTTACTGTTCTTCTCTGGTTGCCATAATCCAAATTTCTGAACCATACATTAGCATTGGTCTCAGTACAGTTGTATATGTTTTAATTTCAGTATTCCTACTGACTTTCCTTGATTTAAACATATTCTGCAAGGTATAAAAGCATCTGTTACCATTTGCTATTCTTTCTTGAATTGCCACTGATGTTTTATTATCTACTGTTACCATAGATCCCAATTAGCAGTAAATACTTCAGCTCAATTTCAATTACATCAGAATGTCTAATCCATTTATGAACAATCCCTAGAATTGGTGTAACAGCTGGTGCTACACCAGGTCTGCTAAATCAAACTATTTTTAGTTTAATCCTCCTGATGTGTGTGGTTTTCCTGACAATGTTCAGAAAACTTTGTTATTTTATATTTTTAAATATTATAGGGTATTTATCATTTGGTACAGAGGATCCCGCACTTTCACTGAAAAAAGACATCTCCTATATATTTTAGAGTAACCCTTCATTTTGAGAAAGCTTTGCTTTATAAATTGTATGTATTGTTGAATATTGCAGCTTCTGTGTGCTCAAGGCACGTTTTGTTTCTTTTTAAATACATGTGCGTGTGACTTCGTTTTTATTCATTTTAGCTTTGGAAAGCCAAAGATAGACAACTTTGTAGTATATAACTTATAGGTTATACATTTCCTATCAAGCTACCAGGATATTTACTGTCTAGAATACGCTTAGGGACATATGAAAGTAACCTGTGTTTCCAGAAACTATTTGAGATATCTAAACTCAATATTAGGATGATAAAAGAAAAACAACTACTTTATGATTCTGTTGTAGTATATATAACATAGTTACTATTTCAACAATAGTTTATTTTCGCTTTTAACTAAATGATGTTGTAATCCCATCGTCGTTAATAAATAAATTTATTGGATCAAACAGATAATTGTACATTGAAGGTGCGTAGCTAGTCTGTGAAAAATTTACTCTGCTGAGTTAATTGGTTATGAAATTAATAGAGATAATATTGGCGGGATATGATTTGTTATCTCTCTTTATATAGATATTTATGCCTGCTAATAATTAAATTCGATAAACATGGATGGGAATGTAAAAAGATGTAAAGGATATCTGTGTCTGCTCTGGTCTCAAAAGTGAGGTTTGCCAACGAAAGTTTCAGCCATTCTCATATATTCCTCAAAGACACCTCTCGATATACTTGAGGGGATGAATGCAGATTTCCGGAAGTCTTTGGAAACAGATCCCCTATTTAAAGAAAAATTCCTCTGGCATAAACTTCAACATTTGTTGACACAGCTGATTATAAACGGAAGTCAATGTATCGATAATCGTGAAAGTTAATTAATTGTTTACTGAGACAGAGTTAAGTTACACATGTTACACATTTTCATAGATTTATACCATAATTCAGATCTAGAAAAAAGTAGGAGCATTAATATGGTACCGCTTCCTTATTTTCGAGTTGAAAATATTAAATATCATCAAAGAAATTTGGACTGCATATACTACTTTGCTTTGTTTATTTGACCTAACCGTTTATTCAAATGTAGCACAACTCTACATTTATCTATAGCTGAAAAGAATCTTCATTTTTAACAATTTATTTTTCATGTCTTTGGATAATTATAAGGTTTATGCAGAAAAATGACATGATTACAATATAATTGTAAAATTCATAACTGTTAGAGTCCCTTTCGCAGGTATTAATTGTTGCCAATCTTCTCATTATTTATGACGTCTGTCATCCCCTCCTAGAGGATACCTACGGAGGGTCCCAAAATTGCTCACATATATTTTAAGAGCAGTGATTTTCGTACCTTTTCTCTTCAGTTGGGAATGAATAAACGCAGATGACCTTTCAGCGAACATTCCGAATAACACAGTTCCTAATTATTTTGCATTCAATTTATGTACATCCCTCAAGGATGAAAAGTTTGATAAATGAAAATTTTAAATATAATGAGAGAAGTATACTTTTATTTACTCAATAAAAACCATAGAAGCATATTTTCTTTAATGAGAGCTACTTACATATCTACTTTAGTTTAAAAACAATATCCTTAGATCTATTTGCTGGATAATGGGAAATTTATGCTGAGAAATTAATATGTATAATAAAAGCAAAGTTGTGTAAAAGATTTTTTATGGTGAAGAATTGCGAGAAAGTGTAAGTTTCCTATCAAGAGAACAGGACATTTGCCTTCTTATTATGGCTCATTTGTGCTTCTAAATGTTTGAAGAATGTGGTAATACTGGGCAGATCTCTCCGATACTTGCTGAAATTAAGAGTAAACCCGTGTGTGCACCAGACCAGTCGCGACATTAATAACATCCTTCTTGAGAATCGCTACAGAATACAAATTTTACAGTACACTGGAACTGATATCTATGTGCAAAATAGAAATTTATTTATGTGGATCCAAAAGGGGAAAGAAATATAAATTATAAGAAAGGTTTGACTCCCATAGCTCAGTCAGGAGAGCACCTGCCTGCCATGCTAGGGGTCTGGGTTCGATTCCCGGCGGTGGGGGTGGGGATTTTTCTCCGACCAAGATAATTCCCCATCTTCCCCGGAGTCTGGAAGTATGAATGAGAGTGTGTATGTGTGCGTTATCTAATGATTAAAAGCCAAAGATAACGAGTTAACATCTTCAGTATGTTCCAAAGGAGAACGACCGCCGATATGACCATAGCAGTTAAAGACGGGGTATAAATGGAACAAGAGAGAAACAGAGGTTTGTCCAATTATTTTCTGGTCCTAATTTAACAGTTTACTTTCATGAACCAGATAATTAATTCCTGTCAATTTTTTAAATAGACATTAAATAGATTTTACTGTTTCCAGAGGCGTAGTACGCGTACGGATCATGTTAATCTATTTGTAAAGTGAATAATGTTCCAGTGATTTCTTGCTATTTCTATGTTGGCTTCCATCACATAATTTTAAATTCTGCTGTGTTTATGGTTACTATATTATATATACAGAACGAAAAAAAGCAGGACTCTACTGGCTTATTAATTAATATATCACTTGGCATATGTGTAGACATGTTAACTTTGAAGTTACACTCTCTATTTCGCTCCTGTGGTAGAGAATGAACAACATTTTGTGCTTACTAGCAATGACATTGTTATTCGATATTGTGTTGTTGGTTTTTCCTCCTAATCTCCAATCAAATTGAATGTTTCACATTTAATAATCCACAATGCTGAAACGTTTAAGCCTTTCAGATTTTAGTCCTATGGGAAATTTCACGCCGCATTTTGTTTTCAGATTTTGAAAATATGCTCTTGAGAACTTAGGCACATGTGACAACGAAAATGAATTTCTGACTTAAGTGATACTGAGTGGATCTGTGTTAAATAATTGTGATAATTTGAATTTACGTTGTAGAAATTAGACATTTTTGTACCAAGAATAAAAAGATAAGTAGAGAGAGTAAATTCAATTGGTATTTTACTCAACTAGTATACATACATATATGTACATATATACATATATATGAACATACGAAGCCATCTTACTAAATGAACAAGCTGAAAGACCAAGAGGAGCTATGCGTTCAAAAACAAAACATTACTTCACTTTTAACACATTCTTGTTATGAAGGGTAGAGAAGACGAGCAGCCCTTTGAAAACGATTTGTGCATTTAGCTATAGTACCTGCTAGCAGCCTTTGTAAGTCAAGTGCCAGAAGGAGATAAGAAACGAGCAACCAGTGGCGGTGCCATTGTATCCCAACAATGAACACTTGTTTCTCTCGAGAGCTCATCCTTATCAATGCCTCTTTCTCATGGCGCTAATCAGCAATAACCAATCGAGTCCTCGACACCACTGAAAAGGGGAAGTAAATCGATAGGTAGTTACCTACGCACGTCTTTAGCTACACAGAGAATACACCAGACAAGACGAACAGCAAAGCTCAGCCCCTTACGGTTTTTATAAAGGGATGACGTCTATTTTATTGTATCCGTGGCAGAAGAATCTTTTGTTTCATCTTTGATAGTCCATCTAGAAGCTTTTGTGTAGAATAAAAAAAACGTTAAAATCAACACATTTAATAACAAAAATAATCTGTATGGGTTCAGGCGGAGACTGGTCTGGGCACAACTTGAAAACTGTTTGTTAGTTTCGGGCTTGAAAATAAAGAAAAAATGCATTTATCACGTTCAACATATCCACCTTATTGTCTTAAGAATGCGGTTCAATAGCATGATTTAACTAATCAAAAATATCGGAAACTTTTCCAAGGTAAATAAAAAATAAACAAATATAAAATCAATGTATCACATTATCCATGATGCAGAAATGCACCAGAAAAGCATAATTATCACAAAATGCAGATCCTCATCACAGTAGTAATAATATTAAGAATAAAAATGTCCTCGTCAGTCAATTATAAATAAAGCTCAATAGAGTGCAGTAAAAGAACGTCATATGGTGATTAAGGCATTGGGCTTCTATATGCAGCTCACTACTTATGTAAGTTAATTAAAATTCCCACTCTACGAGTACGTGGAATATAAAATACCGCCTAAATTTGCTCATCCATCTATGCGGCGGAACGCCAGACATACACTCTAGCAAACACGGCTCGTATTCCTTTAAAAATGTGCAGTAAAAGGACATTTCCATACTAATGGAGAGTAATGCTGCTCGCATCGTCTCAATTTATAGTAATAGTATGACTTTTTTCAGGAAAAAAAGTGATAAGCAACGATCTTTTTACTAGCTCTGCACTTATAAGAGTCGTGAAACGCTACCGCTTACGCTACAGAGGTGGGAAGGGAGAGAATTAGTTATCATCATTAATGGATTCAAGTATCAACAGAAAAGACCGTGAACAGAATTGAAAGCAAACTCCTTATTTAAGTTCAACGTCTTCCAAGGATTCGACACGAAGGATTTTCGAAAACATTTATTTTTTTTAGAATTGCCACTAGCGTTTTTGATTGAAACACCAGAGGTTTAAGTTATTTTCATGACAAATGGAATGTTTGTCTTGAATTATGACAGGTATATTTGAATACCCATTTATCTATATCATTGATGACTTATAAGGAGCTGATACATCGCAAATGATACAGGCCATCTTAGTGCAAAAAAGGAATGTTAGCTTAAAACAAACAATTTAGGCGAAATTTATTTTCTGTTGCAGGAAGCATTTTAGAGATATTATACAATATTTATTTTGATTTTACAGTACTTTCATTGTTTTCATGTTGAACATCTTCTGAGAAAGTGCCAAGACTTTTCGAAAACTTAGACTTTGTCAATAATAGCACTAATGATTTTGATTGAAATACTAGAATATTTAGATTATTTAATGACAAATGAAATGTTTGCTTATGATCATTATCGGATATAAGTAAGCTAAAATCGTCAATATATAACCATTTTGGAATGCTTCCATCCTGACGCACATTTACTTGTTTCTTCAAAATTTGTGTGTATATATTCTTAGCTATTCTTAGTTCTGATGAAATAACACGTAACATATGCTAAACCTAAGGAATCAAGTTACATACCTTATATGACTTTATAAATATTTGCAATTTTGCTTCCTATGTATAAAATACTACAGGTAGTGCATCTGTGAACAGCAAAACACGCTTGAATGGAGCTTTCATTGAATGCAAGTCAACATGGTTTTCCTGGCAAAAAAATCTGTAAACTAAAGTACTGTCTGATATGTAAGATATGTTTGTAAGTAACTTTAGGTATTTACAATCACACTGCAATCTCAAAATACTCATTCACAACGGCTTATCTTTCCAACCATTCCAAATGTAGCATACCCCTTCACAGAAGTAGTCTCTTTGCTTGTTTCGTTGTATGTGCAACAGGGATAGAGTATCTCGCACTGTGGTTTTCCTCTCTGGATACAACATAATAAGCCACGTTAACAGTGGTCATATATGACCATTGTAGTTAAAGATGGGGCATAAATGAAACAAAAACAGAAAATTAACCAATATTAATAATTCATACACTAAAATTACAAGAAGTATTCCACAGTAATTTTGATGTAAACCGGCAATCTTACCTCTGTCTGCGAGGTTGTAATCAAGGTCGGGATATTCTGCGCCACTCTGCCATCGTAGAAAGCAACTTTTTACTTTCAGTATCCTTGGTTCGACGTAGATTTGTTCTGTAGTCGTGTTTAACGCCTGCTCTTACTACATACGGCACTGCAGGCGATGACACCGATGATGCATGAAATGAAGATGGAGCACCAGTGGAATGATATTGAGGGGGAAACCAGAGATCCCGGAGAAAACCCGCCCCAGCGCCGTGTTGCCCACCACAAATCTCACTTTGCGGTCGCTTGGGATCGAACACGAGCCGTCTTGGTGAGAGCCAAATGGTCTAACTACTCAACCATAGAACGGCATGTAGATCTAACCTGCACGAACCTCAGGGTTAATTCATGAAATTAGCTATGGATAGCTGAAATGCTGGTTAAGGCGGGATTTCAGTTTAAGTAGGCATAAAAAATATTTTCCTAAGATTCACTGAAATACCACTCGACATTTAAGTTTCAGCACACCCGGGATCCTTTAATTCGGGCGCAATTTATTTAACCTTTTCACTTTAATATTTCAATCTAGAGTTGCAAATTATCCGCTTGCAAATTTGTCGCTACTGTTAAATGTTTTTACTGAAATCCTTTGACTTCTACTAACATTGCACTCCAATGAAAAAGGATATCCTTACAACGTATTCGATGGAAGTGTATCTATCTTCTTTCAAATTATTGTATAGTGCACCTATATATGATTAGCTGGCAGCCTTGTGTACTCTACGACCGAGTAGGGTTTAATTTCTCTCTATTCTCTGTTTTCTTTTCAGCTAGAGACATCTTTCATCTGTTTGGTTCTTCTTTTTTTTTTTTAATTTTTTTTTTTCATAGTCCTTACACATTAGAATTTATTTTTAAGTTTATGTCATTGTGAATGCTTCCATTATAGTCTACACCATACAGTTTTCAAGTTTATATTATGCTTAATTTTCATTGTGAATGGAACCTAATACATTTTAACTCTAAATCCCTAAGATTCAAGTTTCTCATAGTTGTACTTGCTAAGATCAGATCATAACCATTGAAATCACAGCCTTTTTATGCATTTTAGTAATTTTCAAACTGCACCAGAACTGGGTCATCAAATGGAATTAATAATGGTTACCGAAACATTTCCTGAATATGCACCTTTTCAAGACAAGTAAACTATGCAGGCAGAAAGGAAGATATACTGTTTTTCCTCAGACATTTACTTCCAGCTCATCAATAACTGTTTTGAAGCATTGTGCCATTTTTAATTTATTCAACACTATTTTTCTAGATCAATGAATATTTTGATAATAATTTAGAACATATCTGAATTCTTAGCTCCATTTGCAACATTCACAGATTGTTTTCACAGTTACACATTTTCAAGTATAATTAATTCCACATTAATCATGCTAGGTTAAGCCATTTCCCTATAAATACAAAATTATAAAAAATTACTTTTTCACAACTTCCTCAGTCTTCAAGACAAGTTGCTGATACTTATATAACTCTTATTTTTATTATTTATTTTTTCTCAAACATGGATTCCATGCATGGCTCATATTAAATTTATACTCACTGTTTCTCTTATAGCATACTGAATTATCTACAGTATGTATTATTTCCAAATGATAGAAAACAGGAAAATATGTAACATTTTCAAGGTTCTACAAGACATTACCTGAAGTAATGGTTTTTATTTGAAGAATAGCTATTTTGCTGTACACATTATGAATCTAACAAGTTCTTTCCACCTTTCTACCAATTTGTAGCTGTGCAAGGTGTAACATTTATCTGTCATTTGCACATCCCTGCCATTGTATAATAATTCTAAATTTACATATGCTTACATACATCATACATACATGCATACATACATTCATACGCACACACACATCCTTCGGTACTTCTATATAAATATGGATTTACCTCATTCCTTGTAACTTCTTGTGATGGTACCTGTTGTCACAAATGGTAAATGTACTTTCTTGGTACAAAGTTTATAACTGACAAACAAATTGCACTGTTTTGAGTGACAAACCACACATTTACTGATTGGTCATAACAAAATGCAGTTGTATAAAATAAATTTAAAAAAAGAAGATATAAAAATCAATTTAAATATCATATACTTCAAGAGTACAATTTGAGCAAAAGGAAATGGACCAATCATAGAATACAAGAGAAGGAGAACCTACCAGCAGATCTCCTTAAAGTGCGAGGCAAACACAATGACTAGGATTATGCACCACTCTAATGCTTTCCTGCACAGCAATAGGCCACAGGAGAATATGTAATATTTTATACTTTTTTTTTTCATTCTTTTTCTTTTTCCCTGAACACTTGTTGGTTGGCTGGTTAACTTGTCAATGTCCATGCTGCTACGTTATATATGATACTTTAAGGGGGGTGGGGATATAAATAAAGACTGAAGCGCTGCATTAAACACAACCCCAAGGTTACAAGTAATGTCTTCATGTTTTTGCTAATACACTCCACTTGGGCTATACATGCGGTAGTCCCTGTACTTCCATCATTTCCTCCTGGCAGCTGGAACTGTCTAAAGTATTAGTGTGTGTGCCAAATGTGAACCCTGAGGCTGGGCTGAGGTGATGACGTGGACTAAAGGGACTGCGCAAAGCTGCTACTGGTGTGGGGAACGCTGTCTTACGTGGTGATCGTGCTTTCACAATTCGAGGTGGTTTGTACATCTCCTCCAAAACTGAAGGTGCCACGTATGTGAATCCCTGAAACACCATATTTGCGCTTTCACTTAGTGTTGATTCATCAGGGGAATCTATTGGAGTCTGTTTTGTAAATTTTGTATCAAACTGTGAGACATCATCTTCACCAGCCAGAGCAGGTTTGAATGGAGGCTCCAATTTTCTTCCTAAAACATCTGTCCAACTTATATGTTTGAAAAAAGGATGTCCTTTAATTGCTTCGCCATTGCTAGGACCCGAACCCAAGCGCTGACCAACCTGTCTCTTGAGCAGTTTTCGAATAAGATCCCTTGCATCTGGTGTTAGATACGGAGGTAGATTCAGTCTTCCTTTCAGGATTTTTTCTATTGTCTTCTTGCGATTCTCTGCTGTAAATGGTGGCGCACCAGTGAGCATGTCATACATTAGAGCGCCTAGTGACCACCAGTCCACAGCCTTGCCATGTCCACTGCGAGTCAATATTTCTGGTGCCATATATTCAATAGTGCCACAGAATGTGTGTGTTACTATGCCCTCCTGGATATGCTCCTTACAGAGACCAAATTCTGTTAGCTTCACATGACCTTGTGAATCCAGAAGAATATTCTCGGGCTTCAAATCCCTATAAATAATTCCTTGAGTGTGTAAATGCTCAAGTGCTAATATAATTTCAGATAAGTAGAAGCAAGCTGTATCCTCCAAGAAAATACCTTCTCGTTCAAGATGCATGAAGAGCTCTCCACCACTTAAGTATTCCAGAATCAGGTAAAGTTTGCCACCCGTTTGGAAGGCATAGATCAGGTCCACGATGAACGGGTGCTTGACAGCTTCTAAGATATTCCTTTCTGCTTTAGTATGTGCAGTGTCCTTCTGGTTCCGCACTATTGATGCTTTTCTTAGGACTTTCATGGCAAAAATTGTTCCTGCATCCTGGCCTGTAACCTTCCGAACTTGGAACACTTTCCCATAACCACCTTTTCCTAGAACCTTTCGCAATTCAAAATCTTGTGGGCCTGTCTTTTCCTTTCCTGGATTAACATTCTGTTCTGACAGCTGAACAGTTTCTAAATCTTCAGACTCTATTATAGCATTGACATTTGGATCCTGATCAAAATCACCCTCTTCAATTTCAATGGCATCATCATCTGAATCATCTTGCCCAACCTCTGCGTCAAGTAGTTCTATATCGAAAACACCTGCCATAATCTGAACTTCGTATATTACATTGAAGACTACGTAATCTACAAATATTTTACACTTTTTAATTCATTCACTTCCTTTTGCTTCAATATTGCTTCATGATAACATTGCTCCACCTGCCTGCTTCATGTGTGGAAAGTGGGTTATTTGCAAAATCTACAGATACGGAGCGGAGCAGAGCGAAGCCAAATGAGCTCGGGGTTTTCAATTCATTACGATCTCAAACATTGGAAGTTTAAACCTTCACAAAATATTTGTTGGATTAACTCGAGGATACACAGCGAAATGTGTATTTACCCTTAAGATTTAGAAATCACCTGGAAATCACAACCTCACGTTCAAATAGCAGTGGATATCCAACGCCTCTACAACTTTATGTTGCAGCTAAATCACGCGTTTTTGTGTTATTTATTTAACTATGTTTACAGAATTAAAAAAGTTACAAATTTCTCCCGCAGCTTTACAAATATACAGTTATTATTCAGCTATAGCCAATACTTCGAGAATTAATTAAGCTCCTCCGTAATTAGTAGACCATCGTTAATTAATTATTCATATTTTAACAATTTCTTTATAAGTAGTCTGAATTTTTGCTTCACGGCACACAGCACAAAACATGTGAAATTTTTGAAAATTGGGCCTGTATTCTATATAAGGAACCTTTATTTATTTTCCCGATGTATTATGTGAGGTACAATACAAATTTAGCTTTCTTCAACTCTTTTATTCCTTAGCACAAGTATACGTTGCTTACCAAAAATTTCTTACACAGATCCTATTGTTAACAGATTTTGACATGCACTTTTGTGAAACGTCAATGTGTCTGTTAGTGATAAGCGTAACTAAAAACGAAGTTGGATAAATAATTAAGGGCTTACAGGAAGCGTTCCTCAAGACAAAAATGTTTATTACGAACACCTTTTATTTCGCTTCACTTCCTCAAAGACTCATCAAACGATTTTGATTACAGTAACATACAATTTGAGACACTGCAGTGAAAACAGGTACACATCCTGAATTTCTTGCAAGCATCAGTTGCAGTTGGAAATTAATCGTTCTTCCACACTAGCTGTGAATAGGCTGAAGTTAATTGCCATCAATTAAACTAATAATAGTTGTTTAACTATATAAAGCCTGGGACTTAAGTATTTACGGCATAGTAAGTCGTCACAAAGGGCACGTATCTCATTGCACATATGAGAAGACCTAGTAGTTTACCGGGAAATATGTGTCATGCTGGCATTTGGCCATAGTAGCTGAACAATTAGGAGCAACCGGACGGAAACCGGAATAGCCGTGATTCACATCCGGGCTAAGGCATTGAATTTTTCAGTCTGACTTTACCTATCAGTTGTAGTTCTTTTAATTTAAATTAACTTTAATTGGCTCCGATAGCTTAACGATAGTGGGTGACTTGTACAAACGATATTCAATTGTTAAACATTGAGACAGTATCTCAAAAACCCTAAAGAAAATTAACATCGAGGTTTCAAAGTGCACTATTTCAGGTTACATTTTGGGTATATTATCACACTTCATGTAAATAATAATTTAGATATATATTTTAATAAAACAAAAAGTCTAGGAAATAACCTTGCCTTTAAATTTAATTATGTGTGTATTACAATTCCATCACTTGTTTATTTAACTGCCATGTCCTTCTAAGCTAATTTACAAAAATACGTTTCCTATGGTTCTCGCTTAACTTCTATTCTTATTGCTATTCGCTCACACACAAATTTACAAGAACACAAACATTCAGCCTCTCAGCAACACCTAAACCGTAGTCTTCCACGAAACGGAACACCAAATTCAAAATACTCTAGGGACTATGACCCGAAGCAACGCAACAATGAGAGAATTTCGCTTAGCAAGTATGATCAAAGTTTCTATTTTATATTACCATGTAGTTTTCCAGAAAATGGGGCAAATATGTAACATATTATCTCATCAATTTTAGTTAAACGAAAACACATAAATGTTGAAAATAAACTATGGCCTTTTGGGACATAACATAAAAAACCGTGGCACTACAGTTCTAATCGGACCAGTGCCTGCCAACTCGACGGCCGGCCTCAGGCCCACATAAGCAGAGTAGACGTTGGTGAACATCCGACCCATACGGGGAGGAGATGTGGTCAGCATCTCGGCATCCCCATCCGGAAAGTTGAGCCGGAAAGTTGGCTGTTTTGAACAGGGCCTCTTACCTATTACAAGCTTCTCGATTTCCTCACGATGCTTAGTGGACACCGGTTCTGAACCCGGGGCTTAAAATCCAGAACCCCAGGGGTGGGAGTGAACCCGGGCCGCTTTCCGTGGAAACGAAAACAAAAAGCATGATGCCTTAGCCCACTACGCCACGGTGCAGGAAATGACATGTAAATATATCACTAAATATACGTGCGGACGTTTTTGACCCTCCAGATATCACACAATTTAACACCTTAGTGGGCGCCAAGTGAGATTAGGAGGACGAACTCCAGAATCTTAAATGAAATCATCTTATGCATTTAAAAATTCTGACAGTCCTCAATAAATGAAGAAACTTTTATTTATAGCAGTTCTCCTAAAATGAATACATAAGAATTTATTTAATACATCTAATGAGCACATGTGGAAACATTGTAATAATGCACAAGAATAAGTTTCTGACAGATTTTGGTTTTAAAGACACTTTCTTATTTTTAGTTTACCGTTATATCAATTCTCATAGTCACGGTACTTCCAAGTGAGCAGCATTTACTCTCCAACAGCGTTCCAAAATGTCACGAAATATTTTGTGATGCCATGTACGTGGTGTGGATATTCTGGGTAAGACAGTAACCATTAATGCCATTTACATAATTCAAAACAGGCTTTGGTTTTCCACATTTTTCCTCGTTATTCAGGATCCTGTTTCAATGAACTTCTTTTCAGTTTTTGGCGCTGTGGACTGTGCTGTTTCCCTCTGGATTACCTCAATAAACAAATGACACACCTATTGCTGAATTCATATTCTTTTGTCATATTGAAAGATACGAATTAAAGCTTTTATCTTTTCCTTTTCACCAAGGTTTTCCAAGTTTGGTGATATACTATGTAGATAAACACTAGATTGCGTTTTCCAACGGCTATCTTTAATATGTTAAGAATTAATACTCAAAACGAATTACTTATTTGCGTAAAATTACTGAAAGACCAGACGGCGTGAATGCTATCTTATGCAATATTCAAATGTTTCTTGGCATACTTAATTTAGTGAATTAAAGAAAATTGCAACAATTTATATATTCTCAATCCTTCCTTTTAGAAACAAAAGCTGTTTGGTCAAAATTTGCATAATTAAGGGCTATAATGATGTATAACATTTGTGCCACGCTCTCACTAAACATTTTTAAATTCACCCAACTTCGGCCCGACTGAGAAGAAACCATTAAGCTGTAAAAAGTGGTCCTCCCTCCAAGAGAATACAAAATATCCCACATAATCTTATTGATCCATATGAACATTATTTCAAAACCATTTTCTTCACTTTGTTCAGAAATGAACATACAATATTTTTAAACTTTCACAAAAAATGTTAATAGTTTGGCCAGCACATTATTGTTTGACACAAAGCCGACTATAGTTGGACTCGGCCGATATATTTACATATCATAAAAATGAAGTATTACATTGAATGAGTTTCTGTATCCACGTCGGACTCAATGACCTAGCTGTCGGCGCGCCCTTGCACCACACACACTAACTCAATCCTCGATCACTAATTTATTGCTTTCTCAATCAGGTACATCGTAGGTATACCAATCCAACCAAAACTTTGATGTTGATAATACTCTGGAAATAACTATTTTGAGGTCCCCTAATCCCAAACGATCAATTTTAGGAAAAGGTGCACCAGTGTCTGTGTGTGTTTGAGAGAGAGAGAGAGTATATGCGTACGTACGTATGTGCAGGAGGGCTCATTTTACTATGGATAAGATGTCTCAAAGGAAACGGCTAGATATCCAACTTAGGATTTAAGTAAACTTCTAAGTATGCTCCATAATAAATTTAGCGAAGATCGCAAAAACAACCCTAAATTCGGAACATGAATGCTTTCCGAAAAAGGGCTCAAAGTGTTTGATTAACCAAACCATTTATCCAAACGAGCAGCCAAATTGTAGGTTACTCCATATGACTGGATACATAAATGTCAAGAACAGCTGTTCTGGTGTCACTGTATCGTTCATAGAAACTGCTTATTTTTATTTTTATGGTAATGCATATTTTAGAATTGTATTTTCTGCTTAATGTTGTTCGGTTACTCTTGCTATGGAGTGGGGGTATCTACGCATAGTATGCAACTTGATAGCCTTGTAAGCAGGTTTTGAAACTGATAGAATTTCTGAATGAATTCGATCTTCACACAGTGGTAGAGGAGATTTGACACAAGAACCTTATCTGTGAACCCCGAAAAGATATAAGGGGCCACTTCCCTAAACCATCAATCACACTTCACTTTCACCTTTCGGAAACAAAACAGACGAGAGTTTAACTGCTTCTTATTCATAGTTTGCAAAGGTTTCCAGACCCTTTGCTTCTTTTTGTCGCGGCCAGGTCGTGTTCTTACAATTACTTAGTGTCCTGAAAACGTACGTGTTTTTCCATTATTTCATTGCTTTCATGAAAGAAAAAGAAAAAAAGAAAAACATTTTTGTATCTTATGCGTGCACATGCTTGTTTTCTTACGAAAGTTAGAACTTAAAGGCCACACGCAAAACCAATAACTATGAATATTCCACTGGAACAGGTGTATTTCTCCAAACAATAGGATCGAAACATACGCAGAATTCCTCATACCACCACATTCCATTGCAGCACTGAACACATACAGATAAATACACTACCCAAACCGAGAATCCCGTAGCAACACGTACGCATTCTTCTTATCTACCCTTGACATTCCTTTGTCATCTTCATCAGATTTTCATAGACCTCAGTATGTCGAAACAGGTACAGGATTCACCACACCACAAAATTCATCTGTGATATTGATTACGCATTCCAAAAGCAAGTCAAAACTTGTATACAACATCTCGATCTCTTATTAACACGTATACTCTCTCCGCAAGCAGATACAACATTCTGTAATTGAATCAGAAAGACAAATAATCAATTAAGATGGTCTTAGTAGGCTTTTTGATAAAATAATACTTAAAAGAGCTTCCGAAAATGTAATTATATCAATTCTAAAAGTAATTACATCTTTCACGGAAACAGATATCCTTTCGTGTGTTAAAACAGTGGCAGAACGCTAAGGGGCAAATCCCATTAAACTAAGGGCAGTGGCGCGACTTAATTTTGTTCTGTATCAAGAACAGAAAGAATCTTAACATTTTTATACTTATGTAACAAATTCTTAATTTTAGAGGGAATATAGTCACATTTCAGACTGGAAAGTAGCTCAGGATTTTGTATTTGACTTACCCGTGTATAAGCATAGCTATTTTTACTTTCTTTACTACGCAATTAGAACAAGTAGCCCTTAAACGAAAAACAGCATTTTTAGAAAAAGAAGTACGCGCGATGTGTTTTTGCGTATGTGTATATGTCCATGTGTGTATGTATGTGTTTGTGTGTGTGCGTATGTGTATGTGTGTCCCTGTGTCTGTGAACAATGTAACTCATACACAAAAAGTATGCTAAATATCAAACTGGTATTATATTTCGGCATCTTCAAGTATGCAACATAAATATTTTTGAGAAGCCTTTTTGAAAATTGAGACGTTGGCCACTCAGTATACGTATAATACCTATAAGGTGCAACATTTATTATGAAATATGTAAATGGGACACAAAAAGACAGTGTTATTTTTGAAAGAACTAGAGTAAAAGATTCGTTTTTACTAAAAGTCATTCAATTCATAGAGAGATACGTCTAGATGCTTTAAACCTGGAACGGCATTCCAGAATGTGCATAAATTTGATACGCTTTCCAGCTCGGTTTGTACTGTTATTTCCTTTGAAGGTCTCTGCTCTTGTTGAAGAATATTTTCCTTAACTGTGAGACACAGTACCAAAGATGTGAACTTCCAGAAACGTTAGACAGCTTTGTTCTTCTGGGAAACCTTACAATAGCAAACAATAGCTTGTTCATTGCAACCCCTTTCATTCAATAGAGTTTCCAAAGCTTTGGCGGCGACACCTTAGATTTACACACACACGCACACACACACACACACACACACACACACACACACACACACACAGTGATAACATAGGTATCTCCGTTACATTTTACAGGTGAACATGATGTGCTATGATTATTTCAGAGGCCGTACAGACACATGGCAAAAATCTAATGTTAAAATTTAAGGAACCCACAAAAGTAGCGCTATTAAGCATAAAACGGTCGCCTTAATTTCCTAGGGCTTAATGTTTATCCTATAAAATAAATGGAAAATATAAATATTTTATTTGTTCCTCTTAGGGATTTAAAAGAGAGTTGTGTCAGACCAAAATGCGTAAGGTAGTGTAGGTTCGATCCACATCGACGGGCTACCCCAAATTCGCGAAATGCAAGATACTTTCCCATATGCAATGAATTTCTTTTTCATTGTGTTTTCTTTTTTTGTTTCTATTGTGCTTCTATATTTTAAAGACATATGGTAACGCAGAACTGATAGCTCAAATCCTTGCTGAAAAGTAAAAGGAAGCCTTTGGTCACTGGACCATTCGTGACACCTGCAACATCGGTCATACGTTTCGCTATTAGAGTGCAAACGTAAATATTCTGTAATATTTTCTATTTTATCTGTTTTCCAACTAACTTTTCCTGCTATTTTTCTGACTTCCCTCTGCCAATATATACATTTCTATCGCCGTCATTAAATTTATTCCTGCTTCTATTTCTTAACTCGATTCTTCGAGATGACATTTTAAGTCTTATAATGATAACTATCTTAGTATACCCTCTGCAATATCTATTAACAAAATTGCTGCAGTTGTGAACTTTGTGAAATTTTTATTATGATTTTGTTGGTGTGTGCGAGAATAGGCAACACCAATTGACTTTAATTTTAAGGAAGACTAATGATGAGATAATTGAATGGAATTGCCGGCTGCTCGAGGACGTAAAACTACGTATTTTTAATGTTAGAACGCGAATTGCTACCATTGAAATATTATATGCCAATTTATTATGTATTCACATTTTACGGCTTTAAAAATAACTTTTGATAATGACAATGAGAAACATAAGCTGCCGAGAGTCGCAGAAATGCTAATCTGATTATTCTTTATGTTCATGACGAAATATGTTTAACCGAATACAGTCTTTAACCGCTGTGCCATACCGTCCACGCCCTCCATTAATTTTGGAAGAGAATACATATTATTTAAAATGAATTCTTATGTTTTATAAATTCAAGCTTACTCCTGGTTAGGGGTTAACATTTTGAGTAACCACCATGCAACACCGCTAAGGGTGCAGAAATTATCTACAACAAACACCTTTGTAAGACGTTAACACACTCAAGAAAGATACGATTTATTGAACTACTTCTTCTTATATTAACCTAAACACAGCCCACTTCAGGTTTACCAAAGTTTCTACTTATATTTCCAAAATTGAAGATTCTCCTTAGTGTCTGAAACGTTACTGTTATGTGTTTCGTTACATAAAGTTAAATAACTTTTTAAGGATGTGAGAACACACCACGTCTTGTGGTAAGAATGCGTCCATAAGTACAATCTTCTGAATATAACTAATTTCCAGTCACTTGATTTTTACGCCAATAGGATTCTTGTCAACTGAATATACCAGGTTGATTACCTTTGCTATGATAGCTTATATTATTTGCCTTTATCTCAACATATACATTGTCTTAGCTAATAACATCAGAGGTTGCAATATGGAGGAAAAAGGTTTGGGAAGAAAAATGGGAGAAAGTAGAGAAGAGGATAGTAGCTATAAAAATGTTAACAGGTAGGGAGGAAAAGAAGGTAAGAAGTATTGGTGAGTTCTTGCAGAAAGTAAAAGAAAAATGGGCCAGAAAAGTAAAAAATGTAAGAAAGGAAGAGGAGGGGGAAGAAAGGGACTAATTAAGTAATCAAGGAGGTGTGGAGGTTAAGAGCTATCTGGCACAGCAAAAGACCAGGGTGTAATGCAAGCCAAGGTATCAACAATGTAATGACAAATAAATGTAGCCAAAAGTTGGAAATTGTAAAATTTTGGAATATGCACAGTAAATATATCATATCATAAAAATTATTAACTGACAAACTGGCAGCTCTTACTCCCTGTATACTGAATGTATTTAAAATATAGTGGTTAGTTTTGCAATTGTTTATCCATTTTTATATAATTGCTTTACAAAATTATTAATCTGGTACAGTTGATAACCCGGATATAGTATTTCTGCAGCTTTCCATGCTGCTTCGCCGATATCTTCAGTTACAATGGTATTAAGTTGTTCTTTTTCCATTCTGTAACTCTTCATTTGAGGAGAGAATTTGTGAAACGTATAACATTTCTCTTTTCGATGATAGTGCAGTTAATGGGCTCCCTTTACCTTCGAAAGTTCTCAAATAATTGGTGCAACGTGGTTTGGTTACAATGTCGTTCGTCATTTAGAATCGCTACTTCAAAGATGGGCATTATATCTTTATAGATCCTCGGTGTACTGCGTCCTTAGGCGTTTTAACATCTCCTTTTACGATCCATCAGAGTTGATGTTACCAACTTCAGATGTTGCTCTCCTTTATAACCTCTAGATACACATTGTATAACCTCTGAAAATTGCTTTTCTTCCTTTGTCTTTTAACTCTCTAATAACTGGGGTATGTTCCTCATTGTATACAGAGTTAACAGAGCATGGTATACAAAGGAATTGTGTTTTTTAACAAATACTTTAACTGAATTATAATTGGCTTTCAATATTTAAGCACGTTTAGTAATTTGCCTGGTCTTCCCTGCTGAAAGCCTGAAAATTTCGTTTTAGATAAATATTCTCTATTGTAATCCCCATGTTAGTTTTACTGTTTTTTCTAGCGCTTCTTGTCATTTCTTTGCATTTACATCGAATATGAACATTTATTTGAGAACATTTAATTTAAATCTTATTTGATAAATTCCCAATCCAAAAGTTTTGAAGTAATTGTACAATATCTAGGAAGAGCCAAATCACATGCTTATAGTGTAAATGCTTTTTATGGCATGAGGTAACATTAGACTTCTTCTTCATCATCTTCTTCTTCATTTTGATAGGCTAGGCTTACACCAGTTCCCTCTTCACTCCAAAGATACCTTTTTAGGTCTTCCGATGTCGCGTATACCTACTGGTTTATATCTTCTCATTTGATTCTCCATTCTGTTTTCCTCCGTTCTATGTGATGGATTCAAGTCAGTTTTCTCATATCCGATCGTTAATGGAATATATTTTAAGTGCACTTCCTATCGTTTTGCAGGATATTTTGTCACATATTGTATAATCTTTAGCTGTTATAGGAATTATGCTTTGTGTTGCTAATATCAATAGTGGTAAAACTCGTTATAAGACAATTTATGCCAGGAAAATGCCTATCAATTCGACTGCCGGCAGTACATTAAATGCACTCAGATATGAACACCAAATCGTAGGGAGAGGTTATTTGGCGGAACCATGGATCCCGCAGGCCACTACTAATCGTAGCTTTTAATGTTGCTGAATCTACCACTCCTATATAACATGAATCGAAGATCGTTACCCTTATAGAGTAGGCTAAGATTGCATAATATCTGTTTTTAAAATGATATACCTACCAGGGGAATCACAAAAGGTTCCAGGACCTCAAACTTCCTAGCCCGTGCTGAGCCATCTTTGGACCCCAGTACTCAGAAGAGACCCTCCCACTCATCCATGGGGCATTACACCTGAAAGCATTTTACTTTACCTCAGATAACACATATGTAACGGGGCAGTCGGAATGGTAAGTAAGATAAGGTGGTCCGCGCCGTGGCCGAGTGCTTAGAACAATAGACTCTCATCAAAGCGGCTTAGGCTCGATACCAGACGACCATATGTGGGATTTTTGCTGGACAAAGCGGCGACAAACGGGTGCTCCGGTTTCGCCGGCCATTTCATACCACCAGTGCTGCATCTTCATTTCATGTTCTGTTCCTAATAAATTAACATTATTAGTTTTAGCTGCACATCATTCTATTAATATTGATTTAGCTATTTCATGAGTAGCGCATATTTGACGAAATATAAATTCCGGTTGACTTATCAGTATATAGTAAAAGAGGACGTTATACACTACGTTCGCCCGGAGTAAACCGATAAGCTTTTATCGCTAAACAAAGACAGTCCAAACTTAATTGAAGTTTGGCTGTCGTGAATGTTCTGGAAGGTTCCTGCGGCTGTATAAATGAGCCCACTCGCCGTGAACACACTGAGTCCCGCAGTCTTGCCAGTGAGTGAGTTTGTCGATGTGAGTTTTGAGGTGTTCGCGGGTGCGGAAGTCCTATGAGTGACAAAGTCAAACGGTGTCTTGCGGTGTTTGAGAGTGAGTCCATCAGTGGGTACGTGACTGAGTCAGTAAGTACGACAAAAAGTGCTGTTTTATGAGTGAGTTTGTGACAGTGGCGAAGTGTGGTGAGCAATGTTGTAGCACGATATTGAAGACGACTTGTGTTCAAGACCCTAACAAGTGAACCGTATGTAGCAAGTGCACACGAGGGCTTGTTTCGCTTCGCCGCATATCAACTCCATGAAAGAGAAGTAGCTTTCAGAACAAAGTGAGAGTGAGCAGCATAACTATTACGTATTGTTTAAGTAGCAAAGTGAGCTATCAGCGAAAATTGAACGAAATATTTAAGTGGCAGAGAAAACTGAGTGAAGTAACAGTAGGATAATCTGAGCGAGTGACAATTGGAAAAACGGCGCAATGTGTACTTTTGTAATAAAACTTACATAAATTAGAAGTATATTATATTGGAAATTTGTTTTAAATACATTGTTTATAACTTAGTTATTTCGAAAAATTTTAACGATTGAGGAACCATCTCCTCTGTAAGTGGAGTTTCTAAATAATGAACTTCATTTTAATGTATATTCTTTGTAATAATAATGTAAATACAGGAAATATCAGACAAAATATGTCTAAAATAGCTAACTTAGTTTCGCAAATAATGAATATCATTTATAAATGATTAATCAGTTAGTAAATACATTTTCTTCTCCATTGCAACATTTTAGGAGGGAACATTACTATTAACTGGAGTTAACACGTGAAATCAAGTAAATTTACATTAATATTAAGACAATTAGGTGCCTTTTAAAGGCAACATGACTCAGTGAAATTCATTGGCACCGGTTTAAAATATATATGTTTATAATAAATAATGTAATGTTGGATGGAATGGCTGAAACTGTCCCACTCTCCATAAAGGCTCTAACATGCGGTAATATATTTTCCATTGTTGCAACGAAACCTATATTGGATGGGAAAGCTCAGAATTGGTAAACCTGCCTTAATGTTAGAGTAGACACAAGCCATGCATGCTGATTTCAAGTACATACTTTAGTTTAACATTTTGACCCGGCTTATTATTTTCTGACATTCAGGGGCAATTTTCCTCTTTCTGCCTGTAGCATGTAGTGTGTGTATGTGTGTGTGTTGTGTGTGTGTGTGTGTGTGTGTGTGTGTGTGTGTGTGTGTGTGTGTGTGTGTGTGTGTGTGTGTCTGTGGACAACGGCCTGCCTTTCGGCAACACAATGCGAAGAGAACGGACGCTTCTTGGACATAAGATAAACCGAAACACAAAACAAGGAAATTGGTTAAAACTCATGTCTTCTCCAGTGACAACCCATCATTGCGCATTTCGTTATTGCACAGACACTTTCTATTCTTACCATTTACATATTTGTTAATCAGGGGCTAGTTGCTTCTTTCTATTTCTCTGCTGTATTACATGTTCACTACCATAGCCATTTTAGCAGTATTTTTCCTTTCCTTCTATGCGCTCCTGTTAGGCTTTCCCCATGCAGATGAGTTGGCGGCTGAGAGACAGTTTGAGTCCAGAGGCTCTACTCCCATTAGCCTTGAACCCGTAGGAACAAGACCCGGACCTCCTTCAACCCGGGAGTATCCGAGCTGTCCCAAAGGGCGCTCGGCGTCCTCCGAGGGGCTTTCCATAGGGCAAGACCTAGAGACTAACAAGCCCCCCCCCATCTGGTCCTAGGGACACAAGACGGGATGGAAGTGGATACGCCACTTACGCGCGTCAACACTCAAGGTGAAGACTACCGAAAAACCTCGGTGGGGCCGCCTGGTGATCTAGCACACCTTCTACTAGCTTAGCAGGCTAGTACCCGGAAACTTAATGGCTTCCCTCAACCCCGTCCGAAGACGTACCCAATCTCCCACGGGTATCGGGAACACACTGCCCCCTCGAAGCCATCCAAATCCGAACAACTCCCGAAGGAGGGGCTCGGCTGTTCGGCCCGAGGTTCCTCTAGTAACGTCAGAGGTACCACGAGTGCTAGGGGTCCGTAGCTCCCGCACTTTGGCAGCTGAAAGGGACGGATCCCTTCCCCTACGGGGGGTGGCTGAGAGACAGCATAACAGGTCTGTTCTGCTAGTTACAATAGCAGAAGTGATTGGAGTGATTAAACCCCAGACACCTGTAACATTGAGGGAGTCCGCCAGAACCCTTTGCTGGTTTTATGTGAACCCGGAGGTAGCAGATGGTGGTGACACCATCGATCTTAACTTCCGGATCACTGGCTCTTATAGATCTAAGTTCTTTTATCACTTTTTTTTGCTGGTTTCCACCTTTTTAGCTTTAAGCTAATTCTTATTATAATTGCTCCAACTTTTCAAGTTTTTATATTTCTAATTTTAACTTTTCCCCTAATTAATGCCATGCCTTTTTCTTAATTTATAATTTCATTTATTGTTTCCCCTTCAGTTTTTTTTTCTTAAGGTTTAGTTTTTTCAATCATTTCCTAAGCCTACTTTCACATCATCGCGCATCACTTCCTTTCTTTCCTGCTTATTTTTCAACAGCCCCTTCACTCTTGTAATTACATGCATTGGCCCAGTATCCTCCTTTCGTTTTAATGCTGTCTTTTGTTTCAAATGTTCTGCTTAACTCCACACATTTTGCATGTGTCCCTTTCTCTGGTGTTCGGCGGAACCGAGCTACCTGCACTACCTGCTTTAGGAAGTTGCATTACTTTCTTCCAATAGGTAGTTTCCCCTACTTCCTTCCCTAAGCCCGCATGTAACCCTAGCTAATCTCCCCTCAAAAAAATTCTCACCCTTACTTCCGTGCTGTCTGCCTCACTGACCCAATTTTCCCCTTCCCTCGCTTCATCACATTCGCTTTTCTGCTACCCCCTTCTCTTCTCTCCAAGCCTCCCTCTATACGTTTGACTTCCCCCGTTTGGGGTTATCGTTTGCTTATAATATTTGTTGTGCCTTCTTTTGGCTACTCCAAGTTCGATGCGGTCCATCTTTTTACCCTGCGTTGCTACCATTTCTGCTCGATCTACAACGCACACTGTCCAGATACGGATTATGCCATTCTTCCTTGATTAAGCTAGTGTCTTAGTTGATCAACAGTTGTCTCATTATATCTATGTGCTCACACGATTTTATTTACATAAATGTCTCATCCTTTTAGTTTCTTTACCTCTTTGTTTCACAGTTGTGCATTGTTGCATTTTTCTAATGTGTTTCTTCTCCGGCTTCCTTCCGGAAATCTAATAGTACTAGATCTCGTAATTTTTCGTCCCTATTGACAATTTTCTCGGCATGAATTCATCCTGCTGGTTTCCTTGATCGTTGAAATTGTACTGTTAAATTTTCTGTTACGTCTTTCAATTTCACCTATCTTTTCTTTTCCTTTCCTTTATTGACTTGCATATTCTTTCTGATTATCTATAACTTCTTCAGCAATTCCTCTTCTTTGCTTTGCTCCCACCAATCTCCTTTCAACCCCTATTTTTCAACCAACATTTCTCCTTCAGATTTTCCACGCAAGTCTGTTGTCACCTCGGTTGCCCTCTTATTTTTCTTCCTACTCTCGGGATTGTCACTGCTACACATCTTCTCCCTTCCACGGCTCAATTAGTACATTTTACTTATTGTTTACATTAGACAAAGTAAACCAGAGGAACAAATGCTAGAGAGTCTATCAGTCAGATGTTTTGATATTAGGAAGAGAAGATTAGGTAGAAGAAGAAGCAGAATAGGAGCTGGAGAACGGATAAGATGAAGAGCTGGAGAGAAATGAAAAGATGATAGTACTGATGATAACGACAATGATAAAGAGGAAAAATGTTACAGAAGAGAGAGTGAAAAAGTAAAGCTTAGGAACAGTAGATAGACAACAATTATAGAAAATCAAACTTTACGAAAGTTTTGCCTACAATTGTTTGGAATTTCTATAAGATGGTGAAAATATCTAAATTATACATACAGTAATTAATTAAATTCCAATCATAAAATTAAACCAAATGTCGACTGGTTCATATAAATTGAGTTGCCAAATTACGGAGGTCTGCGAATAAGTTGTTAGATGATAAGGTGGCTCTTGTGGCAGAAGTGTTTGAGAAACACCGGCTTAAGACATACGTTATTCCCGTATTCCTCTGCACATACTAAAAATTAGCAATAAGAAAATTTTGTAACTGTTTATCTCAAGGTGAAGTACCCAAAATAGCGGAAAGAGCGTTTGTAAGAACAGTTTGTACTAGTCAAAACAACGATATGAGTGGAACACATCAGCTGTTAAAAAAAAGTTTTTGAGTATCTATGTTCGCGTGTGCGTATGTCTGATTGTGTGCTTGTGTGTGTGTGTGTGTGTGTGTGTGTGTGTGTGTGTGTGTGTAGATATGTGTATGTTCATGAGCAGTATGACTCAAAAATGAACAGTTGGTTATAAACTCAATTTGGTATTTAATATCAGCATTTTAATGTAAGTAGTACTTTCTTTTGTAAAGTCGAAATACCATCAAGAATAAAAATAAATGAAAATAATGCACTAAATATGCTGCTCTTTGTGCTATGTCATGTTAACAAAACAGTAAGGATAAGCAGCAAATAGGTGTATAAACGTTACAAAAAATTATCCACGATTATAATGTAATTATATCAGTAGAAGAGGCTTGGAAAATGGCATTTATAGGGAAATAAATAAAAAGATCCAAGATTGCGCTAAATAATACAGCGTTTGAAGAGGTGGGAAAATTTAATTTCGGGGGCTGTAATGAAGCCGCAACATAAAAATTCTTCCAAAGAGTGCAGTGCATATGATGATGATTATGAGTTCAGAATTTTCCAAAGATTCGACACCAAGATTTCCAAGAAAATCCTTTATATACGCTAACATTTATATGGAATGTTTTTCGAACATTTCTATTTTATCAGAATAGCTTCTAAAGATTACTATTAAAATGGAGTACGTTGAACGTATTTTCATCTCAAATGACTATATATTGACTTTTAGGATGTCTTGAGAAGTCCTCTTTATTCTGAATAACATTTGTAACCTACGAATATTAAAGATTAGTCAAAGGTTTACAATATAGAAATTTATATCACGCCAAAACAGACAATTTATGTGATACTTTTCTTTTGGGTGAGAAATTTCTAGGTTGATCTTTATCTGAACTTTTCCTTATGTGTACTTTTCTCAATAGGTGAAATGTCATGCCAAGAGAATGGAATTTCAGAATCATCAATTAGCAGCCAAGTCCTAATAAATTAAACTATCGTTTAAAGCCCACTGCATTCCTATATTCCGTTGCTTATAAAAGAATGTTAGCAATAATTTCCAATTCTTCAATTGTTTATCCCTAGTTTAGCATAAAGTAGATAGAAAACTAACTCTTGAAATAATTGGAAAGTTATAATTAGATTGAAAAATTAAATTCCATAACAAGGATTTTTCAGTCTGCCTATACCTTTAAAACTTTGTCCTACACACGGCTGTTATTAAGAACAGTTTATTTTCATTTTGAGAAATAGTTTTTCTAGGAGTAGAGAAAGTCTTGGAACAAAAGCACATACGATTATTTTTGGTAATGCTGATTACTACATTCTTGGTGAATGAAGCACCACAGGCGGTGAGCACTTAAAATACATTCAGAAAATTATAATATGGAAAGAAAATTTGGGAAGAAACGTTCAAACCTACGTTTGCGGAAAATACATTTGTGGCATTTGTCGCTAAAGAGGACTGAGGAGAACCTTGAAAGAGGCAGTCAGCAAATACTATCCCGCTACGGACAGTATCACAAAAATATTACTCAATATTATGAATTAACACTTACATTTACACATTCTCCGTTTTTTATAATTGAAGTACTCGTAACCCTAATTTATCTTAGGGTCTCACACAGGCGAACACCATGTTCATATTGTGTGTAGTGATCCTTCTCCCTCCCAAGTTTCCACTTTTTCTCCATCTATTCTGCTCCCATTGTTCCCTATTATTTCTGATTTTCTTTCGCCTGTTTATTCACTTTCACGAATAGGTTCCTCTTCGCTTTTATTACTCCACTTTCCATATACACTTTCCTGGTCTTCTATAACATGATTTGGGTATTTCATTCTCTATCTTTATGTCTCTCTTACATTACCTGTCCTCAAATTCCAAAATTTCATTTTCCCTAACTAAAATGCACTATCTGGTATGCTGTTATTTAACCTACTCCTTTACTAATTATTTATATTGTGAATTTTTGGGTTCGTGAAATTAAAAGTTCAATTGCACAAACTAAAATTGTTCTTTATTTCCACCGAATTACAGTTGAAACAATTGCCTATTACATAGAATTACGTAGCGCACACGATTACAATTCACCAGTTCGTCTGTCAGAGGTCCACTCTGCCTCGCAATTACGCACAACTCCTCCGATGCACGTACACAGTATTCCGATCCGTTTCTCACTCGGCGCTCCTCACGGCCAAGATCTGAACTGACTCACCAACTGCAGGCCTTATATAGGGAAGATCGCCGTTTCTGAGAAGGTTCGCGACGCGTACAATTATCCCAAGGTTTCCAGGCGTAAAGGGAGGGGAAAGAGACGGTACAGGGCCCGTGCCACTCTTCTAATCATCCCCCTCAGTTAGTGACACGAGACAAATGGGTAGGCGTGGGCTAAATGCTTCCCGTCTGCCTTCCGATAATTAGGTGACAATATTTCTTCCTTATTTTAAATTTCTTAGTAGCTTTTTCATATTCTTACACTTGCATTTACCACTTTGTTGCCTTTCTCTCCGACGTTTCCTCCCTATCAGCGTAAACCGTTATTCATTTGAACACTATACTTCATCAGTCATCACCCCACGCTCTTTTCCTTCCACTTTCGTCACAACCTCTTACCCAACTTGCTTTGTCTTCTCATACGCCGTGTTTCTTCAGATTTCTTTTCGTCCCTTGATTTCTTATATAAGATTACATCATTCTTTTTTAGTCATTCACCATTTCCATTCATATATAATCTATATTTCTCATTTTTCTTGTTCCTTACCATCCCCTCCGAAATTTTATTCACCATCCTTATCTCCTTTACGCATTCGGGGCTGATCACATATCAGATCTTCGCATTCATTTCCATCGCCAGAATTAATGTTATCTACCAACTTCACCTTCACCCCGAGTTCTGTTAATGTAGTTTTTCCTTCGTTTCTGTTTTGTCTTGTGCCAGTATTCTCTGTTATGGCAATACTTCTAATTTGCTGGTCTCATATTACCTATTTTATTGTCATTATTTGTTTTCATTTTTGTTTAAAAATGAATTCATTGACTAATATTTGATTGTATTTACATTTGCACACATTGAAAATTTTCCTGCGACTAGAGTACCCGTTTTTTAAATTTATTTTATACTCGTAGAACTTGGGAGAGCAGGTATGAGAGCCATAAAGGGCTGCTCCTGTACTTTTTCCTCAAAGTTAAGTACTTATAGGTAGCAACGGAGTAACATAATAGCAAAAAGTTACTTTAATAACTGATAATATCTACTATACGTATATTTCTGTGTAATTCTTATGGAATTTTACAGAATTCAACCAACAGACCTTCAGGGGTTACAGAGGACTGTTTGGTTAGGACTTTGGTGTAGGAGTGCAACTGTTAACTATGGCTAATTTTTACGTAATGTTATTACAAATGTGTTGATAGAGGAACCCAACTTGGAAGCCCATTGACTGTAAGGAGCGCTTGAAGGCGGAATCGGTAAAAGTTTGTAAATTCTGCGGAAAAACATACATTAAAAAGGTGGTCATGATTGTCATTCTTTAGTAACAGATAATACACTGGGTTGCATTGATCAAACACACACACGTGCTTGGGGTGCAGTATCTTATTGATTTTAGCTATATGGCATTTAGAAAAAAGATAAGAAAGAGCAGAAAGAAGAAAGGAAACGCTTACTTTACATCACGTTTCTGCTTGCAATTCAAAGCACACAAATGAAGAAAGAAAACATTCGCTGAATAAATAAATCACAATTTGTGTGTGACCTCGGCTTTTTGTAAGTGTATGACAGAACGCCTCTAAAAATATTCGCGATAACTTTCGCAGGCTCACCACAATTATAAGCCTGGAGTTGGAAATTTAAGTGAAATAAAATTAACCCACTAACGTATAACCCAATAAAACGTTTAGGAACAGAAAAATTCACATGTACTCCGGAACTTATAAGAATAACATTAAAGCGAAATTTATTATTAAGTACAAGAATATAACAACTTAGATAAACTCTGGAAAATCACAACGACACACGCAAGTAAGTTATAGCTAATTAGAAATAGAAAGATCTTTTCCCATCTGTGGCTCAGCGTACTCAAATATTTCTCAGAATATCGCCAATAACACGATCTTATATAGCGCTAAGACAGACGAAACGAAGGGACTCAGTAACACCATCACATTGAAATGCTATCCGACACTTACACCGTAACAAAACTTAACGAAGACCCACACAAAGAAGTCAAAATAAGTAACCACAACCAAACAAATTAGGTGAAAATGAAGAAAGGATAGTGGCGCCGTGACACGGAAGAGTAGGGCACAATTAGCTGATATACTTGTATCTGTAGTAAAATTCTCCAAACAATAAATGTGAATTTGGTGACAAATTACAGTGTTTCTGTGTCAATAGTCACACGATAATACTAATGTATTTGAGTTTACTGCTGTTTGCAATGAATGAAAATCAATAATGTGGCAAGTGTTAGATAAAGTTTTTCTAATTTGCCATTACTTGCAGTAATGATACATATGCTATGTAAACAAATTAATTCATTTGCAACATACAACTTAACTTAAAGCACTCACCTTGAAAATTAAAGTGTTAGAGCTTGTAGGAGGTACAACCTAGTACACCGACGACCATTCTATTTCTTTTGGATGAATTTTGCCTCTATCTATGATGCATTGACTTCTTCATGTGAAATTGGAGGTACGCGAGGTGCTGTGGCCTCTACTGACAGCATTTTCTAGAAAAATCAAAGCTCCTGTACACGAAAACACCGCTCTGGTACCTATTTTAGCGCTGGTGGGTGAAAGTCAAAATTTAGAGTTGAACTATGAAAGTATCAATTTTGGGAGTCACCAGTAGAGAAACTAGCATGAAACGAAGAGATAGTCCATTACCGACAAAGGTGGCTAGAACACGTAGATAGAATAAATGTTCATTTGGAGTTCGCAGGCCTTTGGTTGAAGGAAAAGCGGAAGAAATATGAAAAAAGCTCAAATGGAGTCCTTCTTGCATCGTCAATCCGTGATCTCTAAATCCAAAATCGAAGTCACAATCTCCTTTTTCGATATGACCTCTCAAAAATAGTTATGTTGTTATCCTTATTTGATCAATTATATATAAAAACTCAGTGAAAATTTTGTTGGAAGAGGGAGCAAGTAATTTATAAGAAAGCTAAAACTTAATAAGGTCTATCTGTTTTATTTAGTGCAAATACTATACAAATGTTTCATTTAGCAGGTCGTATTGGGCCTACCTCGCAGCCATCTTCCGTTGAAGTTAGTTACTCCCGGATAACGCGGACGCCGAAAGGTTTGCCTAACCATCTCAGTAAAGGGGACGCGAGAGCTACATAGAGGAACCGTGCTAAACTTAAGACCAGAGCTTGAAAACCAATACCTAACTATCATAGTTCGTTTGCTAGCGCACTCCCTCACTACGGTGAAGTACCGGATTTGATTCCTGGGCTCGGAAAAGGTTTTTGTGCGGGTGAATGATTGTCCCTCATCAAAAGAATACGCACAAGGGCCAAAGCACATTATTAGTTTAAGGCATATCAACATCTCGCAGCTAATTTATAAACAACATATAATGTAACAGTTCGTGCTACACAATGAGCAATATTAAATAAATGATATTATGTCTTTTAATCCAATAAAGAATAATAGGTATAATGAATATAATTAATGTTCCCTTAAACCATGCTATAGACTGAAAAATATCATCATCATTATTATCGTTATCATTATTTGTATCATTATTATTATCCTTCAAAAATATTCCGGGAATTATCAGGTGCGTCTCAGATTGGCTTTCCATGACACTTCTTGGAACGATCCCTCGATTCTTAAACGCATCTCTCTACGTCTAAAACACATGTTTAGAAGGTGGATGTGTCGTTTGGAAATCTTTGTGAATACAGCCTTCGGGACTCAGCTGAGGGTCTCTCCATAGATCATTATCATATCTGTGTACTCTTCGCTTGAGTACATTACACTTGCTATCTGTTTGACAGGTCCATGCGAACTTATAATAGGGAAATCAGGAGAAAACGCAAGCAAATAGCAGCACTGCTCTATGAAGCTTCACTTGTAAAGTACGGACCAAATAGGAAGTCCTCCAGTGAGGGGAAATGTGGTTTGCAGGGGGGATAGGAATGTCAGCGAAAGTTGTCACTTTCTCTCCCCGGCTGCCTGTACTGTCATTCTTTCAGGTTGAAACGGAGGGATGGAGGTGAGGTCCAAAGTGGACTGCTGGCACTTGCGCATGCGCTTCCAAAGGACTCCCTAACTGTTCTGTACTCTACGTGCACTTTCCTTCTGAACAGCAGCGACGAGGCAACCCTTCTTGCACTAGCGTATGAGGGAATCGTAGAATTACAGAGGATGGCTAGCGTGGGCCACCTGGTATATGCCTCTCAAAGCTACTGATACATGTTTTCAAATACGGTTTATTATAAACGCAACATCATACCTCTACAGCGTATAGTCGTCGTAAGGAGTAGTACTTTCCAATGGCGAACGAATTATCAGCGTCGATACAGGTTTTCAAGATTTTACACGAACACGCACATGCAAATACATAGGTATACACACGCGCGCACTTCCTCTCTTTATGATAATGTACATTTCAAAGCTAATTTGAGGTTCTCTAATTCTCTTAACACTGAAATGGACATGTCGACATGGTGCTTTTGTGATTAATGTTCAACCAACTGGTTGACTACCACCACACTACTCTGCACACTTCCGTGGTCTTGGCTGCAACGGTTTGACCATTAGGGTACCGTATTTATGGGGCAAATGTGATACATACATAGGTGTGTAGCAGTGTCCTAACCAACCCGTCTCTCACATAAGCAGATGTACTTCAACGCAGAGTGATGCATGCGACTCTGAAAGCTATACAGCTGTTAAAGAGTGCCAATAAATAAGAACTCAGTTTATTTATTATTTATTACTAGGTAATTTCTTTTGCGGAAATTAATCGTTCTTCCATACTAGCCGTGTGTAGGCTAAGGTTTGGATAGGTATAGTAGGACTGAAAACTTCAATGCTATAGCCGGGATTTCAATCGCGGATCTCTCTGTCTCCGCCCGGTTACTCTTAACCGGCTAGTATGGCCAACCTGCCAGCATGACATTAAATTGTCCAATTGATTCTTATTTTTTATTATTATCTGCAGCTTAGTAACTAGGTGGCATAGTGCTAAATATCACAAGCAAATAGATTTCAGAGTATAAGCTTAAAATTTCTTGTTCTGCCAAAGAAACAGTTTTTGATTAAAACATCGCAAATAGGAATCAAAATCATATCTTTATTTAAGGAATTGTTGTTGAAAAATACGACCTTGACATATGTTCTTTTAATAGACCTGCCTACCTCCTTCATTGTAAAACAATTGTTAGAGCGGCAAAATCGGCACGTTTTATAATATTAAAATAAAAAACGCTGTTTTTCAAACCCATTGTCTTTAATTGATACAGCATTTACTTGAATGTAATTTCAGTAAAGCATATACAAAATATTTTCATAGTTATCACGAATATTCAACATATATTTCCATATGCTTTGAATATGTATATTAACAGTTTCAAGTCTTGCTCTTCCTCGAATTAGACTTCATGATTGCAGCTTATTAGAAAACATGTACCTACATTCGTAACTACTTGTGAATAAAATTCGCCCCTTTAGTTTAAAATTTGATTGACTTTCTGTTAGCTGAAAGTCATTTCAGTGATTCATTTTATCTCTAGCTTTTGTAGTTGAGATAGACAAGGTGTGATTATATTAATAACAAGCTTAAGATGTACATTTTACTCTATTTTATTATTTGACGTAAAGCACTCAGATGACTTACGAAATTACTTACCCTAGGATCTGTGTGCATCAAAGATTTATTTACAGCACCTTGTAACTAATTTAGTTTAAATAATTTTTAGACTTTTTCTACACTGTGATAATTTAAAAATTGCCACTTCTCGTCCAGTAATTTAAATAATATGCGCTGCAGATTCACATTTCTTACGCTATCCATTTGAGCGTCAGTTTCTCTAGGTGAGAAGGATTTTCTAAATAACACAATATCTGAATTCTGTCGATCACTATTTTATGTACGCCAGCACCAAAATTCAAGTTTACATACTTATTCTTGTACTAGAATAAAGGTCATATTCTTAGAAAAAAGTTTATAATTCAATAAAAAATAAAAATCCATACTTAATTTGCAATTTTTGCGTAATTTTTTGTATTATTACAAGATTTTCATAGAGAAATCAATCCTTTTGTCTTATTTGAATGACACTTCAAGGTATTTAACGAATAGCGAAAGTTACTAAGTTTTCTCTTTCTGTAATAATAAATATAATTTTGCTGTACACATTTTAAAATAATTTATTGCTTAAAACAAAAGTAATTACCTAAGATAACAAGTATAAGACATCAAAAAACTAGTAATTAAAATTCGTAATATCTAAATATACAATTTTCTGAAATATACTTATACAACTGATTGCACTTCAATTCTGGCTACCTTTAGTGAGATTTACAATTTTTATAGAGCATATTATAAATATCTACTTAACATTCGTCGTGAGCAATGTCACTGACTCCATAGCCGAATCAACAATGTTTTAATCGAGTAAGTTGAAAAAGATTCGCGTTCTCCTATCCTGACGGACGTAGTTGGCCAACCTTGGTGGTTGTCCCAAATATGCTGTGTAGAGTTGTTTGTTGTAACGGTGTAGTTCGTAAAATTAGTATGCTTCAACAGATTTGCTTTTAAAGATTTTGTTTATCCCTCATGGTTTACTAGTCGATGCAGGTCATTTAGAACACACAGACTACTTAGGCTACTCCTTGTCAAGAGAATTACGAGGGCTGTTCAATAAAGAATGATCACAATTTCTATTTCCAGCGGCGTCGCGAATAGATTCTGTCATAAATCATTCTAAGAATTAACTGCTACTTCGGCACTACTGCTGGGAAACATCGATAAATCGTATACGTAAGGTTTCTGAAGCTAAACCTCAGTAGCCCAGAGAAATCGGCAATCTAGTGCATTTTAATCACTGAGTTTCGTTGGCACTCACCTCCGCTCATTGGTTAAAACGGCAATATTTCAAATTTCGATGAAATTGCGCCATATTGTTTGTATACAAGAAATATTTTGGGTGTATGTTCTTTATAGGTTCCTGAGGATATCTAAAGAGCATGTTTGATAGCAAGTATAATTTTGTATTTATGAGATCATTTAATTAAAACAGTATTATTTTTCAGACAAAAGCTTTTATTTTATAGAGAATGTACTTTTTTGTAATTTACGTGCTCCAACGATGAATTGAATAGGTGAAATGATGCTTAAATGAGCCCAGGGTCCATAGAGCTTAGAGTTACCCGACATTCGTATTTTCAGGATAACGGAAAACCCCAGAAAAACTTATCTAGGTAACTCACCTTGACCTAACTCAGCTTGAACGTGAGGCAGACACGCTACCGAGACGGCAGAGAGTGTAAAATGTTAATATAATTAATTATATTTAAAATATTACCAGAAAAACAAAAATTCAATAGAAATCCCTCCTATGACTTCTATTCAATTTATGTGCTTACTTACCTCGCCAAAAGAGAATCCATTCATCACAAACAGTTGCAACTTACTAAATGATTTATTCACCTTAAGCGCCTTGAGGATCTGTATTGTCCTCTTTATGAAAAACTGTAATTCTCTATTCGTTCATACTCCATGAGATAAATACATATCATGTGATATCAATGACAAATAAATTTGTGTATAATTTACAAATTACATCAGTGCCTAGCTCACTGCTTGTGTTCGAAAATACATCAGTAGCTTCCTTTCATCAGTTATTGTATTTCTCGTTCATTCATATATAATTAGACAGAAAACTAAAATATTTAAATTTAAAACTATAAAAATCTTTAAAATAAAAAAATGTGATAGAAAATACATGCAAAAGGATAAGAGTATTCTTGTACAACAATCTAATGTTATTTGTGACCACTAACTTAATAGAGAGTGGCTATAATAGCTCAAACACTGCATTTTTGCTAGGGATTAAACTAACTTCCTTCATGCGTTTTAGTATGTAAGAAAAGTCAGCCGTGCGAATGTTAAGGTGTTTCATCTAAATTGATTGAAATGTTTAGATATTAACAAATTTGGAGTCACCTTAAAGCCCAACAAGCTCATATGCTTGCCATTTTATCTCCTCGTACATGAAAATGGTTCTAGTTCTTAATTTATTGAAATTGTTTTATATATTTTTTGTAGTGCCCTCAACGTATGTATTATTCGCTTTTATGTGACAATGAAGGCGATTTAATGTAGCATATCTCTCTAAAACCTTGGAGGGAAGGCATACGGCAACTCTTATGTTTGTTCTTAATTTTATTCTTTTTCCTACAAAGTTTGCCAGAACGGACTCGTGGTTTTCAGACGTAAGCGCAAGATATATGAATGCCAACGTCTCTCAACTGCTCTACACAAGACAGCTTTGGGCCTTTGCCCATCTATGTGAGAAAAATACTACTTCAACTAGGCAATAAAGCTGAATAAGACAAAAAGTGTGTGTTTTTTGTACAGAATGACTGCTTCTCAGAAAACAATCCAAAACAAAAAGAAATATAAGATACAAAGAGTGAAAGAGTATGCGACCGGGAAAGTAGCCAATTTTTCCAGATTAGGTAGGAGAAAAGTGAAGATGTGAGTTGGCTGATGGATATGAAGGAGCCGCCGTCAAAAGGACTGAGGAAATAACTCTTCAATAGCTATGCTACAAAGGAAAATGGAAAATTTGGTTCTCAGATCAATAAAGTGCTCCATCGAAATATTCGTGCTGCCAAAATCTCATACGGCAAAACTTTCCAATGAGTGGTTGGATCCTCTCGGGCTACATTGACAAAGATAACCATTTTATTTAGTTTTTTCCCCTTTTTAGTGAAGTAGGGTAAGCTGATCAGTAATGAATATAAATTGGAAAAGATAATAAGTTTTCTTCTTCTGTTCTTGGACTCAAATGACCTAGCCGTAGACGGGCCGTTAAACCCCACACATTCAATCACTCTTCCACCCCGAAAATTCATACGAGCTAATAGAGTATTTACAGAACTTCTAAGAGGAGTGGACTATTTCCTTTCTTTCTGTATGGAATAAGCAAGAAGCCGCAACATTTATTACTTCTTTATGTTTTTAATTCCATTACGTCTTCAAACACACTGACATCTGGAACTAGAACTATATTTCAATAAGGAGAAGTAATAGATTCGCAATATGATGTGGTTGATTAGCTTGTGATAATTAATATCTGAGAATTACAGTGTCACCATAGGTACGCAATTCCTTCTTTCGAAAGTCATGTGTTTCGGTGGTCTCGTGTCGTAGATTTGTAGCTTTTAAGAGAACCTCCAGTCTGATAAAGAGTCTTCTGAGCAAAATTAAACCGCATTTTACGCCCAATGTCGAATGGAATGCAGAGAATAAAGCAGTTAAAGGGCATTCTTAAATAAAACACAATTTCAGTTATTCCATATACATGCATCACAGCTTCTTATGTTGTATAAAGTAGGAGGCACTTAGTGAGGTTTACATATACAGCCGTTATTTGGTTACAGTGGCCATGCTTCAACTGCACAACAGGCTGTTCCATTCCATTATTGATAAACACTGGCTGCTTTCATTTCTAGCATGCATTACACTGCTTAAGGATAGAAGCTGATAGTATATCAGAGATTTAGACTACAGTTCTGACTCTCCGGAACACTATTACATTAAGCAGCACAGTTAACTAAGGTGTGTGCGCCTGAAGCTCACTCTGCAGTTCCTGTAATCCGGTTCATTTAGCTTCTATGTTGTAGTCTACGCATTCACCACTACTTAGGAATAATCACGTCGGTTATATTTAATGACTACATTACTGCCATATGATTACATTATCAGAAGCATATTACCATAATTCAACTTATCCTCTCTCTTTCTCCCTTGTTCTAATGCATTCTTCTTAAAATTAACTATTGTAGAACTTTCTCGCACTAAACGTTAAAGGTTTGTAGTCACTTTATTCGTGTATTTAATGTTAAGTAAATGGAGCTAGAAAAGGAGCGGGAAGTATAAATCATAAAATACCGGAACAAAGTTAGTACCTTGTGTTTGTTTTGTACGTTTTAGGGGAGATTAAGCTTGAGACTAACCTTAATATAGGTAAATTAATGTTTGCTTATGAGGAAAGCATTTATCCAAATGTTTGTGCACACTTTTCATTTACATTTAAAAAAGTTACTGAGCGCTTAACCACAAACAGCTTCACCCATTTTATTTATACGGTCCTTCAAAGATAATTTCGTACCTTGAAGCGTTACTTGCTTTATAACCTTTAAAGCAAGAGATACAAAACTTACGATTTCCGTGGCTAAAGGGATTTACTTTCAAAAAACACTTAAAGTAGGCAGAAGTTTTCCCTAACTGTTCTCCCTTGTTAAAATCCACTCAGTAGTCGTCCACCAACATTTGGTAATGTAATTTCTCAGTGAATAAAACATTTTGTCACTGTAGTTGTGATTAATAAACCACTAAAACTGATTCTAGAAGGTGCACCAGTCAGATTTGTAGATTGTGAAAGTCAGCTTTATGGAATACTCCTGCAAATGAGATAGGTAATAAAATTCTGTAAGGCTGATATAAGAAAGCGAAAGATTAAAATGTTTTAAGTAATTGATTAAAATTTTATGAACTTGTGGCAGTTATATCATGTTTCAAATTTTAAAAACTGATTTGGAATTATTATGGAAAGATTAATCTGTACGGACTTGAAAGTGTGAAATTAGATAGGTCAAGAAATGGTACAATGTGACTGAGATATTATGTAATACTGTCCGTATTAGTATAGTCGCGCTGATGGAACGGTTACTATGGATTTATCTTTGGTAATAGATACCTCTCAGACAACGCACTGATTATTCCACGTAAAGTGATTATGTATCTGTCATTTGTGATTTCTGCGAATTCCATTGGCTGAAGTGATGCGTTCATTGGTGCTTAGCACACGACCAGGAGACACGTCAGTAACCCTCTCACTCTTACAAGAATAATCAGTGTGTTATCTGAGAGATTTCTGTTAACAAAGATAAATCCATGGTAACCGTTCGAGCATCGCAACTATACTACTTGGCAAAGCCAGAAAGCGTATCGAGAAAAATTCGCAATGTAGCGACGTTTACCTCAGCGTATCGCACATTCACGGCGAGTACAGTGTATGTATATGCTGTTCAGATATAATGATGTCTTCCGGATAGCAATGTGTCACACATCGGCAGACGCGAGAAAACATATCATATAGACACACGCAGCTTCCAATCGCTCTATTTGTGTTTCGTAACTTACTGTACATCAAATTACTAATATTTCACTCTTCTAATCGACAAGATAAGGCCCGATAAGGGCCGATCACAGCACTGGTCATCTGAAGGTCGATACGCCTCAACACTCTATCGAGTAATAACTGTAAGAATATGATTAATGTAGTGACGTGGACCAGTAGAAGATGGCTTATTCGCTTGCGATAGCAACGTAAGAAGGAGAAGCATAAGATTAATTGGAATTAGCATCCTTGTGCAAAAGAACGTAGGAGAAAGACGTATATTTTTGTCTCTCCGAGTTTGTGCAGAAATAAATTTCTGTGTATGCATTTAAGATGTACATACAGCGTGTGCGTCATAGAGGATACATAGAGGATACCTCGATACATTAGTCATCGTTTGTTAAAGAATGACATTTATATTATTGAGATATTGTATCAGAATTTTGAAATGTTTCTTAGGAACAATCCTCATCCTTGAAAAAGAAAAGAATTATTTGTTCATTCTTCAGCAACAGTAATAAATCTTCCTCTGTTCCGCAACCATGGCCAAAGGTAAGATTTCTTATTCCATTGCTGCCAAGGAACCTACAGGACCAAACTACAAGATCGTTACAAAGGTGAGAATCAAATCATCAGACCATGGCTCATTCAATCACATTTGCAACACATTCATTTAAAACCGTTGCAAATGGTTGCCACAATGCGGGACTTCTAGAACGTCATCTTCAAACACCCCGTTCGCAAAATTTTAAAACTGTTGCAAACTTATTCCGTAAATTTTCTTAAGAAGAGAAAACATGTATTTATGGTTATATACTTGTCCTAACTATGGCACATAAATTAAAAATTTCCCATAACCACTTTTTTTTTTTTTTACTTGTTTCATTTATACCCCGCCTTTAACTACAATGGTCATATCGGCGGCCGTTCTCCTTTGGAACATATCGAAGCTGTTAACTCGTATTCGTTAGGTTTTAATCATTACATCACACACACATTCACACTCTCATTCATACTTCCAGACTCTGAGGAAGCTGGGGAATCATCTTGGCAGGAGAAAAATCCCCATCACCACCGCCGGGAATCGAACCCGGGACCCCTAGCACGGCAGGCAGGTACTCTACCGACTGAGCTACGGGGCCAAGCTTTTTAATCTTATATTATTTCAAATTGGCGTTATTTACCAAATATTTACGAATATCATCCTCACTGACACATTGTAAATTCTCTTTGAAAATTCAGGACAGGCACTTTACAACCACAATTTATTATTAACAGAAAGTCAGTTGAAAAATTTAGGCACTACGTTCATATCCTTATACCCAATTTTTAATCTTACTGCAGGAATCTCCAAGTTACATCTGCTTAAAGACAAGTTTGTGGAACACGTAGTCATATCGGACGATGAATGAACGGGTAAAATGATGTTCAAATGAGTCCAGTGCCCAGAGAGGCCATGGTTAACTGAGTTTCATATTTCAGGATGGGGAAGAATCGTGCAAAAGGAAAAGCTTATCCAAATAACTCACGCTGACCAAGATTCGATTTTGGAACTTCTTAAATGTGAGGCAGACACGCTACCATCACGGTAAAGGGACCGACGGGGATAACAATAAAAAATTAATATCATATGCTACTGTCTATTCTGTGAAACACATCCGACTGCGGTGCCACATGTAGTAACAGCGGTTGTTAAACTCTGATTTTCATTACATTTATGAAACACACAAAATCAGAATAAACACTTAGAAACTAAATTGTTGTAATTTTTAGCCCACTGTCAATGGGTTATATTTAACTAACGAAATGCGGAAGCTTCCTTAATAACAAGAAGCTCTAGAGAATCCTGTACATGCATACTTAATACGCAAACATACGGGTACACACTAACAAATTTTGTAAGGTAAGTGTGGCTCAATATATTGTGACTTCGTGGGTTGGTAGAATAAAAAGTCTTGTTTGCAGAAATTAAAAACACACTTTATTGTAGTATAACAGAAACTTTGTACAACCCTTACTTACAGCAGCAAAAGATATGACATTGGCAAACAGCAGTCTCAAAGGTCGACTCAAAGCTCCGCCGCACGTAAACAAACAAAAGAAATCACTACGGTACAGTTCAAATATACACTGTTGCGTTAACCATCAGACAACTCAACTCATATACACAACACAACTGCTGCTCTAACACCTTGCGGGGCTTTTTGTACCCCCAGCCATTGTTTCTAGAAAACCGCAGACCATTCGATAACAATTGCGACTACAACAGAAAGGCGAAAAATTCCTAAACTTCTCTCTTTCTTTCTCTCTCTGTTTGTTTCTCTCTCTCTTGGCAAGCATCCAGCTCTCCTGCACGCATGCCACTCTCTGTCTCTTTCTTTTCTGCCCACGCGCACAGCTCTGGCTTTACGGCGGCTCCAACACAACAATGCGATCGGTGACAATACATATGTACCTTGAAAAGTGAAACGCGTAATTTATATCACGTGGCCCAACTGCCCCGTCTTTTAGGTAAGCAGATATCCTTTAGAACAGTTGCAGGACACAACGGGGTAAATTCAGTTAAAAGGGTGGTGGTGGTGGCGTGACCGAATTTAGTTCTTGAACGTCGCGAGACAGTCCCCAGGCTTGAACTGCCACGTGTAGTTCGTGTTAATATATAAGAGCAGCGTAAAAACAGGAAGAGTTTTAGAATATTTTCCGTTTATATTAAAGAATATTTTAATTTTAGAGAGAATAAACTCACTCTTCAGATTGGCAATTTATTGAGCAATTGTTATTATGCTTGTCCGTAATTTCCTATAGCTATTTTTAAATTCTTCACTACACACTTAACACTATGTGAGGAAGGTATTATTCCACCCCAAAATTCAGATCTGAGATTTGCGTGGAATGCTGTAGAACAATATCTGTGTACTGGTCGTGATATGTAATTAGATCACTATGATTATATAAGCTATGAATGAGCGATTCTTTTGCTTCGTTTGAATTGAAACCTTTTATGACCTCTTGGGCTACGCGTGAGAAGAGACACAGTCATGCAGTGCTATATAACCGTACTGGTCTCCACATTATACTGCTAGAATGTCAAATTTCTTTAAGGGACACAAGAGCTTGTCTGCAAAACTATAGCCCATCAGTTATAAAATAAGCACAGGCACATATTTAGCCTGTAATGTGGATCTTCAAAGCCCAGTGAATAAAACAAAAAGCAGGCGAAGTTTCGATAATGTTGTTCCATACAAAGGCAAAATACTGCAGAAACATAAAGTTGCTTCATATTCTGGTTTTCTTAAGCCAAAGGCTCAGATCTGTTGCTTTCATGTTTTGATTTATTCTACAAAGAGTATAGCCATTTAATAATAATCAACATAACATCAATAGTAATACGAATAGTGATGTAATGATAGCAATAACAGAAAGCGAGCATATGCTGCTGAAACACAATATACCCTCAAAGCTTGCATGGTTTACTTAACTGTTCTTTGCAGTGCGTATAGTTCGTAACATTAGATAATATCAACACAAACAGAATGTCAGGGAACTGATGCGCTGCGCTGACATGACTTTATCTACTCTTGCAAAACTCTTCTTGTAAATGCTTATTGCTCTTTCAACTTCATGTCATTCGATATAACAGTTATCTGATTACTAATTTCCTTGTAGGTGCAAGGTCCACTTGGGAATGCTGCAGGCTTTAAGGGATAGTTCACTCTTTAAAGATCTGGTCGCTTTGAGGTCGTTTACGTTCTGCTCTCTTTGCATGGACAAGCGTTAAAATTAAATTCGGCTTCCTACTTTAGCAAAACTGTAAGTACTGGAAAAATCAGGCAAATGGTCGTAATATGGAATAGCTTCGAAACTGTTCTCTTCACGAAAAAGAAAAGTATTCCCTGGTGTAATTTGTATGTTTTAACGAAATCTCCATTATTTATGCCTTTAAAATTGGTCTAACTCTTAAGGATTTTAATTTATGCAAAAAATTATCCAGAATGTAGAGCACTTCTGATGACATTTCCAGAAAATTCAATATATCTATCAATTTAGTTACTCATGAAAATATTTTAAACTTATAGCAGGCCCTCGTAGCCACGGTCGTTAGAACGTATGTCTCTAGCGTTCCACCGCGTAGAGGGTCGTGGGTTCGAGTCCCGCTCTGGGCATGAGTGTTTATGTGTATAGTGTAAAGTGTATGTGTGTGAAATTACAGAAAACAGATAGGTAATTAAAGGGAAACAATAAATACCGGTCAAATAAGGAATATATATATATATATACTTTATGTAAATTAAAAAAAACAAAAACATATTATTTTAAACAAAATCGTTAGACCTATTTTTGAGAAATACACAATTTTCGAAAGATTTTCCATGTTAAGCATATTGGATTTGGGGGGGGAGGTATCTGAAAATCTTATCATTGCAGACTTGGAAGATGTCGGACTAAAGTACTAAGTTTGATATTTAAAATAATTCTTATGTTTCAGTTGTTTTCTTCACATATACACGAACACACACACGCGCGCGCGCACGCAAAAGTGCGCGCGGACCTTTTCTTAAAAATACCTTTTTCCGATTCAGGGGACCACAAAGCTTGTATGTACAGTGAAATACCGACTTGAATCTTTCGATGAACAGCAATGCTTCCTCTATATGCTATAAGAACTTAGTGTAGAATGTAAAATTAGCTATGGTTAATTACGAATAAGTCAAATAAAAATTGCTCAATAAATTGCTCATATAAAAAGTGAGTTTATGCTATCGAAAAAAGACTCTTTAACATAAATGGAATACATTCTAAGAATGTTTCCTTGTTTACGCTGTTCTTGTGTATTATCACGAACTACACACGCCAGTTCAAGCCTGAGAACTGCATCGCGACGCTCAGAACACAATTCGATCACACCACTGCCGTCTTTTTAACTGGGTTTACCCCATCCTGTTGTGCAACTGTTTTAACTTACGAAGGGATATCTGCTTAGTTGAAAACCGGGACATTTGGCCCACCTGTATATGTTTACAGTAGGTAGAAAATGCTGTTTGATTTAAATCAATAATTAAAGTGAGCTGCAACGTGCAAATACAGGAAAAAACAAACCGCATTGCCTGTGTAGTATGATGGGGTCCAATGCTTTTCTATTTAAGATGTTATTAGATTTAATATGTTGAATCCCAAAATGTTCCTGAAAAGTTTAAGTCTAAGATACTTCCTGTAGATCGTTACAAAATGAGCTGAGTGTCTATGTATTTTTTTTGTCTGTAAACGAGTCTGTAACCTATAGATAGAGCATTAAAATGACGAAATTGTCTTAAGATGTGTTCGAGAGTTACAAAGATCTTGAAATTGAATTGCCTTATCTTTTTTCGCTGCTCCATGTTTGCTCAGCGCTATAAGTAGCACTTCACGCACCGTCCAGGGGGCGAATGATGGAAACTGAGATATTTTATTGTGTGTTATGCGAATACATCAAAGTAAACTAAATAAGTCGTCATATTTTAACTCACATACTTGTAGGAAGTAAGCGTTTTCACTTTTCATAAGATTTAGAAGGAATATTATTTTTTCCCCAAAAGTAAATTTTCATCTAAATGCAGATGCCATGCCATGTAAATAAATCAAACAGGGACTGAGTATGGGAGTATCTGCTCCAGCATATTTAAGTTAATATACTTTGCATTCTCTTATGTAAGCCTGAACCATAAGTAATCGAAATCTCAAGGTCCCTGAGCTGCTTGAACGCAAATGAATTGGGCTGGACACTGATGTTTAGGTTAAAGTCTACATGATTTCTGTCACTGACAATCCTTTTATGTTGGATTCTATGCCCTATCTAACCCAGGCTTGCCAACTCTCACTTAGGAATTTCGGGTAACTAGCTCTTAAACATTGGCTAAGTCACTGCAAAATCGGCCAAAGGGTTATTAAATATACCTTATGTTTAGATAAAATTTTAGGGTAGTTGAGAAACACTTTTTGAGTCTTGTTTTCTATAGTATTCTACGCTGTACAATAAAAGCATCACTTCTCTTATATGCAGCAATTTCTCACATTTAACTACAAGTTATGTTTTACACTGCATAAAATTCACGTCATGTGAAATATGGGGATTCAAAGGTCAACCACATGTTCCAAGTATTCTAAATTATATGTGGATGGTTTCGGATTATCAGCATTGTGTACTGCTCCTGCGACAACAATAGTACCTATGGTACTAACAAGTTATTTATTTAGCTATTTCAGAACTCATCATCATATTTAAAGCTATGACACCACGTTCCTTGTCATCAAAGACCAGCATAGGTCTTCAGTAGAGGGTTAACTTTGTGTTTTCATGTTTTCAAGTGAAGTTTTGGTACATTCATTTCACAAAAGCACATCTCTGATTCCGCATTAGACCAAAGCAGAGCTAGAATTATTCTTGTTAAAGCATTAACATCCCGAAACGGATTCCGTTTACTTGGATTTTTGTATTTTGAGACAAGTCTAAAAAGTCAAAAATCTCTATCAGTTGATTTTCAGCCACTGGAGTACTATGTCAGATTCCCGTTTTCACGAGTAGGAGAGCAATACTCTCCTTGACCCCTCTCAACCTACACGCTACACAATGTCGCTACACGCGACATTTTCCGAAGTACTTCCACGTTCAATGCGAAACATTTCTGAAGATCAGAAATAAGGCAAACACTAAAGTTGACATAGTCCTCTTTGGATTACTATTTCTATGTCAACGTTTATCTTCCGTATATGCTGTATATGCTGTCCAAATGCGGAATCCAAATTTGATTTGGGTTGCAAAAACCGGTGGACAGCAGCAGTAGATTCTCCCACATCCCTTGGCGCGCATAATTTCTGCATGTCTTATTGGGTAGTCAGAAAACCATAGCTGTGCATTTTGTAATTATATACTCATATGTAGCTTCAATTTCATTGATAACTAATTTGAACGTTAATATTCTAAAATATATACAATGAATTTGAATTTCCTTATATTCCATTTGGTGAGGAATTACATGAAATGTGCCATATTTTCGGCTATTGGCACACAAGTGAATGTCCCGGCTTTAAAGACTTCAGAAATTGACACATTGGTCAGACCTTAAAACGGAAATTTATATAAATAAATTGATTGTATCCGTCCGCGTTAGACTTGTGTTTCTATCATCTGGAGAACATATGTAAACAAATAGGGTGATCCCATGCCTTGTGTTAATGATGCCATAAAATGATGTACCACCTGAGTGCTGGTAGAAATAATAATAATAATAATAATAATAATAATAATAATAATAATAATAATAATAATAATAATAATAATAATAATAATAATAATAATAATAATAATAATAATAATAATAATAATAATAATAATAATAATAATAATAATAATAATAATAATAATAATAATAATAATAATAATAATAATAATAATAATAATAATAATAATAATAATAATAATAATAATAATAATAATAATAATAATAATAATAATAATAATAATAATAATAATAATAATAATAATAATAATAATAATAATAATAATAATAATAATAATAATAATAATAATAATAATAATAATAATAATAATAATAATAATAATAATAATAATAATAATAATAATAATAATAATAATAATAATAATAATAATAATAATAATAATAATAATAATAATAATAATAATAATAATAATAATAATAATAATAATAATAATAATAATAATAATAATAATAATAATAATAATAATAATAATAATAATAATAATAATAATAATAATAATAATAATAATAATAATAATAATAATAATAATAATAATAATAATAATAATAATAATAATAATAATAATAATAATAATAATAATAATAATAATAATAATAATAATAATAATAATAATAATAATAATAATAATAATAATAATAATAATAATAATAATAATAATAATAATAATAATAATAATAATAATAATAATAATAATAATAATAATAATAATAATAATAATAATAATAATAATAATAATAATAATAATAATAATAATAATAATAATAATAATAATAATAATAATAATAATAATAATAATAATAATAATAATAATAATAATAATAATAATAATAATAATAATAATAATAATAATAATAATAATAATAATAATAATAATAATAATAATAATAATAATAATAATAATAATAATAATAATAATAATAATAATAATAATAATAATAATAATAATAATAATAATAATAATAATAATAATAATAATAATAATAATAATAATAATAATAATAATAATAATAATAATAATAATAATAATAATAATAATAATAATAATAATAATAATAATAATAATAATAATAATAATAATAATAATAATAATAATAATAATAATAATAATAATAATAATAATAATAATAATAATAATAATAATAATAATAATAATAATAATAATAATAATAATAATAATAATAATAATAATAATAATAATAATAATAATAATAATAACCATCATCATCATCATCTCAACAAATGTCGGAAATAGGTATGAGGTCTACATCTACGTGGAACATATTTTCATATCCCATTTATTTATAATTACTTCACTCCTCTTCATAAAGAAACAGATATTCATTTTTTAGTAATAATTTAGGAGAGGTGGCTCTCTCGCTGAAATGCAAGTTTTATAATCTTTATATTATTTATATAACGCAGGGGTACGTTATCAAGGAAAGCTCATCCATTTTGCTACGAGATTATAAGTCATAGAAATGATCTGCATTTTCTTATTCTGACATGTTCGTTTCCTTTTCCCTTGGTATTCATAAAGTTGCCATTACTACTAGCTCCTCGTGAATTTGTAAAACATACACAATTTTCTTAACTGTGTTATTCACAACGATTTTGGGCTCTCCTGTATAACAAACATTCCACACAATTTATTTCTCTTACATTTAACAGTTGACATTTAAAATACTTCACTATTTGATATTTATTTTCACTCAACAAATCAAAATCACTTGTCAAAGCAGCCTCTTTGTCGCTTTACTGACTGGTCATCATGAATGGGGGGTGGAAACATCATAAAAATTAAATGAAAGCTTCAACGTTGTTTAATTGTATTATGGATATTATTATCCTTGTTCAATATGAAGCTAAGTTTCCCGTATATGGCACATTTAAGGTATTACATGTATACTATGATGTGTTGTGGTGTCCCACGTTTCAGAGGCTGGCTGGCTGGTTAATGATGGCATGTGTCCATCAAGTTGGGTTTTAAGAGAGTAGTGACTCAAAGGTAATCAAGTGGTTTTACTAACAGACAAAAACTTTATGGGGTTTTACTGTTTGCCGTATTATACGGGTAAGGCCGTGTAACCACTCTCACTTATTACTAACGGTTAATATGTAAAACTATTACGGAATATTTCCTTTGGTTCATCTGCTCTACAGCGTTATTAACTCTTTAGATGTTAACTTCTTTTAACGAATCACTACTGTTTACGCCCTTAAAGTATGATCTGGTGTTTATTATTTTCTGAGTTAACATATTCTATCTATGTTAAGTACGTATGTTTCTATACACATACATATGCATGTGTATGTATGGAAGTATATGGGTGGGGTGAGTAAATAGTATCGAACAATGCCTGGAACCCCGCTGTTGCAATCCTATGAAGTAATATGTTTAGAAAAAATGTAAGATATCAGCATGCCATCATATTACTTTGATTAAAAATAAAGGGAATGAAGTTATTTTTTGTTTGTTGTTAAATGTCAGTTGAAGAAATACAGACAAAACATAAGCTAATAAGGACTACAACGCTTAGTTCATTGCAAAATCTTCCTGAAAGTGATTAGTCGTGGCACAACTTACTAAAAGATAACGAATTGAAATATTAATGTTGATCGAATATGGTGATAGGAGAGGATCCAAGAAGAAATTTATATCATGTTTAATGAAATGCATCCATAACGAAGGATCACACAATCTACGTTTATCAAAATTTTGAAAAAAGTTCAGTGAAACTAGAAGCGTTGCAAATAAGTCAAAAAGTTGAGAAGAATTACAGTTCAAAAAAGCATATACCTGTAATTTCTGGGAATTGAGGACCAAAAATTAGAAAAGAATTGTTTCCATTAGAAAAGTGATGCCCTCTTCATAATTATAGATGAAATATTGATATCTTACCTCTCCCGCGCCACCTTCACGGACAAAATAAACACGTATAGCTTGTGTGTGCCATGCATAATTTGAGGAACTACCTATCTTAAAAACTATCTATCCTTTAAACAAGTAAAGTTGTTAAGACCACAATTAAGAGAACTCTGATGTAATACTATTCATTTCACGGCTTCAATTCTCAATTGCATATTGTATATGCAGTTATACCCCTAAAAGCCTATATTTGTTTATCTGTTTGTTACTTTCTTTCTCTACGTTGTAAAATGGACTTTCTTTGCTGAAAGAACTTTCCTTTTTATTTGGGAGTTATAAATGTTTATAATAGTATTGATTGGCTTTATATTTTGGAAGCTCGCAGGTTCGAGCCCCGTCAGCGACCACCCTGACTTAGGTTATTCATCTGATCTCCCCTTGTCACTAGGCGATTGTTGGGGTTGCCTATACTTCACGGATTCCTTTCTCATTTCACGCCCTTGGCATATTTCCGATTTCTTTGTCAGCACAGTAGTGTTTGCGGATGCGGACAGATCGCACAGATGCGTGAGGCCTGTAAACCATATTTTCCTGGCCCCGCCTGAAGCTGCTGTCCAGGTTGTTAGGTCCGTTTCCTCGCTATCTCCTTGGGTGGCGATGAGAACCTTTGGTGATGCACCAGGTGCCAATCTATACAGTTGATACCATTTGTTTCAGATAACCTTGCCCAGGTGACATTTCTCAATCCGCGTAGCATTTCCTTCCCCTTTCTTTTAATTGGTTAATGATTTCAGCGCCGTAAGCGTTGCTCTCACGCCACATGCAAACCTGCAGTAAACTCAACTCAGATGTTGACTGGTAATGCATGGCAAATCCAGTTCAAAGAAAGGTCAACGATTAAACTAATATAAATAACTGTATCACAACTACCGATAAACACTCTGCGTTTATCCTCACGAGAAGCGGATTCGAAGCAAAGGATTCTCCTTGTTATTTCGTGTTAAGAATAAACATGCATTCCAGATTAATGAACTCTTTTACATAGTATATTTAATTATACTGTTATGAAAGCATAAATTTGACAACTTTCTTCACACATATTAAGATATATTTTCATTTTAAATAACGAGCTCATTTTACCGCATAACGGTCTATACGATGACAGCAGCCAATGAGGGGTGATAGCTCACGTGAGCGTTAAGAGATACGGGAAAGGCTTATTTGAAGCAAGGATTAGGACTTCTCTGTGTCTCTGCGGCTTTGCTGGCTCCGTCCTCGGCCACCTGTGGTCTTACTTCACCTCATACCTTCCCTCTGGAGAAGGGGTTGGTAACCCGCAATAGATTACACAGGTTGTAGTGCGCCGAGCTGTGCCCCCTCCATTCCTTCAATCACATTCAGCACCTAAATATACTAAACAACTGGATAAGGAACATCTCAAGTTCAGAGTTTACTTACAGCAGTTGGGAATTTATATTCCATAGAAGAAACTTTAATTTTATAATCTGTTATACTTTTATCATTTTTAATTGACAAGGTATGTAACCCTGCTACGTTTTATCAAACGTTTTAATATAATTCCAGGTCCTCTAGAAACAAAAAGTAGCTAGTACCACTACTGGTACCACTAACAGTGCTGCTGTCACTACTGCTGGAAAATCTAAATATAGCTACTGTCAAGACGATATTTATATTGGTTATTAAACAATAATAACAACAAAAACAATAATGTTGCTACTAACTTTCAAAGTATTAGCTTAAATCTGTTTTAACTGCCTTGGGGTTTTATAATATAAAATTACTGTTGATTAGCATACTGCATACAATATAGGCTGAAAGGTACCCTGATAAAAGCATTTGCAGTTAGTAACCTTCCTTTCCCAAAATCAATTTTACTCTGCAAAAAAGGAGTATATGTAAATAAATTTTGTAGTTAATGTGTGGAAAATTAGAGAGGCTAGATTCCGAAAGTCAGGTCTAGCCTACAATCTTAATCCAGATTCGTCATATAAAGAATATCTGTTCTAAAGGACACAGGAGTAGCTCTTCTGAACTTGTAAGTCATACTATAATTTTAGGCCTCTTTCTGCTCTGATTGGCGGAAAAGAATTTGTCTATAAAACCTCGAAAATAAACGGTACGTATAGTTTCGGAAATGTTCAAGTTTGAAAATAGAGTTGGATATATTTTGAATCTTTGTAAGGTAACCTAAATATTTCTCTGGATTCTATAATGCAGCAGTACAATATTTTCACTGGTTGGATTAAACAACGGATATTTTTACACAAATGATTCAAAATAAGGATAACTAGTATTTTAGATCAGCCAAATAGTCCATAACTTTTGTGATATTTCATTAGTTATCCTAAAAATGTTTGTCTATGTAGGTTAGACTGTGTAGATTGTTAAATTGTAGATTTTACGTTAGGGATTCAAAGTAGGCATTGAAAGTAAGAGAATTAAAAAGCTTTGAAAGTCATGACTTATGAGACATAGCATATGAAAGCCTTTTTTTCAATTTGATATATTTTTGACGATTTATCTTACATGTCATATCGCGATATCTTAACATTGAAGTTACATTATATTAGCATTCATATCAGATGTGTTTACTGAGTTCCGTAATGTTACACAAGTACAAAATTGTTTTACAATATATATAGTTTCCAAGTGCCTCTGTGATTTTACTGGGAACATTGGCTTCTATTCGCTGCTGTTGATATTTCTTGCATTCTTCTATGATGTGTTTGACGATGATCACGTTACAAGGGTTGAATACAGGAGGTAGGGTTTCGTTGAGTAAGTGGTTATGAGTAAGTTTTGTGTGTCCAATACGAAGATTGGTAGCGTAGATGGTAGCGTGTCTGCCTCAAGTTCAAGTGGTCCCGAGTTCGAATCTCGTTCAGGATGAGTTACCTGGATAAGGTTTTTCCGGGGTTTTCCCTTATCCTAAAATACGAATTTCGGGTAACTCTAAGCTCCATGGACCCTGAGCCAATTTGAGCACCATTTCATCCATTCCATTCATTGTCCGATATGACTTAAAAAAGTTAAATACGAAGACGGTTAATGGGGATTTTTGTCGCTGTTTAAGCTCTGTTACTGGATATGGTTCTCTGTAAGATGATTTAAGTTCTTGGAGTTTGCTGGTAGATGTCTCTGACCGGGTGGATTGCCAGTTGAGGTGTATTGTTCTCTTGAGGTATGTGACTACGTCGGTATATGGAGACCTATGCCTGTTGCTTGTATTGGTAGATGAGATGCTTCTTTAGATGCAGCATCAGCTTGTTCATTTCCGGGAATGCCTTGATACGATGGGATCCAGCTTAAGGTAAGACTTTTTAATTGCGATAGATTTTGCGTGTACAGATTTTGGATTTTTCGTACTATTGGATTTTTACTTTTTTGGTTTTGTAGGGCCATTATGGAAGATTGCGAGCAGTGAGAATTAGATTCTGAGAATCACTTTAATTGTTTTAATATCTTCAAATGATTGTCTAGTAGCATAGAGTTCAGAGCAGAGGACTGTATAAAATTTAGGTAAAGTATATAACATTGTATGTGTGGGATAGACTGCTGCACAAGTACATCCAATTTCATTTTTTTTGAACCATCAGTGTAAATATGTGTGTAGTCTGGGTATTGGGCGCATATCTCCTTGATACACAAATTGATACACAGATACAAAGATCTGGGTGTTGAGCTTTTAGGATACTTTCTTAATTCATTGTTTACTGGTGGGGTTCTGATCTTCCAAGGTGGTATATCGGTTAGTATTATTTTAGGTGATATTTTCGGGAGATGGATATTATTTTCGTTGAAAAACTCTTTCGCCCTTAGGTAAAAGGTCATTGGGTGGCTTGAAGATAGTAACTTTTGTTCCTGATAATATTTTGAAATTACATAGGTATAGGTGCTTGAACCTGTAGAGTTGCGGCTATCTTTAGAGCATAGGTTATACTTAGTTCTTTCCTTCGAATTTGTAGTGGGAGTACATTGGCGTCTATTTGTAAGCTAGTGGTCGGGCTAGTTCTGTAAGTTCCAAAATTATAGGTAAAGCATAATTTTGAACTGTGTCTAGCATTCTAAGTGTTGTTGGCTTTGCTGAATTATAGACAATAGCTCCATAATCCAGTTTGTGCTTATTGACTTATAGGTGCACATTAGCACATGTTGATCTGCACCCCAGTTGCTTGTTGACAATATTTTAATAATGTTATTTCGACGTAAGCAGTCATCTTTCAGAGTCTTAAGATGGGGTAACCACGTCAAATTTTGGTCAAATATTACTCCCAGAAATGTAATCGTGTTTACATTTGGCAATATGTTTTGATCTATGAGGAGTTTGATGGTAGTAATTGTTCTTTTGTTTCTTGATAATGTTATATGTTTGCATTTCGTTGATAAAAGTTGAAATGCAGTTTGTTTGCTCCAGATCACTGTTTTATCAATTTCATCTTGTTACATTTCCTTCGGTGTGGTTGGGTTTTTGCCTCTACAGTAAAATAGGAGATCGTCAGCGAAAAGAGATGCTTATAGCTACGAGGAAGGGTATTAGGCTGATTACTGATCCTTTGGGACTCCATTTGTAATGGGAACTGCTTTCGATATGGCATTTGCTGTTCTTATTTGAATTATTCGATCTCTTAGGAAGTTTTGAATGAATATTAACATATTTCCTTTAATGTTATTTTCAACTACAGTTCTAAGAACGTGGTTGTGCCAGACCATGTCATATGCTTCATGTAGATCAAGGCTCGCTGCTGTTAGATGTTGTTTATTTAGGAATGCTTCTTGTATTTCAGTTTCTAGAGTAAAATGTCGGTTACTTGTTGAATGCTGTTCTCGAAAACCATTTTGTTCTGGAGTGAAGAAATATGTCTTTTCTAGGTATTATCTTAATCTACTGTTTATATTTTCTTCGAGCATTTTACACATTGTGCAAGTGAGCGCAATTAGTCTGTAGTTTGCTGGAAATTGTTCATCTTTGTTTGGTTTAGCATTTGAAATTATAATGGATTTGCGCCATTGGTCGGGAAATAAAGTTTTTTCATAGATGAGATTAAAAATTTCAAGTACGCAAGTGTTTCCTTCTGTGGGTAATTGTTTTAAAAACTCATAGGGAATGTTGTCAGGTCTCGGGCTACTCGTACTACTATCACCTATTGCTAGGATAAATTCATCTAGAGTTTGATTTTCGTTGAAGCACTCAATGTTTTGTATGTTGGAATCACTTATATCTATATCACAGGAGTTTTTAAGTTTCAAGAAATATTCATCATAGCTGTAGTCACTTGAAATCTCCGTAAAGGTCTCAGCAAGATAGTTATCAATATTCTGTGGATTTTCCAAGTAAGAATTGGCATCAGTTTTTAAAGGTGAAGATATCGAAGATGTTTTATTACTACTTATCATTTGCAGTTTCTTCCAAATTATATTTTATGGTGTTTGGTGAGAGAAGGAGGACAAAAATAATAGCCACGATGTTCTTTTTTTTTTTTTTTTTTGCTTTCTTTTATTGTTTTCCTTGCTAGCGCTCTGAATTTCTGGAAATTTATTTCATTTTCTGTATTTTGATTTAGTTTGTATTTATAGAAAGCTTTGTTTTTATTTTTAATTTCAATTTTGCCATTTTCATTCCACCAGGGTGTTGTTTTCTTGTTACCTTTAATACTGTATTTAGGGATGCTCATTTCTGCAGAGTTGATGATTACATTTGTAAGCTGATCTATTATGTTATTAATTGTATATCCGTGGAATTTATTTTAGGTATGAGCTTATGTATATTCTTAACATATTCTGATCTATATTTTGACCAGTTTCCTTTTTGAGAGTTTCATTTGTTTATTATCAAATTACTTTGGTGCGTCGCTTGTTTGTTTAGTAAAATTGGAAAATGATCACTACCTAATAAGATTTCAACGCATGCCACTTATATGACAGTGCTATATTTAGCGTGGTTGTCCTGGTTTGCATGCCCTGGGAATTTATAAGATAATGTGTTTTCTGTAAGCCTCTAAGACATTCTAAGTTATTTGGATGTGATTTTGCTACACTTATGATATCTGTAGCTCCCAGTGTACTTTCGTAAAAGCTTTTCAATGGTCCATAGTTAAAAGGGAATTCATTGGGCTTAGATTCTAAGTATGATTTTATATGAGCCAGGAATTCAGCAACTTTATGTGGGCTAACTTGAGTTTTTGGTTTCTTTTTAGGAGGTTTTGATTTTTTAATTTCATTGTGACTTTGCGTACCTACTTCCTCATCTGAGCTTTGATTAGTGGTTTCTAGATTTGGTTCATCTTTTGCTTGGCTTGCAGAGCCAGACGATTATTTTGGTCTTTTTGTTTTGCTTACTTTGAAAGATTCTGTCGCAGATAACGATGAAAACTCATGTTTCATCTGTGCTTTGTATACCTAAGTCAAGTTCAAGGTCGTTTTCCAGCTGAGATTCAACTAGGTTCTCTTCGGTACTATGAGCTGTCTCCGTTTGTTGTGTTATTATTGGTTGTTCTTTTGTGTAGAGAATGTTAGCTATATTGTGTATTTTATCCTGTATTTCTTCTTTCTTGGCAGGGCTTTCTTCATTCATTTCTAGAGCGTTGTCATCTGATTTTTCTGACGTATTGTCGTCAGTAGATATAATAGAGCTTACTGAGGGTAGGATAATATTAATTTCACATTGTCTTGAAAGGTGACCTTCTTGTTTAAAAAGAAAGCAGGTTTGTGGAAATATAAATCCAATAATTAACTCCTTCATAAGGTATCCAGATGCTTTCTGGGAGTTTCTATAGGTCTTCAGGATTTACGTATATTTGGCGGCGAAAGCTCATGATGTGGGAGAAACCTGGTATAGGGATACCTATTACCTACTCGTATGTACTCAATAGTCTATCCCAAATTTACACCTAGTTTAAGTAGGCTTTCTTCTATGGTCTTGTTTGGAATAACAGCACACAAACTGGATAGGATGATTTTCTTACTTTTTGTCAGTAGAAGTCTGAGGCGCAATGATTCGTTGTTTATTAGTATGTATTGATGCTTGTTTGTAAGCTCCTCTACTATGTTCTTGTTTGCTAAATAAAGGCAATTCCTCCATTTGATATTCTTAATATAAATCTTATTTGCTGGATACGTAAGTTTATCTACCGCTAGAACATAATTTTTAATTGAAATGCTCTCTTTAGATTCAATAACAATTGCTTGTTCTCTGTTGGTTGGCATTTGTAGTGACTTTGAGTATTTTATTTGCTGAGATGTATTTTCTTTGTGATTTGTTGTCATTACTGCAGTAGAATCTGTTATGATTACATTCTTTGGATTTGTTACTGTCAGTTGTTTTAGCGTGTCTGTTTGTTTAGCGTTCTTTAGGGGGCATTGTTGGCTGCTATTTGCAGCCATTTGTTTTTCTTAACCTATCCTATTTTTAGGTTATGTGATTTTATAATGTTTAATATTTAATCAATTACCTGGAAAACCACGAAGTGTTATTGTTGTAGTTGGAGAGCGGTCCCCTGCCGTTGGTTTCTTGCTATATTTAGCTACTCTTGTGCACTATTACACAAATTAGAGGGTAAACTCGAAGAACATGCCAAACCTGAACTGCTTAGTTTCAGTGATATTTAGCATTTATGATGAAAGCCTTTAAAATTACTTTTACTACATCTTGCAGTATAACTGTAAAAGATTTTCGAAATATGGATTCAACTTGGAAGATTTCTCCATAAGACTTCATAGTGTGATTGGGGTATTTTATAAAGAGTCTATAATATTTGCCGTGTTCTAGTAGAACATCATAAATGCTTTATCTATATAGGTAAAATCGTGTAAAATGACTGTATGTTCTGTATTGATAATATTCACACATCTCTTGTTAAATCTTGAAAATAAGAAAAGCAGAACTTTTGACACAATAGTGTTTTAAGAATTCAAAAATTCAAATGTACCTAATTTTGACGAAATAATTGCAGATATTCATAAGGTTTTAATAACGAATATGTTAAGGTATGAGTAGATACAACATATGACCTCTCTCTCCAACTCCCTAAAAGCTGTATTTCAAAATACTAAGTCCCACGATGGGCTGCAAATCAATAAGTTTCTGTCATATTTGTAAATACATGTATATAAAAAATGTACGGTGACATTAATGTGCAACCCCAATTCAGTTCAAGAACTTTTAAAAATATGACCCGTATATTTCAATATTCGAAAAAATTATAAAAAGTGACTGAGTGTATTCTAGATATGTACCATCTCTCCCTACACCCCTTCCTCTCCTCATGTACACACACATACACACACACATACAATCGGGGTTAACCAAAAGTTCCTCCGAAATATATTTGTGCTGGCGTTCACGACAGAAACTTTAAATTTCAATTTTCTGTATATTAGTTATCACTTTTTAGAATATTCCTTTAACATGGGTTTTCATTTTATCTTCAACGGGTTTCAAACAGGATATAATATCATTTTGAAACAAATAAGCAAAATGTTCATTATGGCGATTCTTAGCATTTCAAGAAACGTAAGTTTTAAAGCTGTAATAAATGTAGTAATACTGTAGCTACAACACTAAAGAACCGATTCTGGGGAGTTGAATACATAACTTGAAGGCAAGCATTAATACCCACATTTTCTAACGTTCAAAGGAACACTTTATCTATTTTACTCGTTTAATTAAGACATAACTTACCAAAGTATGATTTCGGTATCATAAATATTCTTTTCAGTGTTTGTTTTGGGGTATTATTTAATATATTTACCTTTCTTAATAAGTTATATTTTGTAGAGGAATAAAGGTAGTATTGATGGCAAAAAAGTCAGACCATTTGGGATATCCTGAGTTCAAATTTTCTTCAGTTCAGAATGTCGCCAAGTTTCTATTTAAACTGTTTAAATTTATGAACTAAAATGTGAACTATCAGCGTTATTTTACATATTTTAACCGCCATGGTATATGCTCCTTATTGAAGCTATGTGAGAAGCATTTTAATAAAAGTTATTGCTAGAATGAAGTATAGAGTCTAAATTTATCAACCGCCCAGTTTCATTTAGACTATCATTAATTATACACTGTTCGGCCTCATGCATGACAGTTGAAAAGGCGTCTATATGGCACTAATTGCAGCGATGATAAACTCAGCTATTAAATGTTCACTATGTGCCATAGAATTTAACTTTGACAATGACACAACTATTAATCGAAACTAACTTCTTGTAGAGTGTCTTAAAGAGAACACCCTAAGATGCCACATTGTGACCAAAGAAGCTGTTTACATCACCGTGCAGTAATTTTGAACCGGTATTAGGGTTCCTTACTATCGTGCGATTGAATCATTCTCCCTGTCCGAGGCTTTTTACTCAATTTTCCTCACTGCTCGCAAATGGCAAGTGACGCGGAAGTACCTTAAACTCGGGCCTGAAGTGTTTCATTTATAAATTTCCTTTCCTATCACCTCACTCCCGTGACCACGCAGTAAGAGAGGACGTTAAAGAATATCTACTTGGCGAAATTTAGAACAAATAATATTTATAGAGACGATTTTCTCCCGTAACTTATTGTTCGTTTCTTAGAGCATTCCAATCTTGGAGATTAATTGTTCCTCCACACTAGCCGTGTGTAAGTGATAATTTGGATATGTAGAGTCAGATTGAAAATTGCAACGCCATACCCGGGATTTGAACCATGGATCTCCGAGTCTCCGTCCGGTTGCTCTTAAGCATTGAGCTACTAAATGTCTTAAATGTTTGCCCGAAGCTTATTGTTATACTCTGCCCATTGAACATGTAAGGTTATGTATGTGATCGGTGATATTTATAAAACTGGGATAGGTGGAGAAATATTGTAAAATTAATGACATAGCCAGGATTTGAACTAGAGAGCTCCCCGTCTCCGTCCGGTTGCTGTTAACCATTGAGCTACTATGGCCAACATGCCAGTATGACATTAAATTCTCCAACTGAATGTTATGGCATTGAATTTTTCAGTCTGACTCTACCTATCCAATTTATCGCTTTCCCACGGCTAGTGTAGAAGAACGATTAATTTCCATCGATTTACCTAATTGTGTAATTATAAAGCCTGGCAGTTCAGTACACAAGAGGTAGCACATTGTGTATGAGGGCCCCTAGTGGTTTACCGGAAAAAATATGACTCATCTGGGGAATTTAATGTCATTCTGGCATGTAGGTCATAGTAGCTCAATGGTTAAGAGCAACCGGACGGAGACGGGGAGGTCTTTAGTTCAAATCCTGGCTGTGGAATTAAATTTCTAATCTCTCTCTACTTATTCCAGTTTTATAAATTTCTTCGATCACATTCAGAACCTTAGATTTTCAATATGCAGGGTATAACAATAAGCATCAGGCAAACATTTAAGACACACTCCCCGCATGTAGAAGTGGAAATAGAATAGAAAGGTTGGAAACTGGATTAAAAGTATTCCGGAGCCCTTCCATGTAACAAATCTAATACGATATTTTGTCAGGGTGCAAAATCGCCCTATTTCGATGTTAGAACTCATTATTTCTAACCCTTCATTGTGCAAAATAACGGAGCATAAACTCAGCGTTTCATTTGAAATCCCTTTTGATATCAGAAGTTCAGTATGCCTCCCGTTAGAAATAATGCATGCAACATGCCCGTTCACATTGAATCACGGATATCCTGATGTATCCCTCGAGCCCGTGTATTCTTATTAGCCTTCCTTAATACGCGCACAAGGACTGAATCTTGAACCAGTTCAATACTCGTACACACGAGCTTTCAGAATCCCCTACAATGCTTCCACACTGGTGGTGAACTTCAGAGTTGCAACTTATTAGAAGTAAGCAGGAGGGCATTTTGAACTTTTCATGCAAGAGAGAGTTTCATGTAGTTCTCTGTGCTTTCCATGGTTAATGTACCATAAAGATTTGTAGAAAACTAGTTCTACGGTGGGAAAAAGCGTGTGTAAATCCATGTATCTATGACATACTTTATTCTTTAATTAGTGAGGACTGCGTCCGAATGCCCGCCGCGGTAGTGTATATGGTAGCGTGTCTGCCTCACGTTCAAAAAGTTCCGAGTTCAAATCTCGGTTAGGCTCAGTTACTTGGATAAGGATTTTTTCCATTGTTTCCCTTATCCTGGTAGACGAATGTCGGGTAACTCTAAGCTCAATGGACCGCGGACTCATTTGAGCATCATTTCACCAATTTCATTCATCGTCCACTATGACTTAACCTTGGAGGTCGTAAATTAAAAGCACTGCGTCCAAATATTCTGCTGTACCTTATTGTTACACTCTATAAACATTTTACTTACCTTGTAGATATTTAGGGCACTTTGTTTACTAAAATAGAAAACCATAAAAATAAGGAAATCTCTCTTTGTAAACATTGTTTTGCATCCATAAAGGTCCTTAGTAATACCTATAGTTTGATATATTGGTGACTTCGCTTGTGGTGATTTTGGAAACACGCGCTTGTGCAATATCAGATATTTTTTCTAAATTTTTATTTGTTTGACTTAAGTAATGCTAAATCGAAGGTATATTTCAATATTGCAATAAAGATATCATTATAGAATGAGAATGTGTCTGAAAATACTTGACGAAGTAGAGTGTTTGGTTTTACCGACAATTTCTGTTTACACCTTTTACGTAGTAAAAGGAATATTGTCGGTAAAGTGATGTATCATTTACTTTTAGCTGGAGACCAATATCTCCTACCCTGCTGTACTTGTAATACTATAGTAGTTCCACATATATTCTCTTTTCCGATTTATTTCTTCCAGTTAACAGTTATATTGTAATCTTACTATCGAGTCGAAGACGCGAATCTCTGAATGCGATAATATCAATTCTAAGCCAACTATCTACCATGGCCCTGTGCTAATTCAAATAGGATAAAGTTATTCTGCTGTATTTCTTGAGAGCTGAACGATCGGACGTGATAATGGCATGCGTTTCTCAGCAACTCGCCTATGAACGGGATCCCAAGCCATGCATATGAGTTTCTTTCTCTCTGTGTCAACCCCCGCACAGAGCGATCATTTGATACGTTGACAGACAGAGAGCGTCGCGCCATCCCTCACAAGAGAGGCCTTTGTGATCCTTAGCCCGAATACTTGCGGCTGTTTCGAACGAATCACAACACCAATTCCTTTTGAGGATCCTGACACAAGTAGTACATTCACATTGTTGCAGTTCTTTCTGAATCTTACTGGGATCGTAAATATTATTTTGATAGATCATTGTATTTGGTGCTTCTGAAACACTGATGTCAGCTCACATACTGCCGATATTCTTTCTATGGATCTTCATTTGTAAGTGAGTAAATTAGTGTTTTTGGAATTAAGTATTTTAGGCTACAGATTAGCTTCCCATGATGATTAAAAGGGCTGAAACAATCGCACTTCTTCTTTCGAATGTATTCTTGTTAAGCTGTACCTGCAGGAATTTTGCATTATTTCCTTAAGGTAATTTCTTAATACTTCGTATAATTCATACTTTTTCTATCAGTATTTTTTACGCTAGTGATGAGAAAAGATATATTAATCTCGAATGGATAAAATTAGTTAAAACCAGGAACTTTTATTTTTTTGAAGAGGTTAATGATCCTCTTTGTTATAAAGAACACATGCTAACATATTGATATGTACCCCCCACCTTAAGTTGGTTTCCCTGTCTCTACAGATATTCCAAAACATTTTGTGGCTTGCTGAGATAGATCTGTTTAGTATCACTGTTCTCTGGAAAGATATTAAGCTGAACGACTATAAACCAACGTTTCCGAATAAGTTCAGTGTCATTTGCTAAGCCCAGAACTGCGATTAAGGATGCCTTTGAAGTTAGCGGTAATTCATGCTCTCGTATAATACTGCCTTCACTTAATTCTTTCTAATTACGGTTAACAGTCAGATTATATATATTAAGCAGAACAGAATAGAGATTCTTGCGTACCGCCTATTTGGAGAGTTGTTGGATTTTTCCTTCATTTCCCAGTTTTCTATCTGAGTACTTTTGACCAACTGTAAGTTTGTTATTGCCCGTGTTAATTTAGATCGTATTTCTAACTAAAAAAAATAGTCTGGATTTGCGAACCTTAGACAAGGAACTACAAATACTTTTAAGTTTTCCTGGTGAGCCAGAGGTACCTAAACGTTTAGTACCGAGGTATATTTTTTATTTTAACTGTTTGATAGTTCTTCCAATGTGCGTAATCAATAAAAAGTAATCATTTGCAGACATAAACGTTCCCACTACAACCTAAACATTTCTATGAAACTAATGATATTGTTCATGCATCTAAGAAAGATATCTTTAAGAAATATATTTAAAATGATATGTTGCCACTTAAACTTTTATCAACAACATTATAGCCCCTATGATAGTGGCTGAAAGTATTTCCTTTGCACAATTTTTAAATTTGTTAATTTAAATTCATGCTGATTATTTTTTCTTTATTCTGCACACACTCTATACTCTTTCTCTCCTCTTTTAAGAGTCCATTCCCAATAATTGTTTACCTTTTCTACAATTTGCGCCAAGTGTTTACAGCTTCTGACATTTTATTTATGTCAGATTTTAATTAACCATTCATAAATGTAAAATCACTTTAAGAAAATGAAACTATAGACTACAGAATTGCCAGTGTTGGTTCTCATTTCCTATTGTTCCGGGCAGAAAGTCGCAGCTATATTCAAGAGGAGAGTTTTCTAACGGAGTCCGTAGAATTGGATCGCACGCGTCATGCAATATCTGTCGGAGAGTGGCCTAATAAAGGGGTGGTGAAGTAGGGTCAGAAAATCGAAGGTCAAGGTTGTCGATTCACAAGGAGCTGCTCCTGCCCTAAGACACTCTAGTGATTACAGCTCACTACATAAACAGGAACGCTAGATCAGGACCATCACTTCATTGTCTCACAATTTTCCCTGACAGAATGAAATACTCAGTTGTTAAACCTCTTTTCAAAACAGGCGAACGCAATAATGTTTCAAATTATACACCAATATCTCTCTTGCCAATATTTTCAAAAGTTCTTGAAAAAGTAATGTTCACCAGACTGTATAAACACCTTGAATGTAACAACATACTTGTCAGTGATCAGTTTGGATTCAGAAAAGGAATATCGACTAATAATGCAACTTACAAGCTTACACATGAAGTGTTGACTGCCTTAAATGATAAAAGACATGTAGGTGGAATTTTTTGTGATCTAGCAAAGGCTTTTGATTGTGTGAATCATGACATTCTTATAGCAAAACTGTAATTCTATGGGATAAAAAATGAACATTTAAGATGGTTTGTATCATATCTAAATGAAAGAAAACAGAGTGTTGAAGTAGCTGTCAGTGATATTGGTTATGAAAAACAAACTTCGAACTGGAAAATAGTAACTCATGGAGTACCCCAAGGTTCCGTGTTAGGGCCTTTATTATTTCTTATCTATATAAATGACCTCTCACTTTATATAAAGGACATTGCAAGTACAGTTCTTTTTGCTGATGACACTAGTGTCCTGGTGACCAGTACAAATTTAAACGAGTGTACAATTAAAATAAATTATGTTTCGAACTGTATGTCATGCTGGTTTAAAGCAAACAAATTATCTGTGAATCTAGACAAAACAAAAGTGGTCAAATTTATAACCTGTCGTACATCACATACTGAAATAGAAATCGGGATTAATGATATGTTATTAGAAGAAATTGACAGCATAAAATTTCTGGGCCTTCAAGTGGACAGATGTTTAGATTGGAAAGCTCACATAAATTATATCTTACCTAAACTTAGCTCTGCCTGTTATGCTATCCGAGAGCTGGTTAATGTGAGTTCTATTGACACATTTAAATTGGTATATTATGCATACTTTAACTCTATTATGGAGTATGGAATGTTATTTTGGGGCAACTCAGTAGAAAGTAAAAAAATATTCCTTATGCAAAAGAGGGTTATAAGAATCATTACTAACACCCACTGCCTGTTATGCTATCCGAGAGCTGGTTAATGTGAGTTCTATTGACACATTTAAATTGGTATATTATGTATACTTTAACTCTATTATGGAGTATGGAATGTTATTTTGGGGCAACTCAGTAGAAAGTAAAAAAATATTCCTTATGCAAAAGAGGGTTATAAGAATCATTACTAACACCCACACCAGATGCTCCTGTAAAGATCTTTTTACAAGATTGAAGATATTAACGCTTCCTTGCATGTATATATTCTCGATCCTAAAATTCTTTGTATGCAATCGTGCCTTATTTGCAACAAATAATGTAATTCACAAAATAAACACTAGACAAAAGTATAATATCCATTATCCCAGTGCTAAACTTTCTTGCTTCCAGAAAGGTGTGTATTATACAACTATCAAAATATTTGGCGCACTTCCTAATGTTCTTAAAGAAAAAGTTGATAATTTCGGTGCTTTTAAAAAGCTGTTAGAGAGTACCTTTGCTCAAAATCTTTTTATTCTGTACAAGATTATCTGAATGACAAATTATCCTGATAATGCTTCTGTAGCTCTATAAGTAGTATTTAACTATTTCAATGACAAATCATTACTTATAAATATTTGATGCAAGCTGAAAGTTTATTTTTAATCTATATGTATTTAATAAATAACAAGAATGGTATCCATTGCAAAAAGGTTGAGACCTACTGGCATAAGCCAAGTGAAAGCTGGTTTAAAAAGTGTTTCACTTTGTATCAAATATAATTATCCCTGCTTTGTTTTCCATATTGTTGTTCATATTGCCTGTGTACTATAACATGTGTCTTATGTTAACTTTTGTACATATATACGCTATTAAACTTTATACCTCTAGACATGTTCAATGTTCACAGCCTTTTCTGGCTACAAGTGAACCTACTGAACGCAAATCAATCTAATCTAATCTAATCTACAGTTAGTCCCAAGTGAGATTTCTTCGCAGTAACGTGTGAGCCTATAGTCCCTCAGGGCTTAAAGTGTGAACGTATATAAACATTGTGGTTTTTATCCTTCGCCAGCAAACACATGTTCAGTTCGCTGCCGTCAGGTGTTTTCGTCTAGAGTAGCTACAAAACAAGAATGAACCTGGGCTTAGCCAATAGAGAGGTGATGCTCTCCTGGTGTTGCCAGTTCCACCGGGATTGGGTGAGAGAGATGGAAGATATATCTGTTCTTGTCTCACCGAATCCGCCTAGCGGGTAAACTGAACTGCGTTATCGCTCCAATGTGTTGCAGCTGCATTATAAACATATCTATAAATTCTATATAAAGAGCAGTATGGAAGCCAGAAAACACAAATTATTTAAGCGCAATTCTTCTTCCAGCGAATTTTGTTTAGCCCAGATTTCATCCAAATAAACGATGGGTCTTGGATTACTTGTATCTGTACTTTTAACGGTGCACATTTGGCGCAGAAATTTAAGTATTTCATCAAACAATATTGATTTTTAAAGCATAAATTTGCGAAGTTTAAGAGTGATCAATTGTTGAAGGTAACCAACAGATGAAAGATGATATGAAATGACAATGGAGATGAAATGAAGGGGCAGTAAATTCAGCGGCTGTAATTCACCTACCCAGAATTCGTTTGGCGACCCGGAAAAACCCTCCGGAAATCCCAAGGATCAAATAGATCGGCCACGGGAATCAAACCCGTGCCTCCCGAATGCGGGCCATCGACGAAACCGCCTGAGCCATCCCACTCGTTTATTTTTCCCTATCTCCCAAGACAGATGACCTGCAAACTTGCGGTTCTTACATGTACCCTCTGTGACCTCAAAAAATTAAAATAATTCTGTAATTAGTATCTTTTGATTAGAATTTCTTCTGAAAATAAATTAGCCGTAGATTTCAGAAAAGCGAGCCGTACGCGTGTTTAACAGTCTCACTCTCCTCTGGATAGTCAGGAATAGACCACCCACCACTCCCGCCCAGCCTTATGTTCTTTCCTGTTTTGAAGTTACTCTAATTTAACGCAAACGTAATATCTTTTACTGCAGCACTGTTGAGTTAGAAAAGCCCTCCGGTGATATTTTATAGATAAACTGAATAAACCAATTTAAAAATGCTCAAGAAAAGTTATGGAATATAATTTTTTGAGTAAAAACTAACTAAAGCAAGTATCTTATTTATGGTAGAGGCTCGTTGTTTAAAAAGAAAATATTCACTTTAAAGGGAAGAACACTTTTAACAAAATCATCCGCTTGCGCTAAAACATTGCATGGCCTTCCCCGTCCCTTTTAGGGGTTTTAACATATCGCGTTTGTTTAATTTCGGCTCTCACATTTCAAACGATGTTCGCAGATACAGCAGTTGCTTCAGAGGTTAGATAGGTCTTTCACAGCCATGATGTCATAACGCGGAAGGAATAAATGAAACACATTTAATAACTAGCCTTTTCACCACTTTTTACAGCGTTTACATTCTTAAGTTTCTGTAAACTACTTAGAACAACTGAGCACCTTGCCATTCTTACTTTAGGCACCACAACCAATACTAATTGCACGATTAGAAGAGCAAAGCTTCATTGCTATAAACAAATGAGGGAGGCACCTAGTATCACGAGACAATAAATAGACACAAAAGTTTAAGATCATGTTGAAATCTATTGGAAGTTGAACAGTATCTATTCACACCGTTCATTACGTGGATGTATCAAATATGTGATAATATATGGAATGTAGTAACGAACTTTCTCCACTCACGCTTCACTGTTTGGCTTGCTCAAAAGTTTGTGCTACGAAATAGTGTTGATATTCGTTCATACCTTAAAGTCGAGTAGATTATGAGGGTCTAGAGGTCTGAGGTTCTATTCCATTTTGGTTGGCAACACCGATTTGTGATTTTCATGGCTTTGTCTAAAACTGTGAATTATATAACGCCGTGAGTTACGCTGTTCTTTATTTCCTGTCACTTCATTTACTTGGCATCAAGTTCGAAGTATTAGTCGAGTGGTCAGTGTTAGAAATTGATGACGATGGACTTCAGTTTATAAAATTGTCTGCCCTGACGTTCTCTGTGGGATTACATACCATGATAGAGTTCGGCCTATAGGTAATCCTGCCGTCGTCGAGATGTAATATCTGCAGACGTTAGGGACATCCCCTATGTCTAAGCCTACCGCCCCGGATTGTATTACCCTTTGCTTTAAATCTTCCTCCCGGAAGTACAATGGAGGACTGTGAACTGAAGTGCCGAAATCATCCCCCTGATTCTGATAATATAACCATCCCACACAATGAAGATAATGGTTTAGTCTCGCCGTTCGCTGAAATAGAATAACTGTATTACACATTTGGGTACGGGAGAAAAGAGTGAATATAACAACAAAAGCGCCTCTTAGTACGTCTAACTGAATCACTATAGCAGATCATTTAAATAACCTTTACCTTAATGAAATTAACCTTGTTATTCACTAATGCTTTGAATCTGAAATCATAGCGCTTCTAGCATAATGTTTTTACTTTTATTACAAGGATTCGAAATAAGTAGCACAATTTTAACGAGAGTAGAGCTTGGCAATTTTAATCATATCTGTGGTATAATTGTTAGAAAGAAAGCGGAAACTAAATTTTTTCGGAGACATATTCTTACGAAAAACATTTTAATTATAATTCCAAGTTCCTAATTGCATATATTACACAAGAAGATAAACCAAATACATATTCAATATCTTCACTGATGGAATAAATTAAAACACACTCACACACACAAACAACAAAGTTTGCACCCCTAAGTGTGTGTGTGTGTGTGTGTGTGTGTGTGTGTGTGTGTGTGTGTGTGTGTGTGTGTGTGTGTGTGTGGGAGGGGATGGTAGACAGTCAGAGAGAGAGAGAGAGAGAGAGAGACAGAGAGAGAGAGAGATTGCAAACGTTCGATCGATATTGTAATTATTTCATCTCTGAAAGTCACTGTCATTTTCGATAATACTTTCCACAGAAATTAAAACGCTCTCATGGAAATCTCGTTTCCCTGAATTTGCGTAACAGTGGATAGTTTTCGGCACTTAATTATGAAAAGGCTTGGCCCACGCGGTTCCGTCTATGAGACGCATTTGAGAACTCCGGGTTCGATTCCTGTGGCCGAGCCACATGACCCCCATTCCCGGGGTTCTACCTGGTCACCAGACAAATGGTTGGGCAGGTTAATTACATCCCCCGAATTTCCTGTACCTCCATTTCATCTGCACGAAGGTACGTTTAATTTTTGGAGTTTTTAATTCACACTACTTTGCAATCTGATTGCAACAGCGCACAATACACACCGAGCACTGCATTTACGTCACCGGTTAGCCTGGTGTAACAAATGTGTAACATGTAATCTCGAAGTGCAATTCTGTACTTCCCCGGCTCATCTAAGGTTGGGCATAAGTCTCCACGCTATTTGAACTTACGCAGTTTTCGATTGTCAACTGAATTGAGAAAGCATAGCCATTAGCAGCCATGGCATTGTGGACAAATAATCATGTTGCAGTTACTGTTGCTGTTCAAAGGATATTTTGTCGCCACTTCCAGCTAGGATGTCGGGACTAATTCCCCGATCATTGGACAATTGTGAGGTTGGTAGCACTGTTCCGTAACAATGGATCATGCAAGAAGCAGATAAGGGAAACCGTGCGAAACATTGCAATGCACATGTTGCATCGTGTGATGCACGCTTTTTTCGGCGGTTGGGAGAATGTATTGTTGGATAGAGCGACTGGACGGAAACTAGGAGATCCGTGGTTCAAATCCCGGCCATGGCATTGAAATTTTCATGTTGACTCTATCCATCAAATATCTTAGCCTATATACGGCTAGTGTGGAGAAATAATTAATTTCCATCAATTAACTAAAATAATAAGAGTTAAATGATGAAGCCTGGGAAGTACTTATGATAGTAATAATATCCTACTATGACTTATGCCAACCCTATACGTGTAACTGTATCACGGATATCAGGTAATGCGATTAATAAATTGTTGGGGCTCTTATAAGCTATGAAATAAAGTTTGATGTTGTAAATGAAATGAGGAAGTTGTAAAATATATGAACTTTTAGGACAAATAATTGAAAATATTTATACAATATCTTAAAACTACTAAAATACTTTTTTATGAAAAATATAAGGAATATATCTTTATATACCTCCTTTACATGTATTCTTATGTGAAATAAAATTTACGAAACAAGTTTCATGGACCCAGATCGGGATATTAAACTTTGAGCTAGCTATGTAAAATTTTATAAATTAAATTGTTTTCATATACATCCGGGCCCTACTCATAATATTGGGAGAGATGCTTAAAAGAAACAAGTGATTGTCACAACCATGTTAGGTATCACAGATATTATAGCGTAAATATAATGTAATTCATTATTTATACTTTGTCTATAAATATTCACTGTTTTCAATAAGGAATGACATTCAAAGCATCCATCTTATTTCTTATTTTGGTTCTCAGGATAAGATGTTGCTCTAAATATTTTATTAGTGATAAATTAGGTCTTGTTTACTGATCTTCTTGTTTATTAACTTTTGCTATTCCACCAGTAGTGATCTGAAACACATGTTCCCTTTATTTCATTCACACCCTTACAATTTCCTTATATTTTGTATGATATATTTGTTACATTCCGTCAGTGTTGTGGATCTTCAGTACAGGCCCACATTATATATGACAGTAAAATCGATTATACCCATATTCTGAACCTAGAGATTTGGTTTGCGTGACGTGGTTTTGTCGACGTTTCTGAGTATATCGTGATAAGTGATTGTGTACTTGGCGGAGTACGATGTTCCATGTTTTATTTTGTAGACGCATAAGTTGAGGACACTGTTGAATTTCAGCACCACGACCAGTAGCTGATATATTGTGCCTACGCCATATCCAAATGGAGTAATGAGGTGAGTGAGTACAATTGAAAGCATGAAATCCTGCCAATATAATGCCCTGTGGTTTTTGTTGGTAGGGAAATACTAAATCGTCTCTGCCATGGCCAAACTCCACCTCTAGCCTGGTTCTAGCACTCTGTTTAATATTTGTCATACTTCTCTTATTTTACTTCCCTCCTAAGACTAAAGCCGGCCTGTATTCATAAGATAGAACTAGGAATCAAGACTTTGGGTCTTGAAAGCATACGACAGAGTCATGCAGCTGGTGTGGACCGTCGTGGCGTAGCATGTTTATAAGTTACTCAGATCAGACCTTTGTTTATAGGCTAATGTTTTAAAGTCGGATTTGAATTGAAATCAATTAACTATTGCGCACCTAGTACTGGTATGGACCACGGATGACAAGAAGATCCTATCAACATTAAATAAAGAAGAATGGTATAGCAAGGAAAAACATCGGCAGATTTCCATGCCCTCGACTGCATAGGATACATAAGTCTAGTGGTAGCAGGCACATCACAGCCAAATTTCCCAATATTTTAAGAGATAGTACGCCATCTTCCCAGTGTTTCCCCAAGTGCAACGAAGGAGCGGCCAGAGTCCCATATGTTATTTGCTACCTTAGCTCAGAGATGTTCACCGCCATAAGCTACACACGCATTCAGTGCGCCAATCCCTGCAATTCATTCATGCTTATCCTGAGAATTAGCAAATTTAGTGGCTTAAAATGTATTGTTTCAGCATCTGATATCCATATACTTCCTTAAAAAGAGTGCAAAATGTCTCGGATAAACTAACATTTAAATATAGTAACGTTCTTTATTTTCTCCAAAAAGTTAAGCTCTAACTATTCTGATTAAATGAATCCATATTACTATTTCCCATTACAGCGTTAATTTTCCTGGGATAGCTTCTGAAGTTCGCTTTATTCAAAAAGAGTTTGTATCAACCTTTATTATAGGTACACCATAAGAGATAGATAAAAGCGCACTGAAACAGGAGTGTTTAACTCTTTAAAGCAGCAACATTATTTCTAGCAACTTTTTCTGCAAAACCAGCCATTTCTGAAGTTTTTGTTACTATTGGTTTGAAACTTCTGTACTGTTTATAGTGCCCTCATCATTAAGTTGTTACTCAAGTATTCATGGAAATAATATAGGATAGCATATATTTCCCTAAATTCATCTGGTTATTCCTCCCTCTATTCTCCGTATGCCTAGACCGAAGTGTAATGAAGCTATTCCTGTAAGTTTTTATTTTAATTAAAGAAGTATAGAGAAAAATAAGTATTTGCAAGAATGGTTTAAAAAAACCTGTACAAATATAAACGACAATGAGAGATGAAGAGCATGTGGATGACAGATTTTTTTCTTTTTAAACTTACGTAAATAAACACACAATTTTTTGGAAACAATTATATGTCTACCAGTTCCAGGAGAGACAGTTTGCATAAAACTCTGTTAATTAACGTTTTACACATGAAAACTGAGTTAAATAGTTTATAAAGCTTGAGGTAAATTTTAAGTGTAGACTGATTCATATTGGAATACCTTGAATTTTCCTTTACCCAAGTCCGTCAACTGCACGAAAGGCACGTCCCTTGTCCATTAATAAGAAATAATGCACAGATGTTTTCTTCTGTGCAATAAGAAAAGCTGGACCCTCTTGGGGAGCTGTGTTAACTCAAGTCATGATGTCGATATAAACTTTACGATTATAAAATATGAACCAACGAGGTTTTCTTTCCCGCAGATGCATTAAATATCACATACTTTCCTTTGTACTTCAGACCCATTTTGCCTGTGCTTTTCACTCTTATTTTGTCCTGCTTTCTTTCTTCCTTCATATCCACTTGTTGTTTACCAAGCTCTAAGCCCTAGGCTTCTTGTTTTCACCCACTTTTTAGAATTACTTCTTCAAAAGGTTAGTATTGATTCAAGTTCAAATATTTTGCCAGGACACGAATAAACTAGTTCTTATGGGCTGAACAAAGTAAGAGAATAGAGTGTTCTATTATTTTTCGACAGACAGAGCGCTGTGCGTGAATGAACGAATTGTGTATATGATTGTAATGGCTGATGAATTTTGAACAGCAGCACTGTTTTTAAAATAAATAAGACATTCTGTATGAAAAAATCAATACCTAATAAAATTTCATTAATGTTACACAACCAATTGCTTAACTAACCGAAATGTTTTCAGGATTGCTTGAATAGAGTAACCCAACCTCTGGAAGTCTATTTCTGTTTTAAGAGCACCTGAAAATTAAAAATTGCCTTTCTAATTGATTACAAACATGATAGCTAAAAAACCGGCAATTCAGAACAATAATGTACCTGTATTATAAATGCACTTTCATACTATTGGTTTCATCAAAATACTGTAACTTTAAATTACTGGTGTGTTAATGAACAACTGTGTTGCATTAAATACAGACCTGAAGTTTATGGAGAGGCACGTATAGAGCAGTTCAGTAAGTAAACCTGTTTAAAGAAGTTCACGTTGCTAAGGCTACCATAGTGTTCCTTTTTTGTTACCTTTCACCACAACAATTTTGCCACTGATTCACAGCTTATTTTGGATTTTGCAGGCGTTTCAGTTTGTCGTTCAAAATGTTTTCTCTAACACGACAACATCAGAACTTTATTCAGTGATTCGCTTTTTAACTTCGGCTAGGAAAACTTCGGAAATGTATGCTGCTTAAGGGGAATTTTCGCCCTCTTTGATAACAGATGTTGGTTTAAAGCTCCTAAATGTGGTCGAAAATCTGTTATTGGTTAGGGCCTGTAGAAACTGAGATTTTATTTATGACGCTCTTTAACTGCAGCGGTTCTCACCCTCTCACTCTGTATTAGGCGTGAAAGAAAGCTAAATTTTTCTGAAAAGCCTTTTTATCATGTTTGAGGTTCCCTTTATCATGTTGAGGTTCCTAAATCTATGAGACGGAGCGCGGCTTTACATCCCTTCCGAAGAAAGCATGCCTAGGATATTTTACGCCCAAAAGAACCCATCGCCCTCCACCGAGTTTGAAACAGCTACTTTGGGAACCGTGGCTATTGTGTTCCATCCACACCGGGGAGAGCGAATTTGCTGAGGGGTACCCAGAACACCCGACAAATGTGGTTTCTGAGGAAGTCATTGAAAAAATCCAAGATATGACTCTCGCTGATCATCGAACTGGCAGAGGCCATAGCTGTGTGTGCACCTTTTACATCTAGGATAGTTTGTGGAAGCTATTCAAATAGTATTTCAACAAATTATTATTATTATTATTATTATTATTATTATTATTATTATTATTATTATTATTATTATTATTATTATTATTATTATTATTATTATTATTATTATTATTATTATTATTATTATTATTATTATTATTATTATTATTATTATTATTATTATTATTATTATTATTATTATTATTATTATTATTATTATTATTATTATTATTATTATTATTATTATTATTATTATTATTATTATTATTATTATTATTATTATTATTATTATTATTATTATTATTATTATTATTATTATTATTATTATTATTATTATTATTATTATTATTATTATTATTATTATTATTATTATTATTATTATTATTATTATTATTATTATTATTATTATTATTATTATTATTATTATTATTATTATTATTATTATTATTACTATTATTATTATTACTATTATTATTATTACTATTATTATTATTATTACTATTATTATTATTATTATTATTATTATTATTATTATTATTATTATTATTATTATTATTATTATTATTATTATTATTATTATTATTATTATTATTATTATTATTATTATTATTATTATTATTATTATTATTATTATTATTATTATTATTATTATTATTATTATTATTATTATTATTATTATTATTATTATTATTATTATTATTATTATTATTATTATTATTATTATTATTATTATTATTATTATTATTATTATTATTATTATTATTATTATTATTATTATTATTATTATTATTATTATTATTATTATTATTATTATTATTATTATTATTATTATTATTATTATTATTATTATTATTATTATTATTATTATTATTATTATTATTATTATTATTATCGCTGTCCTTCAGAACTGGCTCCAGGATTTATCCGCTTTTTATTCATATTTACTTTTGGAGTAACTCAAAATCAAGCACTGCTGTTCAAATGACTTTCTTTATATGATCTAATTCAATTAAAGACAAAAATCTGCTGAACAGCCATCCAATTTACTACCAAGACATCTTCTAGTTCCAAATTCTAAATTAGTTCAAAAATAGCTTTAAAGAACCTACTATGGCACTCTTCACATGCGCAAGTACAAGTATCAACATAAACTGAAAACTTTCATTTACAAAGTATACAAAATGCGTTTAGCTTATTTAGAAGATTTGTCTATATGCATTTTATTTATAAAGACTTAGAAATTCAAGTAAAATTACTCACGAATGACGCGGGTTCATAGTAATCGTGACTTAAGGATGTTTTTATGCACTCGTATTGCAATAATTAATTGCAAATTAATAATTGAATAAGGAAGAACTCTGCAGGTGGATGTGTTAACGCTGAACGATCTACCTTACTGAATATTTGTAAACTTTTGTGTAAACTCTTTCATATCCTGCATCAGATCATAATTTTCTATCAGTTGGTCTTCATTATCTAATTGGCTTTGAAATAATTAACGCGTAACCCAGTAACGACGTCAAATTCATAAATGTCGAGACCAGATTCAGTCTGCCCTCGTTGTGTCCGTTGGTGCTTGAGGTAAAGTTTGTTTTCTGATTAGCTTTCTATAAACATGAACTTTAGGATAATAGGTACTTTCACTTTTCATCCATTGAACTTCATCCTTTACTTTTCTGATTTGACTGAACTGAAAGCCAACGAAAACCGGAAATTATCTCAATTTCCTCCTTGTCACTCCTAAAAATGTTAGAGTTCACATGGTGACTTCAGAGCAACGAACAGGAGAAAATTAATTCAGATAGATCTTCACCATATGAAGGAGTGGATAATCAGAGGGCAGCTTGATTATGTAAGAAGGGTGTAAGAGAATGCTATATTTTTATGTATTTGCGTTTTAGTTCTCAATTCGTTGAAGTAAGATGGTTTTTTGATATTACGTTTGTCAAATTTATAGCAGATGAGGTTAAGAGTTTTGGTATCACCTGCCTTTCCGATGTCGGATTCTGCTATTGCCAATCCCCTGTTCTACTTAGAAGACTATATGCATAGTTATTTTGTAGTTATACGGAGAATAGATATCCCTCACCCTCTGAGCATCACTTGGATACTCTGCTTTTAACGAATTAGTTCACAAGTGCATCTAGATCTTTCCACTATCTCCAGGGAGTGTTTTTTCAGTTCTGGTGTGCCATATATTGAGGTTCACGTGTAAGAAGCTTTCGGAAATGTGTATAAAATCTGAAATATGATCTTGTGATTGACTACTGCTCAGTTCCATTGCCCCAGTTATATGCAATCTTTCTTTATAACATTTCAGAGGCACTTGCCAAGAAGGTGAAAAGGGTTATCCAAGCATAAGAAACGAAATTACATTTGTTGTGCATAAAGTGGCACATGTACGTGCTTTAGGAAGAAAGGAATAATCAAGAGTAGCATGCTTTTGAGCGGGAAGTAGGTTAGCATGGCAAATGAACGATTCTTCTTAGAGTATTTTCTGTCTGTTTTATGCTGGAGATGAGTCTGGAAATATATTTCGGCGGAATGTGCAAAGTGAGAGAAATAGCGAATTATCAATTTCCCAGAGATGTGCAAGTTGAGATACACTGCATGACTAGAGAACCTAGCAAAATAAGCACGTTTTTCTGGCTGAAGTTTGCGAAGCCAGATAAGCGTTTTTAGTTACTCAGTGACATTTTATCATTATTTTTATTGTTCTCTTTCTTTTTGCCCATTAACTTCTGTCTTAAATATGCATTTACGACCAGTGATATACTAACTCTGAAAAATACTGTTATAAACATGCACCAATATCGATGTCTTATGCATCAATTCATCTATTCGTTCAACATTCTGTTCAACCCCTTGTTTACTAAGTGACGGGTTGAGATTTGGTGGTACAATATTTGAGCTAAAATTTCTTAGCAGGCCTTCATTTGGAAAGGAATATTTAGCAGTCTTTCACGCGCTAAATAGAGAGTGCCATTCTGAGAACTATGCATGCTAAATGCATATATAAACGCTCAATTTAATCTATTTTATTGGTCAAAATTTCTAGTATTTTACGCTATATAGTTTAGAACAGTTAGGAGTTTGTAATTCTTTTGTATTTCACCACGCCATGCCGAAAGTATTTAAGTATGAATTCCATCAGACAGAAAGTGAGGTCTTTTGTACTGCCTCTATCACACACTCACTAGGTAGAGAATCTACTGCATCCTACCCAAAAGTTTAAGAACCATAATTTAATCGGCAACATAAGCTTTGAGGTCACAAATATGTGTTTCGAGGTCCTCTAATGCAGGAAAGTACTTTTAGATAAGGTTCCGTTTGTGTATATGTGTCTCAAATTGCGTTGGTGTGTGCTTGTGTGTGTGTGTGGGTGTGTGTGTGTGTGTGTGTCTGTGAACAACATTTTACATGCACCAATATTCAATTACTTTTTATTTTCTCAAAATTGGTGTAATGGTTTTGATTAAAATGCCATGGATTTAAGATACTTTCGTCACAAATGAATAGTATATCTTGATCTTCTAGGAATGGCTTCAAAAGATATCTTTATTTTGGATGACTGATACATAACTGGTGAATCGTAAAGGATATGCACAAACTTACCAAAAAAATCTGGAGCTATTTAAAACACGCTTTATCCTACATACACTATTTTGACTGAGTTGCTTTCGAGATATTAGATTGTATTTTCCAATACTTACTCTTGTCTCAGGGGGAGGTTACGGGATGCATCACCCTTATATGCACTTTTTTTCTAAAACTACTCATTTTTCTCAGGAAACCTCAAAATTTATATTTCCAGTGTAACCTCTGCATCTATTTTTGAGTGAAGTGCAACGCCCCCCCCTGCTTACTATACGCGGTAGAGGAAGTAAGAATTTAAGACCACCTTATTATGTTAAAAGGCAAACTTATGTGAAGGAATACTCGAAATGCTTCCCTCTATACAAAATAAGAATTCGACATAACTTATGCGTTTTAAGGAGATATACATTTGTTGCTTAATAGCACCTTGGCCATCTCTAATGATTCGTCCCTCATGCAAAGCTCATGCAAAATGAAGAGGATATCTCAGTACATTCCCTGAAAAGTCAAGGTATGCATTTATTTCTCATGGAAATATCTTAAGCAAATGTTATTTTACTCAAAATCGTTAGCGCCATTTTTGAGGAAATTCAAAAATATCAGACAGTGTTCTATGAACAGGATAGTTTGTAGTGTGGGTGTCTCCTTAAAAATCTGTTTGTAGCACCTTTGGAGTGTGCTGAGCTTAGATTCCAATTTTGGTAAGCGATTTTTCGTTTTTGAGGTGTGCTGTTCACGACAAACACACGCGGAACATTTTATAAAAATATGTATTCTATTATATGTATATTTCCACATACTCTTGCACAAACGATTATTAAAAACTTTTATTTTCTTGCACTTCTCATGTTAATTATGATAAAGTTTTGCAGAAAATTTGAATTATATATTTCGTGGTAGATAGAATGGAAACAGCGGGACAAACTAAGTTTAAGTGATAGGTAAATATTTACAAAGTTGGTCATGATGCCATTGAAATATCATCTTCTTTGCTTGATCATGATATAAAGAAATGAAAAACTTGAAATAATGAGAAACACGACTTCTCATTGGTATGGTTGTAATAATACTGGTCAATAAACAGTGTAGAAATTATAAAAAATTTGAATGGGTGGTAGGAATCTCCAGCAGGGCAGTCTCCGTTTAGTATACTGGGCAAACAAGTAGTAAAAATCATTTTTCTAGGTTACTAACTCCTATGCTGTGTCTTTTCACTGCGCTGCTTTTATTCGAGTTAAGAGTTAGAATGTGAAGTCGGAACAGGTGTAATGCCTGATCCGTGAAGTACGGAACAAGAGGAAGAAGAAGAAGAGTAAACTGATGGAGGAGCCTCCAGGAACTGCAGGATAGTACTGCAAATACGTCAAAGCGCTGCTTTGAGTGTGGCTCCAGGGAGAAACCAATGAAGGGAAAATCCGGAGGGTAACCAGATGCAAATAACGATGACGCAGTAAAGGAACAGATCCCTAAATATTCCAGCATAGTGTCAATTCCAACGTCCGCTAGCTTTATTTGAACCCCGAGGCACTGGAGAGTTCCGGGACAAATGGGACATCTTCCAGGAAGTTGGACTTAATGGTCCGCCGTTCTGTTGTCCAGATCACCAAACACCGTCGTGTTACCATGATGCAGATGAAAGGAAATAATGGGAAAAAGAAATTCATGGCAGAAGGGAAACCACCGCAGCATTCGTCAAATGACCTAGAAAAACGTCTGAAAGTGGCCAGCCCAATACAAATTGAATGAATAACCTTCCAAATGCGAGCCTCATCTGCTATGATGGAGTCATCCCTTCGGTAATTACTTTATCCTTCTCTGATTACTCTTGCAACGTCAAATGCAACCTTCATTGTTTTATACACTCATTACAGTTATCTCACATATTGTTTAAGTTAGACATGCTTCTTTTTGCCCTAATGGGATTGTATGACACACTATGTTTGACATCATTCGGATTTTTACATTGACTATAAAGGGCAAACTAACTTCCGTTCACAATAATTAATGGAGTTTCACTAACGGAGAGATTGAAGACTTCTTGGTTCTTTTTCAGGTATTAAGGGACACCGGGACTGAAATTTCTATTTTCTATATTTCTATACCTACAAACTTCAAATTCTGCATGCCTAAAGGGTTTTATATTAGAAAACACCACACCAAGTTTCAGTAACTTCTGATGATTAGTTTTGAAGGAATTAATTTTTTATTATTGTTTTAATTAAATTTTATCGCAGTATTAAAATTAATGCATGCGCATCACTAATTATTCTATTGCAATAACTCTGTTATTTTTTCATGCCCACTAACTATATAAACAACTGCAGTCTCTGTCTGGAAGAACAATACATTACTTTTAGGGAAATTATTTTTTTAATTATGCAGAACATTGAATTGAATTTATTAAATATTTTTTTGAATTTAAAATTTTGTTACAGCCAAACCAAGTCTTAAATCCTATAGCCAGAGACTGAAGTTGTAGACCCATACATGAAGCACATGCTGAAAGAAATTCAGAGCCATAGCTCAAAAATTAATGCGTGTGGATCAGATAATGTATTAAAAAATGTAAAGTGGAGAAAAATCAATTTTTCTAAAAACATGCACCAAAAATAAAGTGAACAGTACCTTACTACATTAGAATTGCCCTGAAGCATATGTGAGACCCTCCCTCTTTTGTCTGGCAAGCTCTCTCTGCATTTTTGTCTGTTTTTCTTTGAGGCGAGCTGTTTTCTTATGTTGCAATGAAGATCGCGTGCTCTCGTATATTCTGCGTTTGTCACGTCTCTTCACAATTTTCTTCTGCACACTTGTCACTGCACTGGTGGTTAGCTCACATTTTAGTTCCTGAGTTGCAGAACAGCCCATATTAAACTCTGCTACTGCAATTGCTGCTGCAATTTCTATTCTCCTGCAGGATACAAAAGTAATTTTGGGACATTTTCTCCAAATTAGTGCATGTAGTGACTCATTTTGATTTTGAGTAGCACCACGCACACACCTCGACAACAGTTCATCACTTGCTAGTCTTTGATAAACAGGTAATATTTTGCAAACTAACTGCTCTGTTAGTTTAACAGGCATCTTCTGATGGCTCATGGGTGTCTTTCCTTGTGCAATGCTTTTATTGTAAAAACACCAGGAGTCGACACCTTGGGGACACTTGCTATGTTGAGGCTTGGAATCCGTTGAAACATAATGACTAAGGGTTGCATAAATGGCTTCTTTCATTTTAGGGACACTAGGTATGTTGTTCACTATGGCATGTCTATAATAATTAGTTAATTTGGTAATGGTGGCATTGGTAAGTGTCCCAGATCCTCGCCCACCAAGTTTTACTCCCTTTTTCTTCCATGTTTCTACAGTGTTTCGCAGCCCACTTCCCATTCTTTTAGCAACATGGTTTATGCACTCCTCTTTGTGCAGGACAACTGTGTTACCATATATGTTTTCATTTGATAAATGATTAAATGTTTTTGAATCACCATCTGATAGTACAGTTGTGTAGCGCATCTTACACTCTGACACTGAACGTTTCCATAGTATGTCTGCAGCAAAAACCTCCATTGATGTGGATGAGCCCTCATAATTTTTGTTGCATTCACCACTAGATGAATGTCCCTCAAACCAAATGCAAAACTCTGGTGAATCATGTCCCAATTCTGTGGCTGTAATGGCACACATTGCACAATATTTGGAAACTACTGTGTAGTCCAGCACCATTCCAGTTAGAATGTCCATCACAATTCCTACATTATAGTTGGATGTATATCCCCGCTTGTGCCATGAACCATCATAACTTACAGAAACATCAATTACATTGTTCTCATCTGCAGTTTCATCAGCACCATTTAACTTCATGTACGCTCTTCTCACTACCTCCCTGGACTGAAGGAGAGCTTTTTCTTTTAGTTTTTTACTGTAAAAAGCCACCTCCTTCATATGACTGGTAAATGTTTTGGAATCCATACCAGACATACCTAATGCACAACAAAATTTTTCTAAGCCACTGTGACCTACACCCAATCCCAAAAAAGCATCCACAATTTTCCTGTTCACTTCAAAGGGAGGTCTCTTAGACTTTTCATCCTCAACTCTAGGACTAGAATAACTCTGCCCTGGGCTGAAACCACACTCACTGCACTTTAGCACTAACTTTACTGCAAAGCCATATTTTTCTCTAAATTGCAGTGTAAGTGAGCATTTAGTACACTCCCCACACTTTACATTGCTCAGAAGTTGATTCAGAGAACTGCTGTGCACCAAAATATACTCACTGTTTGCCCCTGCATTACCACAAATATATTCACTATTTACACTGTCATCTCTCTGAAATCTTGAAAATTTCTCCTGCGTTTTACAAATACTTACAGTTTCAATTACAGTAGCCTGCTCACCTATGTCCATTTCCAAATGTGAAGATGAAGTACTAGCATGTTCTTCTGTGTCCAACTGTGTATTTGAGATGGAAATCTGGTCTACAGGTTTCTTATTCCATCTGGCTAAACCACGTTTTTTTGCAAGGTCTCTTTTTTGTTATTTCTACTCACCGGCTTATGCCAACGTGAAGAAGTAGCATGCATTATGCTGTTTATATATTTCACAACACACTACACCTTAGAAAAATCAACTAACTTGCTTACACACTTATTTCATAAACAGAAGCACATGTAAACAAAAGCACATTTCTCTAAAGGATGACGCCATAATACATTGAACCAAACACAGGAGTCAAAACAAGAATGAATCAACAAGTATTCTCTAAGTTTATTGCAAAAAACACAGAATAATCACATAGATTAAGAGTTGTTTTGCATTTTCTTAGTTGCGAGAACACTCAAAATATGTTGACAATTTTTTGTATGGCATTTATGCTTTGATATTTTCTGAGTAAAGACTTTGTATATAATACGTAGTAATAGTTCACCGAAGTGTCGCCAGATAGCAGCAAAAAGCTCTGCTGCAAGATTATAACACAATTTTAGAGGAAAAACCAGCCAAAAAACGATTAAAATTGGCAAAAAGAGTCCATCATGCTGGATAAGGAAGAAAGGGGGCGTTTAAATGGCCAGGCTCCGAGCATTTAAACCCTGCACTAGACCTTTAAAAATGGCAGAAATCAAAAACTCTTACACAATTCAATATAGGAAGGTTTGGGGAACATTTATACGTATAAATCTAAAAATCGTAAATTTTGAGATTTTTGGCCTATTTTTCAGTCCCAGTGTCCCTTAAACTGTTTATCCTCCTTTTACTGCCGTTTTATACCAATTGCATGCCATCCAAACAGCACTGTCCCTGCAATCCTGTGTGGATGTGTTTCTGATACCTGCGTGGCTTTGCAGTGGTCTGTGCAGTGGCGTTCTTTTTGACATTTGCGCTTTCGTAACTTAAGTAAAACATGTATTTAAATATATCGGAGATGGTAAGGTGCCATGTTTGAGAAAATGTTAAGGTTCACAATAGTTCAACGCGGTATTTCCAGAGCAATACCCACCAAACTCCGTACTGTGAAGCGGTGGATATCTGCATGGCAGGAAGAAGGAGAGCACGGTCTGCGTAACCACAAAACAAACCGGCCCTTAAAGAAAACCTCGCTTGATGAAAATGCTGCTATTTTAACAGATAGAAGTCAACCCTTCTCAGTCATTAAAGGATGCAATGCTTGGTTGGAGTTGCCCATTAATGAGACAACTGCTTCTCGCAGGCAAAGAAAGCAAGCATAAGCGGTCGCTGTGCGGCTGCAAAGGTACAGCTTTCTCCTCGCCAGAGTGACCTGTGAATAGGGTTTGCTTCAGAAGAGCTTCCCCCCTCCCTGGATATGTGGAACAGTGTTATATGGCTTGACGAGGTGGTTTTCTGTTGCAACCATCATCGGAAATTTACATGGAAGCCGAACGGTTTTAGAATGTATCCCAGATATCAACAAATCATAAAGCCATCGGGATGCATAAATTGTTCAATGCTAGTTGGATCAGTGAGGCTGGAACTGGAGAGCTAGTTAACACATCTCCATGAATTAATTCGGTTGAGTACGTGGCCAAACTGAGAAATAAATTCTTTTCTATATCCTTTACGATTAGCCTGGTGCAGGATAACTATGGCGTACATGATCTCGGTAAACACGGAAATTATTTGCGAAGCACCCTGATATACAGTCCTTAGCTGGCATCCAGAATGCCCGGACCTCAATATCATAATGCAAGTGGGGCAGTTCAATCAAAATGCATTAGAAATGGATTATTGGAGCACTACGGAAACCACGGAGGAACCTTTGACTGTGTCTCTAATATGTATTATGTAAGATAATTAGGACTGTTCATAATTACGGAAATTTTAATAAAACGATAACGCTTTTGACATACTTCAATAGGCTTGTGAAACATGTATATTTCTTTGATGTGACTTTGCAATTTTTATATACTCCCTATTATGTTTCGTGTTTCTTAAAACATTGGTTATGGTTTTAGTAAATGTTTGCAAGTGGAAACAGAATATAGAAAATGCTCTTGCGTATTATAATCGTAAAAGTTAAAAATATATGATACTATAAATGATGTTGTAAGTGTAGTTTTATGGTTCTTCATATGACCGCTTAATATTGCGTAGAACACATTGGCCAACTTTTAACACACCGCCATTGATGCAAAGCTGATACGCAAGCATCAATAAACTAGTAACACCCAGCAGATCCTTAGCTATTTCTTTATCAGATGACGGCATAGATACTGACCTTTATTACAAACGTTAGTGCCCCAATGCCCAGGCAACTCTGTTTACAAAATTATGCAGGTAAACAGGCGCACGTGCACACAACGCTAGGACTGACAGTTGTTTCCAGTGATGCCATTGACGTGGGTGAGTGTACATAATTGCAAATTCATTCATTTAGTGAATTGTTTTCGGTTCACTTAAACCTTTTAAAATTCCAACGACCTAAAATTTATTCAAAGCTTTACGACAAACAGCACAAGGTATATATGACTGAACTGCAGAAAACTTTCTTTTCATCCCCACATAGGTACGTTGTCAGTTCCCCATCGAGGTTAATTTGGTTAAATCCTTTATGAATTGGATTCATCCAGCTTTCAGCGATAACTCTCTGCTTCCAAGGGTTAGAGCTTCTTTCTAAGTACGGTCATTTTTACTATTTCTACTATTTATTGGTAGAAAGTACAACTAGTATTACATTCCATCAAGATTTGCGATATTCAGCAATTGTACATTTTAAATCTCCCTGAAATAAGAACACTTTTAGAAAGCGGTATGATGGTGTGTGTGCGTGTGTGTGGGTGTGTGTGCGCGTGTGTGTGGGTGTGTGTGTGTGTGTGGGTGTGTGTGTGGGTGGGTGGGTGGTTGGGTGGTTGGGTGGTTGGGTGTGGGTGGGTGGGTCTGTGTGTGTGTGTGGGTGGGTGGTTGGGTGAGGGTTGGTGTGTGTGGGTGTGGGTGTGTGTGCGTGCGTGTGTGTATGTGTCTGTGCTTCTGTTTATTAGTCTGTCTCTCCACCAGTTAAACTCTTTGTCTGTCTGTGAAACGCTCAACTCAAAAAGGAAAATGCTAAACTTCATGCATAGTGTTTTCCAAGTGTGCTACAGAAAGAAATTTTAGCATAATTCCCACACCTCATTCTGACCTTGGCGTATAACAGTGTTCGTTATTATTAAAATTAATGCTAGCGATTGTGGTTTAAGTACCACTATTTCATAAATATTAAATATAAATAATATGAATATATTTTTGTTATCTGGAAGTAGCCTATGAATTCTACTGCATTCTGAATGATATTTTTATAACGATATACTGTAAGAGATAGACAAAATGTTATTACAAAGATAGGTACTCATCGTTAAAGCGCACAGAGGAATATTTTTGTGGTGTCAATTATTTCCGAGTTGTCATTTGTCATTTGCTTTATTTGTCATTTGTTATTAGTTCTAATTTTCAACCATTTTAGGTTGTAAGCGACTGTTCATTTTTGTAGTGGTTGTGCAAAGAGCATATAATTTCACATAATGGTACTTTTAAAAGCTTATGTATCCCTATTACTTACTCTATCCTCCTTATACCTACAAGGAAATATGGGATGGAAGTTTATCTGATAAATAAGTATATATAATAACCAGCTTTTGTGAGGATAATTTGTAAAAGAGTGAGTAAATAATGAAACATTTAACTTTTTTGAAACGTCCTTTATTTCTAGTATCATTCTAATAACGTTTATGTAAGTAATAAAAAGTACATTAGAAGTGTTTGTCCAGAAGCAACGGGGACGCGCTGCAGCCAGGAGGTATTCATATGTGCGGGCCTTGCCATGCTGAGGTCTAAGGTACGATATTCTACAGGCTAATATATTGTATAGTGCGAACCATTTCAATAGGCTATAACATTTGAAGCAATAATAGAACACACGTACAACTTTGTGAGAATATAGTACAGAATTGGGAGCTTACATTACACTATTTATATCTCAGAGAAAATGTTGGAAGTGTCCTCTTTCAGCATCTATGAATCGTTGATCCCATTTTCTTTAACATGACTGTAGACGCTGAGGTTTATATGGGTATCTTCAATACATTTGTGGAGCAGCTGGATGATATCGAATTGAGAGATGGTTATTTCCAGCAATATGCAGCAACGTGCCATACATCTAATCAGGAGTGGCCGGTGAGACATTGTATTGGCGGTGCCATAATAATTAATTAATTAATAATAAGTGAATGATTAAATAAATACAAAATAAATAAATAAGAGTTGTTAAAATATAAATATGTGTACCAATTTCGAACGATTTCGGTAATCTTATCAATAATCCATCCTATTTTATAATATACTTTACCAAACAGAACGTACAGGGAAACGGAAATAGATATTTATATGCACTCTAATTACGCAAAGGTATAACTAGCACAGTAAAAGTTTGATAATACAGTTCATGGAGAATGTGATACGAAGCGTTCGTGTACGATTTCGCGACAGAGAGACAGTTATCTTAGGTCCCGTGCTTTACTGCACTCTAGCGTATAAAGCGTAAGTTAGGCGCCAGAGAAATCTCGGCACTACCTTCTCCCATAAGAAGCCGTGTATAGGCAGACATCCTAGCCCTTAACACAGGCGCTTACGAGCGTAAATGGTGCGTTCAGGAATCGGCACCAAGCCACGGAAAACAACCAATTGAGAGCGCTTGCGTGAATCGCGCCTATTCACACGAGGGAGCAGATACTCAGAAACTATCCTTTTTGCGCAATTCCTATACACTTCTCTTTCTTTCGCTTTCATACAGATAGTGCCATGGCACAGCGGCACTACCGCAGAAACCGCCCCTGCATCTAATGACACCATGGAACTTGTAACCAGTTTCTCTGATAATCGAATAATCTCAAAAGGTCTGTACCACTCCCCAGATTCCTGGATCTATCTCCACCAGATGTCTTCTTGTGGGGTATCTAAAAATAGAGAATACAAGAATAGCCCACGGACAATTGATGTTCTCAAGGAATGCATTCGAACCGAAATAAGTAACATTGGCGAGTATACTCTCCTTAAAAGTTCAGAAATTATGGTGAGACGAGTGCAAACATGTATAGATGCTGATGGAGGACACTTCCAACATTTTATCTGAGATGTAAATAGTGTAATTTAATCTCCCAATTCTGTAGTATGTTCTCCCAAAGCTGCACGTGTGTCCTATTATTGATGTAAAGGTTATGCCTTTTGAAGTTTACATGAATCGAACTATATTTGATGATGATGTGGAACAAACTTCCCTTCTATAGACTCCTTTCTCAGAATGTTTAATAGCAACAATGCAACTGCCGGCTTGGTCATTATCTCGAGTTTATTCCAGTTGCAAATTTAAGGAAGTGACTGCTAGGTTATTTCCTTTTAATTTATTGTTTTGCACCTATTTTCTGCACTCAATTACTTTTCGTCACACCACTATTTGTAACAATGTCAGTGCGAAGCTAAACTTACTGTAGTCACAACCTATCTTCCTCTGGATGTAAGGAGACAATGTGGGTGGCATGAAAAAGTTTCCCTTTTAATAAATAATATTCATATAATATATCATAGCTCATACATTTGCGCTAGTATTCACAACATATATTCTTATCGGTACTTCATATAATATTAGTGAGAATTTAATCATTTTCCTCTGGTTACGCTTCTAATGACTCATCTGAAAATTCTTGTGTATGCCTGTCTCCTTTCCTCATCCGCTCTCTCTCCAATTCACTATATCGCTTTATTCCGAATTTTTCCGAATTTTTATACATCCAGGTAAACTTTCATCTCATATTGTTGTGGGGGCTATTTGGCAGCCTGTTATCAACCAATTTCTTCAACTTCCTAGACCGTTTTCTTGTATGGGTATTTCTTATATCCCTATCGTTATAATATTTTATAATTATACCACATTTACAATATTTCTAGCAATTTCATTTGTTTCCCAACCCTTTTTCCATTGTAATATTATATCTTCTCTCCTGTTATTCTCCTATTATTTACATATCAATAATCACTGTTTTCGCGTTACATTATTATAGGTATTCCGTTTATGAAGTCTTTATACGCTCTATATGAATACCATGTTTCTGTCCAAGAGAAAATATTAGAGAAATAGAACTGTGTAATACTATCATTAAATTTACCTTATATTATACTAGAAATATCATTGGTATTCAAAAAGCGAAATAAATAGCAATTGTGATTTATAATTTATTTTTAAAACATATAGAATCATAACTATTTTATGCTCGTATACATTTTCTGTATTACCAAATTTTTACGCTCTGAATATATGATTTTACATTCATTTCAGAGATCTAGCTGCAATGTTATGTATTCCCTTTAGTTTCTAAATGCACATTAGACTTTACACTTCGCTTGTTGACTCTTCTTGAAACTTCATATGATGCCATTAGTGCCAATATCTGCTATCGTCTTCGCTCTTTTCACTGCCAGCTGCTGCACGAAGATCAAATTTCCTTACATGCCATTTCCCGCTATAAAGTTTAGAGTTAGTCTCCCGCTTATTGAATTTCTTTCGTAGGTGATATGGATCATCAAGTCTGAATTCGCCGCGCGGCATATCATAGGATCTGCACATCTTACCGAGAAGCTTCGTAAATTGATGAAGTTTATTAAAGCGCTTTTATGAAATATAATCCCTTATTGCGTATATTGTGTATACTGGGACATTTGCTATCATTAAAAGTTACACAAAGCCTTTTAGTGTTTAACGTTTTGCCAAAATATGAAGAAACAAATCTCACAATATCTGTATATATGAACAAAAATATCTTATATTTTAAGGGATTGGAGTTGCTATACTATATTAACTAAATAAGTAGAATTTGTTGGTTTTTATCCAAATTTAAAAATAAACTGTCACATTAAATACAAAAATTACATGGCGTTTTAAATGTTCCTTACTGTGAAACCATTAAACTTACAAAAGAAAATAAGTTATAGGTTTGTAAATCCTTACTTAATGCCTTTACAAAGTGTCAATAAAGACGAAAATAAACACCCTTAAAGAATATATGAAGTTTGATAACATATATATATATATATATATATCATGAAGAGAAAATGCCTCGTTTTCTCAGTTACGCCTGACTTGGGAAACGGCAGCTTATTAGTTTTTCTAAGTGTATTATACAGAATAAAATACTTTAAAAGGAGATTTATTGCGATCAGAAATTATTTATACGAAAAATTGTAAATGTTACAAAATACGAAGGAATTCAGAGTATTCTAAGATATAAAAATGTTGCAAACATTTTATTATTATTATTATTATTATTATTATTATTATTATTATTATTATTATTATTATTATTATTATTATTATTATTATTATTATTATTATTATTATTATTATTATTATTATTATTATTATTATTATTATTATTATTATTATTATTATTATTATTATTATTATTATTATTATTATTATTATTATTATTATTATTATTATTATTATTATTATTATTATTATTATTATTATTATTATTATTATTATTATTATTATTATTATTATTATTATTATTATTATTATTATTATTATTATTATTATTATTATTATTATTATTATTATTATTATTATTATTATTATTATTATTATTATTATTATTATTATTATTATTATTATTATTATTATTATTATTATTATTATTATTATTATTATTATTATTATTATTATTATTATTATTATTATTATTATTATTATTATTATTATTATTATTATTATTATTATTATTATTATTATTATTATTATTATTATTATTATTATTATTATTATTATTATTATTATTATTATTATTATTATTATTATTATTATTATTATTATTATTATTATTATTATTATTATTATTATTATTATTATTATTATTATTATTATTATTATTATTATTATTATTATTATTATTATTATTATTATTATTATTATTATTATTATTATTATTATTATTATTATTATTATTATTATTATTATTATTATTATTATTATTATTATTATTATTATTATTATTATTATTATTATTATTATTATTATTATTATTATTATTATTATTATTATTATTATTATTATTATTATTATTATTATTATTATTATTATTATTATTATTATTATTATTATTATTATTATTATTATTATTATTATTATTATTATTATTATTATTATTATTATTATTATTATTATTATTATTATTATTATTATTATTATTATTATTATTATTATTATTATTATTATTATTATTATTATTATTATTATTATTATTATTATTATTATTATTATTATTATCATCATCATCATCATCATCATCATTAATTTTTGATGTAAAGATAACTAGACAAACTTCCAGATGTAAGATGCAACGGTACTTACGCACATAATGGTGGCTTGTACGGTTCTGATGTTAAATTTCACATGTTTGCTGTTTAATTACAAGGGAAAAATTAGCCAAGTTGAACAAAAATACGAAATGATGAAGCATTAGGGAAATAAAGAAAGAAAAAAACATGAAGGATATAAATTAAACAAATAATGTTTCTCAATATAAAACTTCAAATGACAACTCCTTTAAAAATAAGAATCATCTCATGCCGCATTTCAGGATACTCGCCTCTTTTTTTCTTTTTCTTTTTTTTCCAACGTTAAGTCATAAAGGACGGTGAATGGAATGGGTGAAATGATGCACAAATGAGTCCAGGGTAATGGACCTCAGAGTTACCTGACAATCGTCTATCAGGATAAGGGAAAAACAGCAAAAAACTTATTCAGGTAACTCGCCCTGACCGAGATTCGTACTAGGGTCCTCTTGAAAGTGAGGCAGACATGCTACCATCTGCGCTACTGAGGCGCGTTTAAGGAACTATATGTATAAAAAAGTTTTTTAAATCATTTTTTTAAGCTCTTTAACTTAAAGCAACCTAATTTTGAATGCTTAGTCAGTGTTCAAATCATTTGAGCAAATATTCAAAGAGATGACTCCTCCAACAGATTTTCAACCAAAAAATCCATTTATTTAAAATAGTTCCACTTAGCCCAGGTGAAATACTTGTCGTTGGTTGCTTTTAGTTATTAGAACCTTTTAAACCACAGTTGTACTTACAGTCCTCGCCCATAGATGATTGTTCTTCGAACTGACGGTGAACAAATAGTATAAGAGAAAGGAGATACAGGTGACTGCAGGACATCCAAAATATGGACTCCTTCACTACACCTAATCAATATCAGCTTTTTAAATGGTTTACAAACATTTTCTACATTTTATATTTTATTAATCAGTTTGAAAGAGCTGCATAATCCACATAATCAGCGAATTTCTGTCACATGGATCCTTCTGCTAGAACGAAAAATGCTATATTTCTAAAACTATAGAGGCGATAGAGCACAACCGATCAAGAGAATCGATTGCAGCCACATTTGATAGATTTGATTTCGCTTCTGTAAAATTACGGCTTACGATTGTACTTAACAAAGAAGCAATAACTTTTATTCTACTAACTCCTATTTCGTCGCATTAGTTCAAAAATATGCTATTAGCTAGATTCTATTGAAGGAAGATAATTTGGCTTTATCAACCCCAGTAGCTCGAATTTATCCCTAGATAGCGCTTCGCGGGTGTGGAGCTCAGGATGATGTTTTAGCTCTGCTTGTTCCCAGTCTCAAAATATTACATTATGAGTGGCAGTTTGTAACATAGATTTGTAATTATGGCGAAAACAACAACATCTCGGAACAACATCCCAATTTGTCGAACGACAGTGACGATTGGTTTAATAATTGCATTGTTAATAGTTTAGGTTTATACATTTTTATTGAGTTGCGCAGCTGTATTAACTGGAAGCTGATGATTTAGTTTTTCGTTCGCCCTCGGCTTCCCGTTCACTTTTATCTAAACCACCGTTAACATACTGTCACGTACGAGTATTCTGTAAGAAGACACTGCAACGCGTGCGCTTGAAGCTGGTAGCGATGGTCGTAAAAACCTACTTTAAAATGCATTTATTTAAAAAGCATTACTTAAAATTTCAGTAAAACACTTCCTAAGAGCAAGTATATTAATTTTATCAAACGTATGAAGAATTGCCTTGAGACGCACTGTCATCACATAGATACGAATCTTCGGTGGTAGAATCTGAAGTGGTCCTCCGCAGCAGATATTCAGAGGAAGGATATATCCGGAGTCTCTATTTACGGTAAAGGGCTTTTAATTTAAGAGAAACTCATACACTGCATGGAAAGTACTAAGGTTGTTACCACTGTGTATGGTAATCAGGGTGTGTATTTTACTCACCACAAAATATTAATGTCGAGATTTCAATCAATATGTCTACCTTAATGCCCTTCTGAAGACCTCTGATGCTTACATCTGTAACAAGCACAACCCAAAAATGAAACTTGTGTTTGAAAACAACACTTAGTATAAAAGTTAAGTATGTTCAAAATAATGCAACCAGAAATTTGTCTAAAAACATCCTCCCATATGATGTACCTTTATATGCAGATATTTCCCGATATTTTAATTTTCTGAGATTTGGCTATAACAACTTTGATTAGAAAAATATGATAAAAATATTTTGATAACAAATAAAGCGTTTATCTTGAATTTTCTGCTAATAGTTTCTGAAGTTCTATTTATTTTGATTTACTTTCGTATAACTGCTAGCTGTGCGAGATGAACAAAGTTTTACTGCATTTAGATCTTATTAAAACACACGTTTTATTTTATATATTTGTAATCTTGGATTAACCACTTACAATATACTCCTTATTGTTGCTTCGAATTTCCCATTGTATTTTTTTATATATTCGTCGATTTTCTCCTTCTTCGTCAAACAAAGAGAAGAAAACTTAAAACCACTAACAGGGAATTCGCTCTTAAAATATTCCGCAATGGCATAAAAGCAACTGTGTTCTCCTAAATCCCTTGCAGCTATAAGAAAATTGCAATAAAACAATTTCTGCAAACATTTATTTCCATTAACATCTATGACACCTGACAACTTAGTATATATCCTATTTAATGGACACCTTGTTAAAGATTTTTAACTGGGAAAAAATGTTAGGTACTGCGAAGGGTTTGAACCAGTGACATCGTGACTCAGACTGGCGTGTAGCTTATACACGTGTGTTTTACAATTTTATATAAAAGAAACTCTTTATACGTAATTATATTTATAAAAGTGTATTAATATTGATTGTCGAGAATACGCGGTTTCGAGATCACCAAAACGAAGCCAAAAAATAACCCCTGGCGGGATTCGAACCCGCAATCCCCGGATTAGGAGTCCGATGCCTTATCCATTAGGCCACGAGGGCTTGTGTTCATTTGCATGTTATTTAAGCAATATCAATAGAACTGTCGCTCCATTCAGAGGTTTTTTGAGAGGTTGAGACAGACACAGAGACAGAAAGAGAGAAGGTGAGAAAGATTAAGGGGGCATGCAAATAAACAGCTTTATTTTTCATCTTATACAATACACTTTGCTGTGGAGAACAAACATAAATTAAAGGATTCAGATGCATAAGGAATTGTACATGTACAATTTTGTGAGCATCCATTCTTGGATTGTCATATTAATATTGAAGTTTTATTTATGGGTTCACTATAACTTAATAATTCTCAGCGGCCCGTTTTATATTGCGCGTGAAAGGCTTCTTAATTTTGACCAAAAGCGCCCTTGTGAAGTCTGAGGTTATTTTCTGAGCCCTAAGTAAACGACACTTAACCACCTGATGTATTTCTGCTTCAACGGATAACATGATAAAGATTTTAACACAAAAAAAAATTCGTCTTTAAGCGGGTTTGAAACCCTCAGCCTCAGGAAATATATAGCTGGCAAGTTACTCATACAGTTTGTGTTTTTCAAAGTAAACCATAAGGAAAATGTTTAATATATGCGTCATTGTATTTATAGAAGTGTGTTAACGTTAATTGAGAAAATTAATCTTCTTCTTTTTCTTCAGTCCAAGGGCTAGGCAATGCAGCCTGTTCCGGCTTAAAACTTGTCTGGCCATCATTTTCGTAGTCTTCCCGGATGTCTCTTTCCTCTAGTTTTACAGTTTATAAGTCTTCTTGGGATACTAACTCTCGGCATTCTCTCAATATGTTCTGTGCATTCATTTCTATAATGTATTATTTTTTTCTTCTAAAGAACTTATTTCTAAATCTTCTCTTATTTTTTCATTTGGGATTTTATCTAAAAGAGTACATCCCTTTACTGCTGTTAAAAATCTCATTTCGGCAGCCTCTATTTTGTTTTTGTTTGCTTTTGTTAATGCCCAATGTTCCAGAACCAAAAAGAAAGGTAGGCACAGCCATTACTTTATAAAATTTCATCCGTGTTTCTTTTCTGGCTTTAGTTTTTAGGCTTGTATTTATTATGCCGCATATTTGTTGAAACATTGGTAATTTATTTTAAAAATCATTTCATATTTATAACTGACATATGTTCCCCAATATTTAAAACCCGTAACTTGCTCTAAGATAATATCATCAATTACTATTTTGGTTCTAATAGTGTCTTTAGCTCGAAACGCCATTGTTTTTGTTTTATTTGTGGAAATTTTGAAATTATAGTTCTTACATAAGTTCTGTAAAATATATATTGTTCTTTGCAGTTGGTCTTTAGTTTTACTTATAGTTATTTGGTCGTTCACAAATAGCATCGTCTTAGGAATAAATTTTGGTGCAAGGTGAATGCCTCCGTTAATCTTAAACATCCACTCGCTAATCAGAAGAGAAAATTAATATTGTGCTTTTTATGAAAGTCGCTTTATTTAATGTGGTTCGAAGTGGCTCATTGCATATTCGCTTCTTAATTTTACACGTGGCCTCTTTGTCAAGCTTGAGGTTCTTTTACATTACTTAAATCTACGACACTTTACCACCTGGGTTATTTCCATCTCAAAAGACCATATTCGTTTGTATATACAGTAAGTTTAGGAATAAGATAAATTCTGTAAACGTTCATCTAGATCAACATTAAGTAGGTAGAATGATAATAGTTGGCAAACATATTTTATAGAAGAGAAGATAATGCTAGTTCAACACACCAGCTTCTCTGTCTAGTAGCATTTTGTTTATGTATTGTGCTTTAATATTTACGTAAATAAGTGCAGAATGTATAGACCTTAAGATGATATTTTCAGAACTTGCAAGATTTCATTTGGCATAAAATATATTTTATATATTACAATTTCAATTTCATTGGAACTAATTGACTGTTTGAGGCTTGAAGTAGAGAAAAGAACGAATGTTTGTAAGAAATAGTTGATTCAAGAATAAGCAGTGAAAACACGTGTCTGCAACATATCATATGTTTTGTACTAATATTTTATACAGGCACGGGGAAAAATAAAGTCTACGGTGATCCCTTCCACCTCAGTCACATTGCCTGACATCACTGAATGTTCAGTCTATTGGTACTTTAGGCAAATTCGCTTAAAGGTTGCCTGTAAATAAGCACATTTGCTTGAGAAGGTGGTTACTACATTGTGGCAAATGACTTTGAGAAGTGATTTAACTTTATTATTGCTTTTCAAGCGATCTACGCTTCTTTTGTGTGTAAACTGTACAAGCACGTGTTCTAAAGTTGTTTCTAAACCGCAATTCGAGACACTCGCTCACAGCAAAGTTCTGGAACTTTGATTTATTTTAAGGCTGTATAATTTAACTTAGGATATGAAAGTCTACAGCGCACTAATGATTTTGAAAAAATTTATATAGCTTAGCATAATTGGAAGAATCGAAAACCTTTTTTTGAAATATAATTTAATTGCAGCTTTATATAATCCCTCTTTTCATATTAATAATCTTCATTTGGCTCTTTCATTTTCACATTTTGATCTTATTAGCAAACTTTATTCCCCTTTTTATTCTACTAATTTATTCAAATTAAAAGAACAATACAAATAATAGCAAATTAATACCTATACAATATCATCACAATGCGCTTTGTGAGGACCTAGAACCCATTAGATACACGGTTTAGAAGAGCTTCCCCTCTTTGTGAGGACGCAGAGGGCGAGTGAATGAGAGAGGAGAAAAAGAGATTGGAAAGATCTAATTAAAAGTAATAAATGAAGAAATGTAGAATATTATACTAAAATAACTGTCATAGGTAAAGTTCTTGGTAGACCCCTGTAGGATATATTCGTAAGGAAATAAATTGATAACTTTTCATTCGATAAAAAATGACTAAGGCCTCCGATTAAAATAAATTATGTCTGTTATATCTAGTCGTATGGTAAAAGTCATGTGTTTGTCTATTGAATTTTATGCAATGATAAAGTGAACTGTTCTTCCTTCTTAATGAAAGTTTGATAATTAAGAAACGGTAAATGTACGTTTATCGTTTTTTGAAAAGATGGCAGTCAAATTAGAACATAGTTCTTTTGTAATAGGTGAAGAAAAGCTTCCTTCTGTCTTTAAAGCTCTAAACGAAGCTGGTGGTATGAGTCTGAAGCATTTAATTTTAAGAGATGATATTTAGCAGCTAACATTTTAAATGGTAAACTATGTTACATAGTTAAAGATAATACAGGCATTTAAAATGTAATAGTTTACTAGCTTCTGCACCATGTTGTATAGAAGGTTATATTCGTTAAAGAAATCTCATGCATCACACATTGAATTTGTTGTGCAGTAGTACAAAGCTTGTGGTCCGTGGCATTTACGGCACTCGCCACTTTGCTTGCAACTCTCATGTTTATTTGAGGTTTTGTCTGAGAGAAATACATACCTATTGCTAATAATTTCACAACAATAAATAAAATTCAACTGCTGCTTTCTTCTACGATATCTGATTTACCTTGGGTACACTGTAAAATGGATAGAAGAGCCTTGCCCGTTCTGCCAGGTTAAGCGGCGTCCTCCAGAGCGTTTGCAATTTACAAACGTAATCTTTACTGCAAAACATCATGAATTAAAATGAAAGCTGCGTTAAAATGACCAACGATGAATTATTCTGTTATTTGAGTATACATATTTCTTCTTAATATTGTGACTTTGTGGGTTCGTAGAATTAAATGTCAAATTTTCCGAAATACTAAATGTTCTATATTTGCGTAGAAATACACTCCGTAGCAGCAAAATTACATCACATATCGCAACACAATCTTCCAAGTTCGATGACAATAACAAACAGCGTTCAGTTTACAACAACACTCTCAGCTGCTCTCTGCTTACCTCTCGCGACGAACTCACTCACGTTTCAAAACTCCTCACTTCCTTAAGTACCTCATTCATAATTCAAGACTGTTCTGTACAATCACTAGATGTTTCTGGAATAAACAAGGCATCTAATGACGTAATCCGAATATTCTATCACCTTCCAGAAGTGTGAAGCCCTTTCTGGGTCAGCACGTCACTTATCTCAAATGCTATGTTTATCTGCTTATCAAGCTCGTTATCTACGTGAAACCTATCCGTCTGTTGTCTATTTGTGCAGAAACTTTAATGCCCGTTATCGCGACAATATATTATAATGTCGGTTCCTTACGTTCACATGACCTTCTCTACCTGCTCTTCCAGAAAATATTCGTACAAACGGTTATCCCTACACCTAGTTGATTAAGTAAGTTTCTATTACACGTTTACCCATTTCGCTGTATATTTAAAAAGGATACAATAGGCGAAAGCTACAATTAGATTTTAAAACGGTGATTGATATTGGAAACCACGGAAAAAGCAAACGAAAGTAACAGCAAATGCAGTAGAAATAGTTTAATGTTAGAAAAGCAAATATTAGACACAACTAAACTACTTTAATGATATTAAATTAAATTATGGATGTACCTCGATATTTGCCATACCTTGATAGGATACTTGCCTGCTATCAACATCGAATGATAATTCAGAAAATTCTCTCGGTACTTTTTCGATACTTTGGTGGTGATTCCGCACCTTTTATCTTGAAATCACAAAACATTATTACTACAAGTATATCTTTGCAATGCCCGAGAAACTGCCAGGAATGAGGTACCGGCGCAATAGCTTAAACAAGAAAATAATCGTGTGTCAAATTCAGTGCCAGTTGTCAGTTCCAGAAGAAATCATTGAATACCTCGACGATAATTTGTCACCTGTTCTTTCTAATGCATTGGATTACTGAGAAACAAATTAAAAATTTCCTGAACTAAAAAATAGTCGCTAAATATTTGTGTATTTCACCTGCAACAGTTTTCTCTAAAATGCTATTTAGCGTAATCAGTAATTTTATGTGACGGAAAAGGAAGTATAATTGACCCCGAAAGAGTGAGAATATTAGTATTTTTAACAAACAATTTATAAAAGTGGACCGTTTTTTTTTTTTTTTTTTTTTGTTTAAATGTTTAATACAGAGTATAAAAATAAGAACACTAATGGGTTTTAAGTTTTCTCTCATCAAATATATGCATCTATATAATTTTATTGGCATTACCCAGTTCTCCCAACAAGCTATTTTGTATAGAAACTAGAAATAGAAATGACGGTTTGATTATCGAAATATCTAGTATCATGGGAAAATATCATGTCTCGGTATCGGGAAAACTCCTTTTATATGAGACTGATCTTGGACTAGACTTTTGTTTTGCTGATTCGATGCGATTCTGTTTCCTCAAACTACGTGGATGCTAAGAACATACACCGTTCTTCTTGCTCTTTTAATCATTTGTTTATATTAAATTCACATTTCCCTTTGTCTCACCTGGTCTTACTCCTCACTTACCTATGTAGCTCCTAGCTAAGGGATGCGAGAAAGAAGACCTTACATATCATTTTGTTGTCTAACAGCTGGATTGGATTGCATTGTTCACAGGGGATTAGGGACTGCGACCAAACTGCTCTTTGCCTATGTCCCCAAGTGGGGCATCGCCGGGAGGAAGTACTCAGAGGTGACAGAGGGCAGCCAACTTACACTTCAGTACACAGGCGGGGTCCCTACACTTTACTGGATAGAAATTCCTTGGCGGTCAGGACTACCGTGATCCCAAAGCAGTTACGTGGCCGCCTCGGAGGCCGGAGTCCCTGGCCAGCCACGAAAACCCTGAAACACCCATTGGCCAGGTATGTTGACCACGAGAATCGAATCCGAGCTTACCGATAACGGGTCACAGACCACCTGAGCCATCCCGCTTTTATAATTCCCCTTATAATTTTATGTTATTCGGCTTACTCAATAGCTTTATAAAATGGTCTGCCTATTAAATATATATCAAGCGATATCATCCGTGACTTGTTAACTTGAATAGGCTACTCGATATGCAGCTGTTTTAATCACACGTAGCTATGAGAGTAGCGTAAGATTAAAACAAGCATCCTCTGTTAGGTATGAAGCGCTTTATTTTCCAAAATGGGTTTCTCACGTATCCTATATGCGAAGGATAGAGGCAGCAGAAACACGTCATCCTCAGATATAGACAACAAAAGACTCTTGATGAGTTTAGCCGAAATCAATCATTCCACCGCTTGGTGGAACTGAGCGGTGCTAAAAATATGTTATTGTCTAGATTGATACGTTACCGACCAGGTAGACTGTATACATGAAGATACGGAAACATAATTGGTGCTCCTAAATTATTGCACAGCAATGCTACAATCTAAACATTATTATCAAATTAGCAAGTTCATTAATTCTGGACATCACGGTTTCGATTCCTATTGGGCCGCACATTCGAATTATTTTTTATTTTTCACTATTTTCCAGGATAGGTAGAAAATGCTCTTGCAGAGCCTCTTCTACAACTAATTTCCTGTCTCTGCTATCCTTCATGTTTCGTAGTACCTTCAGGGGGATTTCAAGGCTGTGCAGTATCACATGTTTTAGACAGATGTCACAGATGATTGTTTATTGGAAAATTCTTCTCGGCACTGCCAGATATAAGCCTTCTTTGAGGTACATAAAGACGTGTCGACTTCTCCCCGACTTCTCCAGAGGGAAATCTTCTCTGAGCAGGCCTACGGCGTGATCGGATCTTCAAATTTAGGCTAGCTACAGACTTCTGTGTTTCTCTGATATCTGCTTGCTGCGGCCTGACACATTTTGCGGTTCTCTCAATTCATCCGTTCCTCTGGGGATAATAAATGCGAAAGTTCCACCTGGGTTCGAGGTGAGCGAGGTGTCCATATCAGTTAATCTACCGTAGCCGTAAGTCTCTTAGTATCGCAGATAGCTGCATAAGAGCACTTTGTAATCGGGTATAATTCCCTAAGCTACCTTCTGTGAAGGTTACGCAGGTTATATTGGTAAATATGCGAATATTGGTTCTGCCTTGGTATAACTTGTAAAATGTATCGCGCCCATGACATATGTTATGGGTTGGGTTTCAACTTTGGTGTCTTTGAATTAGGCGTTTCGGTAATTTAAAGCTTGTTTGACACTGCAGCCTAGATCAAAGCAGCATTGTTCACGTATTTATTTTTTAACACAAAATATCCGGTAAACTTTTACTAGTACGGAAAGCCAGATTCAGTCCCTTTATATGAAACCAGTCTTCGTCTGGAATCCGGAACGCTTTCTGGATTTAGACCTCCCTGAAAATGCCGGCAGCCGTTTCCGGCGTACCGTCGGAGAAGAAAAAGACTACAACAGGGCCTACAAGACTGGAAAACATACTGGAGTTGATATCGTCGGCCAAGAAAGCCTTTGCATAGACGTGACGCTTTCCTGAATTTTAATTGCTATTTTGCCGTGATGAACTTTAACTGCTTTACCAGTCGGGTTCAACTTGTAAATTTTATCTAGTCGCTAGTGTCGTGTGGCATCTCATCAGCGAGGGTGTTTTGCAGTGAGATGCAGCCGAGAAAGATTTATTTTTTCCATGAAGCAGGTTTCCACCAATTTTGTCTGTTGCTAACTTGTCGCCCTATCTGGGATATGTGGTTTCGATTCCCGTGACTGGCCTACCTGACCCATGGGGTTTTTCGGGAATTTTCCCGTGTTGCCAGGCGATTTTGTTTTCAACTTACCTCCTCCAACGGTAAGTCATAAGGGACGATGAATAGAATGGCTGAAATGATGCTCAAATCAGCTCAGGATCCATAGAGCTTAGAGTTACCCGACATTTGTCTTTCACGGTAAGGGAAAACCCCGGAAAAAACCTTATTCAGGTAACTCATCCTGACAGAGATTCAAAGTCGGAAACTGTTGAACGTGAGACAGACACGCTACCACCACGCTACAGAGGCGGAATGCCAGGCGAATGCTTTTTAGGTTAATTACATCCCCCAAACTTCCTATTGCACAATTTCATCTCCATTATCATTTCACACCATCTTTGATCTGGTGCCCGTTTCGGTAGCGTAGATGGTAGCGTGTCTGCCTCACGTTCAAGAGGTCCCGAGTTAGAATCTCGGTTAAGGTGAGTTACCTGGATAAGTTTTTTCCGGGATTATCCCTTATCCTGATTGACGAATGTCGGGTAACTCTAGGCTCCATGGGCCCCGGACTCATATGAGCATCACTTCACCAATTCCATTCATCGTCCGATATGACTTAACGTTGAAGGACGTAAATTACAACAACAAAAAATCTTTCGGGGTAGAAGTGTTGGCGGGTGTATCGCCTCTGTCGTGACTCCTTGGGTCGCCTCATCCTTCCTCCCGTAGATGCCCCACTTTGGCTCTAGATACAATAAAACACAGGTTTCGGTACTGGATCCCCTCCGTAGTAATACTAATCCTAACCCTGGATAACCTGAAATCTCGTATGAGATCGTTAAAATCATCTTGAGACAATAAATGAGCTTCAGTTACACAGTTTACTCCAAAAGTTGAATAAACTAAATCCGTTGCGTTTTCTTACTTAAATCCACCATAATCTCTTCATTTATTTTCATATCTTCTGAAGGTTTCTGTATGGGCAATTCTTTGCTGTGTGAAACTGGCCTCATTGCATACTGTATGTTAGGGTGCACCACTGAATGTTTTGCGTTTGATTAATTCCTTTAATGTTTGTTAGACAGGAATAACAGTAGAGTGATCTCTGAGTTTCCTCCAAATCATTGGGATTTCAAATGTCATGTAGTGTGCCATTCTCGCATGCAATAAGAAGCTTAGAACACGATAAACAACAGATATGTGGGGTCCAGGCCCTAGTTTTGTCCCCCAATTTATAACCTAAATAAAGTTCATAACAGTTTTTCACTAATGGAGCAAGGTTTCGCCTTTGGGATATGAGCATCATTCAACATATATTTAACAAAAGTTTTAGGATAGTTTAAGCAAACCCTAGGCATTTTGCAACCTACGACTTATTAAAAGAAATCAATGTTATAATGTGTAAAACACAATGCAGACACACAAGGCACTCACAATGACTTGTTTACTGGCATCCTTCTAGTGAACGTGTGCTACATTAGATCACGTTTGTCCATGTTTGTACATGTCTTATACATTTGTGAACATGCACAACAGTAGCAGTGATATCATTTGTTTTTCAAGAGGACGAAAATAATGTTTGCTTAAAAAGAAATAAAGTTGAAATAAAAAGAAACAATGGGAGATGAACAAATTTCAAATACATGTTTGAAAATAATATTAAAACAGGATTAAGGACAGCTGTTTGTACTTATGAGACAATAATCATGTTGGTCTGTGAATATAAAATTTAATGTTTAACGAACAGGACGGACGGTCACATATTTGTCCAGATATGTATTGAACCTTCGCGACAAAGGGTACAGAATTGAGTGTCTTTCACATTCACTTTCTTCTGATTTATCTTAAAAATGCGGCAAAAATTTTGAGGTTCCAATTTTACAACTTTATTATTCACTTTAGCTTATGCAGTAGTTTATTTCTGTGTTGCTCAAACACATTTTGCAACCCTTAATGCAGCATACTGGAAATTACATCTTCACAATTTGCCACACAATTGTAGACCGCGGATACAACTAAACCCCCGGCTTCTTATGTATGCTAGTGCTGATGTTCTTGTGGTACACTGGAGGGGTTTAAAGCAATTTGCTTAATGTCCACCTTCGCATCTGTACAGACTACGTCATCGATGTTGGTTCAGTATAAATAAAGGTAATGCTACCGTCTGCTGCAGGGGGCAGTGTTACCAGTGGTACTGTTACTTCCTCCTCTGCTGTTGGACAGCTTAAATTCATGCCCTATATGAGTGAACGAACTGCTGTACAAGTCCTGGACTGATTACTTTTTCATTTCATCCATATGGTCCAAAATACATAGGATACGTCAACAGGTTTAACAAATGCAGTGTGTACACAATATAAACATAATAAAATAAGCAGAGGGTACATATACTACTTAAGCTTTATTTAACCTTTTATACTCATCTATTGAGTAGACTGTGTTTTCTACGAGGTACTTTTTAATTGCTTTAAGTTTAAATTTTTCTTCTGTTATCTGTTTTATTTGATTCGGTAAATGAGTGTACAATTCTTTAGATTTATTTTCTATATTTTTGTTACTTAATGTTCCTATTAATCTGTTTAAGAAATAATTTTGTTTTGTTCTTGTGTTATGTGTATGTACATGTTTTTATTTTGATTGCTACAATTTTTATTATGTATTTAATGCACCGTATATATACATCCAATGTCATGAAAACTACATGATGCAATTACTTACTATGTATTTCAAATGGGAAGAGTTCTCGCCTGTAGATAATCAGATGCGTTTGAGCCATCAGCGTTGCCACTTCGTTACCCCCGCTCTTGTTATATTTCCCATTATCTCTCACACTTGCGAGTCCTCTTGGCGCTAGACGTAAGGGAACGCGAACTGAATTTTCCAAGTTTTACAATAATGCAGTTGTTTAAATAACAATTGCAACTCGGATATTCATACATTACACAAATGGTTTAAATATTTAGTTTAAAATTATTTATAGTTTAAGAATTACTTATCTTTCTAATCCAACAAAAATACCAGTTGTGCATTCGTATAGCTGTAACTGTTAGTTACGTTAAGAGATAATTCGTCATTGCCATTGTCTTCAAAGTCTGAGTACTGCAAATTTATGATGATAGGTTCCAAAATCTCATTACGTACTATTTCTTTCCTAAAGTCGCCTTCTTGTAGTTTATCTAATGACTCGCCCAGTTCTCCCAGTCCTTTTGTATTCTTTGTCAATTTCTTCGTGAATAAGTCGTTCGAAGTCAGTCAGTTAAAAAATATTATTTCTGTTTGCAACATAATTTGAGCCCAAATTAACTCAGTTGGATTGTTCTGGCAGTAGTAAGGGGGAAGGAGGATCGTGTCTCATTGATCTAGCTGAGTAACTCTGGAAGAGTAACTGAATAACGTATTTCTGCTTTGAACACTCTAGAGTAAATAGAGATTGCGAACCATTCGTAAACAAAGGTATATGTGACCATACACGTTCTTCCAGACCATCAGGAAGTGTATCGTTTCCTCTCATCGAATTTAACAAACACCTTGGCTTATTCAAAGTACATATTTCTTTTACCATGTCATGTCAAAGGTTTACGTTTCAGTTCTGAGTAATTTCAAATATACGTTCAGGCATACATGCCAACCAATAGTGATATTCATTACAGTGCTTACGTCGCAATGCATTGTTATAATATAATGGTAACTACTTTATTTATTTGTATTAGAAAAACTATTTGAGCTCAAAATGTGAGGTTTTTACGGTTATGTTAAGTACTGTGGCTTTGTGGGGTCGTAGAATTGAAAGTCCAAGCTGCAGAAATTCAAAATGTTCTTTATTGCCGTAGAAATACACTTTGGTTAATCCTTACGTTAGCAGAATTATGTCAGATACACAATTACAATCTTCCAAGGTCGTTGACCACAACAAAAAGCTCACTTTAAAAGCACACCAGTTCCAATTACAACTGTCGTTACGACTCTGTTTACAACTACCACGCTTGCGTGTTGCGATCCCTTATATACCTCCATTGATAATTCTACACTTGTCTGTAACAAACAAGAAATCGAATGTTCTGTAAGACGACACTAGACAAAACACGAACGTTCCAGACGTCTAACTTTATCTGTGTCACCAATCCTTTTATCTCCGCGCTATATTTATCTGCAGGCTCCTTATCTCTGTCCTGCACTATCTGATTTTGCGCGTCGTCACGCTATCGTTAATAATGGATTCGCGACAGTACATTACTCTCTCCTTCCTCATGCATCAGTTTTTGCAAAATCTCAATTTTGCCTTAGCGCGAATAGTATTTATTAGACATTGATTAGTTGGCCGCTGGTCACACACCACATGGGAGGAATGTCATACAACACCGTAGGAATCCGATTGGTTGCTCAACTAGTAGCGCTAAAGGACAAACATCATCCCATTTAAAACACATAATAATTACAGGAAAATATTGTATAGTTTGGAGACATTTACTGTCGTCATTATGTAATACCTTTCTCCAGAAATAACGCGTGTTTTAGTTACTTTATCGTTATTATGTCTTATATAGCACTTGAACCATCCCTGAAAAATTTGCATTTAAAACATTTTGGTATTCCGCCATTATTCCTTTTCCTAATGAGTATTGTTTCAGTAATGTGGCATTAAATCATCATAAAAGTCGCTAATAATAACAACATTTGTGCAACTTAAATCCCACCCTCATCGAGGTAAGAATACATTCTTTGTATATAAGTTACATGAATAAATTTTTCGTTATTTAATTGTACAATCGAAACGTTTGACATTCACACTAAAATCAACCTATTAAGCCATTCTCCGCCTTTTAACACTAGAAGGACCGCACCCGTCATTTTGACGGGTGCGCTGCTTTAGAAGACTTATTTCTTGGTTTTTTTTCTCTACACTTCCCCTGTTCTACGACTTTTAATAAATACTTATGAAAGACACGTCCATAAATAATTAAGCATTTTGAACCTTTCTGAAAACTAGTGTAAACAATTCCTACTAGAAGGACCGCCATCCGTCATTTTGACGGGTACGAAAGTGTAAACAATAGCCTTTGGATCTGTCTACATCTTTGTTGTTATTTTCCTTCCTGATTGGTTTATGGCATTCTGCAGACACTTTGTCGATGAACAAGAAAGCTTTATTGCCAAAGTGGCGCAATTCGTGCTACCACTTTTGTATTGACGAGGTGTTGGAGCAAAAAACTTTCCGCTGAAGTTGTTATGGTCCAATACCTGGGACCACCATTTCTCAGCAACACAATGAGCAGAAACAAAATCTCTGAAGTTTTGTGGTTTGTGCGATTTGATGACAAGCACATGCGTTCTCAAAGACTTGAGTACAGATCGCTTTGCAGTTGCTACTCCTGTATGGAATCCTTTTATTGCCAATTCCTTGCAGTTACATTCCAAGTGAAAATATCACTGTGGATGGGCAATTATTTCCTTGCAATGCTAGGTGCTCTTAAATCAATATATGAGCAATAAGCAGGACAAATTTGGATTAAAAAGTTTTGGCTTGCAGTTGATGTAAATTCAAAGTACCTGCTAAAAGATTTTGCTCACCTGGGCAAAGACGATCAGCACCACATAGGTGTTCCTCTTGCAGAGCAGGTTGTAATGCGTCTTATACAGCCCTTTGTTGTTGCAGGAAGAAATATTACATGTGACAAATTTTCCACAACCAAATGCCTTGCAGAAAGTTTGAAGCGTAAAAGTACAAACATTGTGGGCACAGTAAATAAATGTAGAAGGGAAATCCTTCAATCAGCAAAATCTGCTGCAGCACCTTTGCACATAACTGTACTTTATATGTCAGGTGACATAACTCTGACATGCTATCAGGGAAGAAGAACAAGAATGTGCTTCTTTTGAGTTCAATGCATGAGAAAGTTACTATAAATGAATAACATCCTAAAAAGCTACCAGAATCAGTGGCGTACTACAATGACACTAGGTACGGCGTTGACGTCGATGATCAAATGGCTCGACTATACACAGTGAAATATGGATGCACAAGGTAGCCTATGCATGTATTTTTCAATATCCTTCAATGTGTTGACCTTGGTAGCTATTAATATAAGGAAGTAACAGGTGTAAAAGTAAGCAGACGTCAGTTCATATACAACTTAGCAGCAAGTATGCTTGTGGACCATGTTTAGGCAACGCTGATTTCACGTGTGTTAGGTGCTACGAACTGCAGCTGACTTTGAAAGAGCGAAATCAAGTTTATACATGTTTTTTACTATATTGTGACTTTGTGGGTTCGTGAAATGAAAAGTCCAATTACACCACTCAACAATGTTCTTTATTTCCACCGACTTACAGTTAAACACTTGCCAATTACACAGAATTACTTGCTGCACACAATTACAATTCACCAGTCCGTCCGTTACAATTTCACTGCACTAGTAATTACGTAAGCTCCGGTACACCTTCACAGTTACGTACAGTCTTCCGTTGCACAATCCTTTCGTTCATTAACATGTCACTGCCTTCTTACACCAAGAACTGTCCTCACTCACACACTAACCAACTGACTGACTGACTCCACTCTGTCTGTCTGTAACCCTCTTTAAATAGGAATATCGCCAACTTCTGGTGTTTACAGGATTGTTCTAGTAACAGAAAGATCGAGAACCAGGTGTAAGGAAACATACGGCACAGTCATGTTTTTCCCCCAACCACAGCCTGTCACCACTATAGGACAAACGAGGCGAGGGCGTGGCTAACCGAACCTTCCCTATCTCCCGCTGCCAGCTGCTTTCACAGGGTGTTCCAGCGCTCCCGTTACAATATACTGTGGTATTCAACATTTTATGTTGAAACACATGTGTTTGCTAAGGGAAGATATCCATTTTACATTTGGTTATCGCATATATTAGTATTAATTTTACGGCTTATAATGTTCATTTTACCATGTAATTGTTCAAAAAAACTAAAGTTATACACTGGTAAACTTTATTAATAGTATTAAATAAACTGGTATGCATTACATTTTGTTTACCATTTTAAAGGGGGCAAATATAACTGCACCCGTCAAAATGACGGGTTGGTCCATCTCGGTAGACCATACTCGCCGATCCTTCTAGTGTTAAAATTAGTTATGGAATGCTATAAATGAAATTAAAATGCATATTTTTATAAGCGTGTTACTAAAAGACACATTTAATTAACTGAAGTTTTGTAAATGTTTGAAGTAGTCGATTCATAGCTTTGTATTTTAATGCAATGGTTTTCAGGTAATATATTTTAATTAAACAGTTGAGCGCCTTAATATGCAATGCTTCTGTGCAGCGTAGAGCCTTAGACAAAAGAAATGGTCAGTTACCAGAAGCAAAGTTCGATTCGGGAAACATCGGAAGCATTCGTTGAAGCTGCGTTCTCAATATACAATTCGGAAAGTAGAGTCAGACTGAAAAGTTTAATGATTTGTATTCCGGATATGGTATAACAGTTTCATTCTAGCTCTACCTTTCCATACTGAGGCCTAAACACGGCTAGCGTGCAAAACAATTAATTTTTTCAATATACGCTTTAATACCACCCTGGCTTCATTTCAAAGCTATGCGATAGATAGGAGATGCTTTGAGGCTTCGTTGTATGGATACTAGCCGAGCGGTTTAACGAATGTGTCTCTTAAGTAGAGCAATATGAGTTCGAATCCTTGATGTGCATGTTTCTCATCACTATTGTTACTTTATTATCAGGGCCTTATGCCTTTCTTACAGAAGATAAGTAAAATATGTTAAACGCATTCATTTATAAAAACGCAAATAATACATTTTTGTCGTCTTCAAAATAAATGCAGTCTTATTAGAGAAATGCCTTAATATTGTTTGTGTAAACACTCGGGCTCATTCATCTGTTATGAATGTTGCTGGCATATAACGCGAAGTACCATCTCGTGAAAATTTCACTAGGCATTTGATTTCATTCATGTCCAGCAGAATGAGGGCACTGATAGAAACAGAGGGTATACGCACCCGGTAGTAAGCCTTAGCCACTGGAAGTTGTATTACAATGTGTTTAATATACATTTCTACAATTAAAAGAAATCAAAATGATGCGTGGGATTCAAACATTTGTAGGTCTAGCTCCTACATACTTGTCTATAACCGCTCGGCTATCAGTGCAAGTTTAGTAACTGAGATTCAATTACGAGTCAATTATGAGACTAAATTATTGGCACAAATTACAGTGTGCAAAGAAGTCAGGATTCCCTAAGTGAATATGCACGAACATATGAAACAACACACAAGTGTGAACAGTATAATTTTTATTATGATTATGAGAGGATTCGGTAGGACCAAGCTAAAGAGACGTGTTTCTTGACACCATTGTAAACCGGCCGCGTGGAAGCAATGTGGACTTAGAAATATATACGCTTTCTGGGTCTGCTTTCTGTTCATTCATTCATTCATTCATTCATTCATTCATTCATTCATTCATTCATTCATTCATTCTTTTTTTTTGTCAAAGGGTGTATTTACATACTACAGGAATCAGATAATTGTACAACGCGAAATAAAGACAATGGGCTTGTAATTCATTTTGTTTTAATGTAATTTCTTTGTTTTTAAATTAGCTGTCCCCTCTGCGTTTGATGCATCTATGTAAGAAACTTCATTTAACCTGTTTATATTTCAAACTCAAGCATTGAAGCGAATGGGCCCATCTGTTATTTTGTTTACGTCAGAATATCATCAACGCACTACTTTGACCAGACAAAATCATTGCAAAACTCATTTAACAAGAATTACTCACTTGATTAACTTTAATTCATGCATTATCACCGCTGCTTGTAAAGTTGATGACGGGGTTAGCTCACATTATTAACATGGTATTCGCACATGTTGGGAGGACCGAAAAATTGTGCATTCGACACCTGAGGAGTGGAGGATCCTTTATTGCATAATCGGTTTCTATTGGTGTCTGAAATTTTAATTAACTGATATGTAATCCAATGTTTACGGTTATGTCAACGTATACTAATATTAAGAAGAGTAAGGTAATCTCAAAGAGCACCTAAAAGATCTTGATAATACTTTTAGCATTAAAAGGTGATGCCACTTCTAACGGACATAGGCTATAAATTTCGTTATGATTTTAGTGCTAAGCATCTTTAAAAATTCTATTTACTAGAAATAGAATAGGAATACTTTGGAGTTATTAGACAAGCAAACACACAAATTACATTTTGGCTTTTCATTAAGATTGGCAAGGAGTGGAAAATAGTTGTTGTTGCTCCACAGAAAATGCATTTAAAATAAGACAAATAACGCTGATATTTGCTTAGAGACAACGCAGTCCTCAACCCAGAAAACAAAAAATAACAGGCAAAAGTATATGAATTGTATATAACTCCAGTGCCTAACTACACACATGGGTCGTTCAGTAATTAGTAGCAGCAATGTTTTTAATCTCTGCCATCAGAGGAAAATGATGCAAGCTGATAGTGGGAAAGAAGTGCATCTGTGTGTTTTCTTTGTTAATATAAATATAAATCCTATTTATATGATATTTTAGTGAGTTTATTTCGTCACTGTTATTTGTAGCGCTATAAATTGTTTAGTAAATACGAAAAAAATTATACCTACTTCAGATTGCAAGAGACAAAAGTACTCGAAAAATGCTATACAGCATTACTGGAAGCTTGTGGCAGAGACCTTATACCATTTGGTATTATGGCTAGGTGGACTTATGCATTTTGTAGATGTAGTGAAGGTGTTCATAAAATCCAATTTCAATCAGAAATATACAGACTGCGTTACAACATTCTCTTGTAATCTGAGAATGCGTTTTAAACTAATCTTTGAAGCCAAAGAAGCAATAATTAGTACCACCATAAGGTAAATGTATTGATGTTGTGAGACAAAGCATATGATTCAGTTTTATCGGGACATTGACCGGGACCAACCGGATACATAAACAGAGATATGTAGTACTCCAAATCAACTGAGCACCAGAAGCCCTATCGTCAAGTAAGCAGAACTGTCAGCAAGTTCTTTTTTCTTCTTCTTCTTCTTCTTCTTCTTCTTCTTCTTCTTCTTCTTCTTCTTCTTCTTCTTCTTCTTCTTCTTCTTCTTCTTCTTCTTCTTCTTCTTCTTCTTCTTCTTCTTCTTCTTATGGCTGCAGAATATGTTAGAAAATTTTCTAGAACGCTTTTTGGGAATTTCCAGTGATGAAAAAGGACAGTATTCTCTCAAATGAATATGAAAGTCACTGCGTTTCTAGCGCTAGAAAAAATTACTCTCCGAGCGAGTTTCTGACGATAGCTGTAATGTCCATTTGAAAGCTGCAGGAGAGATTGAAAGAGTCATGAGTTCCACTCCAGAATGGGAGAATTTTTGGAAGACGAGGCTACCTCATTGAAACAATTGAATTAGATCATATGGGCGAAGTGATGGTGAGGACAAAGTGAAGTGAAAGTTGAAAACAGGACAAAGTCACAATATCAAATAACAAATAAACTCCTGCCGTTTAAGTGAACCAGAATTTTTATATGATCTTATCAAAAGCTTTGTCCTGAAGCAGAGCTAATAATTCCGGCCATCCATCTGTTTTTACCATAATCTCACTGAAGTGCTTTAAAATATTAGAGCAATTTCTCCTTTCCATTATTTTGCTCAGTTCAACGTCAAGTTTAACTAATAAGATGCCTAAGGCTCAATAAAGCTCAAATATGAAAGTATATCCCATTTTATCCTTATCGTAGATGGGACTTTAATGTAAATAATAACGTAATCATTCCTTTTATATCATAAAATATCTCGTCAGACACGAAATATAGCTTTTCCATAACTTGTCGGTATTTATGTGATGTATGAAATGTAACATTAAAGGGGAAGTCATATAAATGTGCACCCTGAAGCTATTTCATTCGCAGTTACAGTGTGGTCATAAACACATTTATGGCGTCCAACATGTCTGCTTTGAGGGATATTTCCGCTGTAAAATAATGGTAAGCTGGTTAAGATGATCACAAAGGTGCACTACGAAGGCAGGAACAATGATATCTCTTCAATGAATAGCTGCAGGATTGTCATAAACAAAACGACTTCCTCACGGATATTAAACTGATAAAGAAAGCAATCCCTGCTTAACCACCTTACTTGACAGAGAAACTTAAGCACATTCGATAGCACAGGCTTACACTGTGTGCGCGGAAAGGAATTAATTACCATTCATAAAACTTACAGATAATTTACTCTGCAGGCAAAGCTATTCCAGCGCTGCACACTTCCCACACGGTTGTGAGCTCTGTAGCCTCTACGCTTCAGGTTTTAATTTTCTGACAGCGGCGGATCTCAGATGGATAATATATTGTTTAATTAATGTACCAACTTAAATGTATACTCTGTAAAAACATAAAATAAACTGATAGCAAAGTTTAACTAAATTGTATTAAAGAGCATACAAATCACAGAAGTCAAAAATAAACATTCAATCGGCAAATTTACGTCACCATCAGCCACATTCAGTTATCAAATAAGGAAACCATCTTAAGGAACGAACAAGTTGTTGAAACATATTCAAACAAACCTCACATCACTCGCAGGGTATCAAAACTGGAAACGCTAAAACGGTACACGTAAAAGAAAACCCGATAAGCCTCAAAAATGAAATAAAATAAAAAATCAACAAAAAGAGGCATAATCAATTCAGTAGGCACATTATACTATCCCGCAAAAATAAGCTGCTCATCTAGCACTATAACCTCATTCAAGATTACATTATACCACTTCGTTGAACCAACTCTATATCTGAAACAGTACAGATACTCATACTGCGACACTTTAAAACACTTTTGTTAACAATCGGCCCAAACTTCAGAAATCCATCGAGGTAACACCAATCACACTGCTAACAAACTGAAATGTAAAACAGCACATCAGCATAAAACAACCCAAAAGGTGGTGTAATTGTACAAAAGTAGAAATTTTAATATCCAATTTAGAAATTACCTTGCACTTCTGGCAATAAATAAAATCTCATATTCATGCCTGAAAATAAATCAAATGTTGCCACGAATACTTGACAAATGGGCAAAATGAACAACATTTGACACTGCCTAAACAAAAATCATTATAGCAAACTATCACGAAATGCAATAACCTCATTGCACATAGGTAATAGTGAAACTTATTACCTGGCCAAGCATAAAAGGCTGTAGTAGCATAACCTGAAAAGCACATACTTCTAAGGAATTACAAGAAGTGAAATTTACAGTTGTAACATATTCGCACATGAAATGTGGCTCCTCTGATATATGTAGCTACATTTCATTGATTTTTAAGGTAAAAACTAGGACTATCCTGTTACTATTAGCATTTCTTTTTGTAATTTACGTCCTCCAACGTTAAGTCATATCGGACGATGAATGGAATAGGTGAAATGATGCTCAAATGAGCCCAGGGTCCATAGAGCTTAGAGTTACCCAAAATTCGTCTTTCAGGAAAAACCTTATCCAGTTAACTCACCCTGACCGAGATTCGAACTCGGGACCTCTTGAACGTGTGGCAGACATGCTACCACCACGCTACCGAGGCGGGCTACTATTAGCATGAAATAACGCCTAAGGAACCTAATAAATTTCATGGCGAAGCACAGCTTTAGCTCTTCTTTTCACCATTCCACCTTCATCTTGCTTCACAAGAACATTACAAAACATTCCCTGGTATCTCGTCAATTACACAGCAAAATTGGCAGTTTTTTTTTTGTCATAACCTAAAGCAAATGTGACTGAAAAAATAGCATGAGAGATAAGGATGGTAAGTAAAAATACAATAAAGTCAAGAAATACCCAAAAGCGATTTCAAAGTTCAACTGAAAAATATCAAGAAGTTTTTTTCACATTAATATTATCACAAATATCAATTTTTAGCTGATTAATACTATAAAATCTATTAGACCCAACAGCGCAAAATGAATAATTAGTTGTACCACGCGTGACGCCATACAGGAAGTTCAAATTTGTTTTCGACAAAACCTTCACACACGCGTGCTCGCAATTAATAACTCATAGACTGGATTTGTGTGTGTGTGTGTGTGTGTGTGTGTGTGTGTGTGTGTGTGTGTGTGTGTGTGTGTGTGTGTGTGTGTGTGTAATTTACGTCCTCCAACGTTAAGTCATCTCGGACGATGAATGGAATGGGTGAAATGATGCTCGAATGAGTCCAGGGTCCATAGAGATTAGAGTTACTCGACATTCGTGTTTCAGGATAAGGGAAACCCTGGAAAAAGCTTATCCATGTAACTCACCTCGACCGAGATTCCAACTCGGAACCTCTTGAACGTGAGGCAGACACCTACCACCACGCTACCAAGGTGGGCAGACTGGAGAATGAAAGCCAAATTCACTGACTAAAGAAAGACTAATACAAATTATGAAACCAAGAAAGCAAAAGTTAGGTGTTATGGACTTTGAGCCATTACGACGCTAGAAATAAACATAAAGGAATCTACATACATCGGAAATTCTGCATTTATAAATAGAAAGTTCCGCACACGAGACACACAAACACATTAATACACCATAACTTGTAGTAAGAACAACTGAATTCTCCAGAAATACACAAAAACCATAACCAGATCCAACTTCATCATGAACAATGTCAAGTCGCAAAATTGCGAAATTCACAAAAAATGAAAAAATCATGACACTTTAGAAAAATGGCAGAAAAACACCAAAAAGAAGGTGAATTTAATTTCCGCTAGTATGCTTAAAGACAGTATGAAAATTAGGTACCAATACCATTAAAATACATTAGGTAATTTGCATCATTTGCCCAAAAAAATTACACCAAATAGGGAATTTCGATGAAGCTATAGCAAAACCGGCCAAAACCACAAACTGAACCAATTCACATCAACGCGCGATACAGAAACACTGGAAATATAGCCTATATCTTCACATTAAGGAACCACATTCCGGACAATAAATATTTCTCATTTTCGCTGTCCGTTCACCTTGGGAAAACGCACTAAAGAAAAACTGCCGATTGTTGTCGATAAAATCCCTTAACTGAAAATGTCACGATCCTAAAATGAAAGAATTAGGCGCTTGGAAATTCATTTTAAATGACTTATTTAGCAGCTAAACTAGAGCTGGCATTAGGGGCGCACATACGTATGGAAATATTTGGCATACAATAGAAGTTTAATATCAAGAAACTTAAGTTGTTACAAAGGAAGGCAAAAGAATGTATCAGTTAGATAATAATAACTGAATGCAAATCATAAAATGTATACTGATTACGAGAGTTAGTTGCAAGTGTGAAAACGTCTGACATTCGCGGTAAGAGGGCAGAGTAGTGAATATATGAATAAGTGAAAACATATCTAAGTTAAGATAATTAACCAAAGACGAATATAGGATTTTCATATTCTTAGCTTAAATTTGGGAAGATCATATAGAGGAAAACCAGTCTAAGGAGAGCTTGGTGCCCTATAGGGATTAAAGACTATAATTATGACCATTACTATCGTCATTATTATTGTTAAAGTTCACATATTGGCACTGGTCCTTCGAGTGAGTATCCAGGTTGCAAAATATTCACTCTGCTCAAGAGTTCACGTGTTAAGGGAGTGAAAAATCAGTTACAGGTCGTTAAATTCAAATATTAGTTCCCCAATTTCCCTCACTTTATGGCACAGTTAAATAATGCAAAATAGAGCTACCGAGTGCATAACATTATGTACTATCTTTCAAGAAATAAATTTACACATTCCGCGGGTCAGTATCACTCAGGCGTTCCGTGACTGGATGGTATGAAAACTAAACGGGCCATGTTCGTAGATCTATAGTGTCGTGGTCGCCATTTTAATATGATACTCACTTGAAAGATTTCTAAGGCTATATTAACCCAGTATAACAAAAGATTGAGTATTTATCACAAAGTAAGTAATAATTCTCTTGCCGCTGAGCTATTAACTACATGGCGTTGGAAAATGTGCAAGACAATGGAAAACACGTGGAATTATAATTATGATTTTAACGGAACCTTCCTTAAGTGCTCACGTAGCTCAATAACAGAGAGCATGCTCTGTGATAAATATTACGAGGGTTCATGGTTCGAGTACCAACCTGTGAATATGATTTTCATTCCAGAATTTTAATTTGTTAGATTAAGTAACGAACCAATTTACAACTTTTCTCTTGGGGTAAGCTGTTAGTAATGGCATTGGATAATTAGCAAGAAGAAGAATGTCAGGAAGAATGACGGCTTAATAGAGCCAACATCTTGTTGTATATAGCCGACTACTAATACTTGTTATCATAGCTCAGTGGCAAAATACATTCTGTCACTGAGCCGTGAATTCATGGTTCGATACGTAGTATGTAGTCATAATTTTTATTCCAATGTTTTTACTTTGTAAGACACAGTAACGAATAAAATTATACTTTCTCTCTTGCGACTAAGTTAACAACATGTTTTCGAAAAGAATGCCAGAAGTTTCCAGAAGGTTGAATGATAATTTTAATGGAGCCAACTCCTAAACGCTGTACACCACCCATCTGTTCTATCAATAAGCTAATACATAAAATAACAAGAAATTGAATAATTCTCGTCTTGAGAAAAACAAACTTAGAGCTGCAATATAACTGTATAATCCAGTGGAGTATAAGACATAAAACTGAGAAGATATTCTGTATAACCGTAGTTACAAATAGCCATTATTGGGAATTACAAAAAGAAGACGATATCTAAAGATAATGTGGATTAGGAAACAAAGTAAAAAGCTGTTATTTCCTCATGAAGCCAACGTCATACATTAACAAATGAATTAAATTATCAGACATTTGAGATTTATAGAAAACGTATTTTTGCTAGAATAAACAATGACTTATGGAAACAAAGAATGCAAAAAAGATATGAAATCTTGTGATTTAGAACCTGGTGTAATCGCCCCCAACTATGATTACATAATTTAATCTTTCGTTCATTTTGCAACCAATACAGAACACCGGTTTGGATTCTGCTGATAATGTTGCAATAGCTCCATCACGTGAGCAACCAAATTCTCTTGAACCCTCTCTGGTCGAAGTTCTTCCCATTCTGTCACCATGAAGGCCCATATAAATTCAATGGGGTTTAGATCGGGAGTCTTTGGTGGCCAGTCCATGTAGATTATTTCTGGATGAATGGGGGTATGGATAAATATATGGATGTATGCAAGAGGTTAGGAAGAGGAGGTTGGACTTGTACTAGATTAAGTGCGCATAGGTTAAGAGGAGATATGATGGCAGGATCAGATGACACTTATGTGGAGGAGAAGACAACGTTTCATATTATAAAATAGAATGTGAAGAAACAAAGCTGTGGAGAAAGCAGTTTTTACCCCCCAAAAATTAGTGAATATTAATATAGAAGTTCTAAATATTAGGATAATGAATCTACAAAAGGAAGAGAATATAAAAATGCTAGGGACCTTTATGGGAAGGGTAAGAGCAAAATGCTATAAAAATAAAGAAAATTAATATGAAATAAGTTAAGGTCCACCATTCATAAATAACCACGGCGTTAATATGTAAGGCGGATTAAGGGATAAAATAGCAACTCAAATAATGAGTAAAGAATAAATTGTAAATTCTTTGTACAATTGATTTGGAAATAAATACAATACAATACTACCTACTCATATTAATCAGAGAAAGTATTGCACTCCATCCAAATTGTTCGATTCGACTCGCTGGAAATACAGCTTTTGAGGTCCCATTAATCCAAACAAAGCATTTTCAAGAACTGCTCCGTGTAGCGTGTGTCTCCATGTGTGTGCAGGCATGTGTCTGTGAACGGCATAACCCAAATCGAAGGTTCATTGAATACCAACTGGCTATTTATTCTTCTGGTGTATACACCAGACCATCCTTTACACGGAGAAATTTTCAAAATTTGAATATCAAGACAAATTGCTATAACTGTATTGTTTAAAATGCCACATATTCTCATATTAGCATTACAAATGGAACCAATATCTTGAATTTATTAGGGAAGAACTAAGAAATCCTGCTCATCCCAGGCAATTTGTGCATAATTGATAAACCAAAAGAGTTAATAGAATTCTTACCGAACAAAATTGGATTGGATACTGCGCAGGGGAGGTAGGATGAGGTGAGAAGAGATAGAGGGCAAGGTCCCTACTCTTTACTACATATAAACTCTCCGGTTGTCCAGGAAAATCGTCATCCCACCTACCGTGGCCACGAAACAGTTACGCGGCTGGTGCGGAGACCGGAGGTCGCCCCTCTAGAGCAGGGAAGAAGACTCCAAGCAGGCTTGCACATCTGGCATGCTGCGCTGCTGAATCGACCCAATAGGCCGGCTCGGAGAACGGAGTCCATCCCGCCGGAGGAGACAGTATTCACTCAGAGCATGTTTATTCTGTCGTGTGCCGCCGCGGCTCCCGCCGACACTTCTACTCTGAAAGAAACCAGCAGGTGAGAGATGATATGAAATGATAATGGAGGTGCAATGGAGGGAGAGAAAATTCGGGAATACAATTAACCAACCCAGCATTCGCATATCGACTCGGGAAAACCATCGAGAAGGTCAATGAATAATACGTCTTATTGGTTAAAACGAATGAGGTGGTCATGAAGAAAGGCTTGGTTACTGTGGTGAAGGAAAGTCAATAAGCATCGTGTAGAAACGTGGGGCCTTTAATCTTTATCTTCGGAATATAAAGACGTAAAAAGTGCTAGCTTGATCATTTATAGAAAAAGGACGCTGTAAGAGTGATTATAATAAGAGATTATTAGTTAAATTATATTTTAATTTTTTGTCAATTTAAAGCAATAATTAAATTCAATATTTTTAAAAATAAAATCAGTAATTTATTTCATTTTGTAAAACATTTATGGAAAGAAGACAGGCATCTGTAACATACTACGCCTTGGGAGAATAGTAATCATGCTACCCCCGGGAATTTCTATTTTAATTTAATCTGAAACCACATTAAACAAACTCAGATCATCAAAACTTCTTCAAACTTCTTCAAATATCGTCATAACTTAGGAACACATAAAACAGCACATAAGAATATGTTTACAAATGTTGCCGCAACGTGGTGCAGAATCATGCATAAGAATTCGTTTACACAGTTTAGTATTTCTTAGGTATATGAAGAGCCAGTAGGCAGTAATAGTGAAATAGTGGACTTATCCCACTAAACTTTTCTGATAGAAGGTGCCCAGATCTTCAGGAAAGTTCAGTATGTTGGACGTGAACATAGGGTATGTGATTGTGTTACAAAAGAGACAGTATTACAAAAACTTTCCATATGTTCTTGGTACAAAAATATAGAATCTATAACTGACATGATAGGATAGGAAACGAATAATGGAGGAAAACTTGGATGGTTAAAGTTTTTGACAGAGCTATTTTCCGAAGTTGCACAAAGCGTAAAGTTGATGCATACAGATATCCAGCTTGGACACTACTTCTGTAATAGGAGTCCTTAGCAATCGATGAGAATATCCAGTATACTATATCAGGTCACAGAACAAGTTAGTCAGATACCTTGTAGAGGTAAAGCCTATTTTTAAAAAGTAGTATCTACGTCACAGTTAGTGACTGTGCAAAACTGAAGGAAAATAGTTTTTTAGCATTTATCTACACAATATAAACCATAAATTATTTAATGCCGAGAACCCTCGAGTACTACGATCCATATACATGTGTTGTGACTCTCAACCGCCAGGAGGGGTGGATGAAGGAAGGAATCACAGGAGGCTAGGGGCCTCAGACAGAGAGCCCACACAGGCGCGGGATTTGTGATGGACAACACGGCGCTGGGGCGGGTTTTCTCCGGGACCTCCGGTTTCCCCCGCCATCTCATTCCACCGGTGCTCCATCTTAATCTCATGTATCATCAGTGTCACCGCCTGCGGTGCCGTATGTAGTAAAAGCGGGCGCTAAACACTACACATTTCACACATTTCCAAATAGGCGCTCAAAGTCCGTAACATTTCTAGCCTCGAAGACCCGTTCCATTGCTAGAGCTGCCTAGAAAGGGCGTTGAACGATCCATCTCCGAAGCATCCACTGAACAAATATCCGCTCCAGCTCTCCCGTACTACATCATAAAATCTGGAAGCACTGTAGAACCAAACAGAATGGCAGGGAAATAATAGAAAGAAAATCGTAACTAATGGGAAAACATACTAACATAAATATTCTAAGTCATTTTAACGTTAATTTTTCGGACTTAATCAGTCTCACTAACAGTTCCTTCTTTCCAAGTGTAAACTACGGCTGGCAAGATGCTGTATTTGCCTCACAATCAATGTGTTACTTAATTTCTACTAACCTCTATAGATGACCTGCTACGTTAAGGGTACATAAATACGCTACACATTTGTCTCATTGTCACAAAAGTCCACGATAACGCACTCAAAACAATTAAATTTAGCACAGTGCCTGAGTGAACACTAAAATTTTATGAAACGCTTTGCTTCATTTTTTTTTAATTTTGTTCAAAATTTGTTTGACTGTGATGCTTTAGTTTTACCTAATATTCATGAAAATGTCAAGTTTGTGCTCTACAACTCAGAAGGCAAGCAGCGCAAAGTGAAAGCTACCGTTTAAAATTATGAAATCTTTCAGATATATGCATTTATTTGGGATAGATAAATACATTCTTTAAATCTTTACATGGAAACTATGTCCCTCTTTAGGTAAACTTCGTCGTCATGGAAACATTTCTGTAAATTTCGTATGTGTTCAAAACTTATTTTAGCTCGCCTGGGTAGCGTGTCTGCCTCACGTTCAAGAGGTTCCGAGTTCGAATCTCGGTCAGGCCGAGTTACCTGGATAAGGTGTTTTCGGATTTTTCCCTTATCCTGAAAGATATATGTCGGATAACTCTGAGGTCCATGGACCCCGGACTCATTTGAGCATCATTTTACACATTTAATTCAACGTCCGATATGGCTTAACGCTGGAGGACGAAGATTTAAAAAAAAAGACATTTAGTAATCAATTTCATCTGCTATTAGTCACTATCGCAGAATAAACAGCTTGATATACACTTGAACTAAGTGTAATAGAGTATTTCAGGGTTCTCTGGTGATAGAAAGAGCACACACATATCGTAATATGCCACTGTATACTAGTAACTCTGAAAAATGCTTTTGGAGACGTAAAACTAGTGGGCAGCTGATGAATTGCTAATCCAAGGTGCTTGAGCAGATCTGATCTGGGCAGTAATGGGAACAAAATTTAGAAAACTAATCGTACTTATTCCTGAAAGAGTGATATTTAAGATTTAAATTTCTTAATTGCCGAAGGCATGAGCAGGGAGGAAATGGCATACTTTTATAAATATTCTACAACTGAATTTTTCCCTTCGGCTACCTTTGAGCATGGATCCGCCTAGCTGAGTAATTTGTCTATTTTCCAATTCAGCTCTTAAATATCATTATAATCAATATTCCCCTATAACTTTGGATTTGAGGAACAAATACCTGTGAATGTGAACTAAGTGAATGTGGAATGAATGAATGTTGAAGTTAGAAATAAGTCTAAAGAATATTTATGGGAAAGCTTGCAACAGATTTGGAGTTTCGCAAAATTTGTCTTAGAACACTACTAAACGTTGAAAATTAAATGACACAAGTTAACCGTAGTCCAATAACTGAAAACACTAGATGTCGTGAGTGGGGTTAATTTATGAAATTGGGAAATGTATAGTTATAATAACTGCTCTGTCGAACCGCATCAGTTTGTTGTTGTTGTTTTCTTCTTTTATGTTCGAAACATGGCTTTATTTACAGTGAAGAATTAAAGGGTTTTAATGTAAAATTTTTAAATGTTGTGCAAGATGTTGTAGCAAAGGTACATGGTTACTATGGCTACTATTTGCACGAGAAGTCTGTGCGCTATTAAAGGGGCTATGAATATTGTTCTCCACCAGCAAAAAGCATGCCCACCTGTCCCTAGAAAATTATAATGCCAAACGAATGAGGACTCTGTCCTTGTAGTAATGCAATACTCGTGCCAATTTTGTATGCACTCACTACTTCTTCCATAAAGGTTACAAAGCCCAAAATGGTTGTTCCCTCCTTCTTTAATTCTCACAAACCATCGATGAGTATTTAATACGAGTTCCATCAGGAATGCCATTGACTTCTGATTTGCGCAAATACGTAGCCGTATAAGTGATTTGTAATCCGTCAACCAGCAGCGGTTTGGCTTGAAGGAACCACTATTTTTGTTTTAACTACGTTTCAGATTAAAATCGAAATCAACTTCATGAAAACTGCATTCGTATTATTTTATAGATGGGGTAAACCAACTATGCTGTTATAACATTAATTTTCGTCCAGCATGCTTTATAGGCTTTGTATCCATTTCATCTGGGCCATAAAGTATCAGCATTGACTTTTGCATTCACCAATTGATATTTTTCCTTCATTCTTTCACACAGTCCCCGTAGTAATATCCTCCACCTGCACTCTTGAAGTGTTCTGGCTCTGAAATCGCCTCTTAAATCTTCAACCTCCTGATAACCATTGCGTAGTCTTTGCAAGTGTTGCTCGTTGAGCTCCGTCAGCTCCTTAATTCATTACAACAACCCCTTCTTTATTTCCGATACTTGAAACAACAATACCTGTGGTTACTAATATTTCTTCTTCCACCTTCTCATGAGGTAGAAGAGCGTAATCCTCCTTTTCTTCAATTATGTGGTACAAATTTTCTTGTGTTGTTCTTGCAGCCACTCCTTTAAAACTAAGAAGCGGAAGTCCGGAATTATTTGTCGTTCTTGAGTCTTTCCCCATCCTACTCTTCCAAAAACGATCTGTATCCATTGCGTATGTTGCATGGACAAAGCGAAACATCAGTCAAAAGTAAGATAAAGTAATATATTTAGTAATAAACTGGTTTTGAATTCTGGTAAGCTAAATGTTGCGCTTATGCCTGCACATATTTAAATATCTGTGTTAACCTTTGCAATGCCGACATACACTTTCTAATAAAGTCGCATTCTACCGAGTTGGATAGTTCAGGCGTTTCCGTCAGTGGGCCGCATTCGGGAGGCTCGGCTTCGATTCCCGTGGCTGACCTAGTAGGTTAATTACGCACCCCCCTGAATTTCATCTCCATTATCATTTCATATCATCGCTCATCTGGTGGCCTCTTTCAGGGAATAAGTGTCGGCGGGTGTCTCGGAGCTCTCGTGACTCTTTGGGACGGCCGCTCTCTATCTCGTCTTGTCCCATCCTTCCTCCCGAGAATACCCCACCTTGGGTTTAGGTATAATAAACCACAGCTTTCAATGCCGAATCTCCTCCGCAGTAATCATAATCCTAGTCCCAAGTCTCATTCTTCTTGATTAAAAGAAAAAGGTGTGATGTTAACAGTGGTAGCATAGACAAATTAATTTGTTTATACTAAAGTTGTATTGCATTCACTTCTTCCTATTTTGTCTTTCTACTAATTACACTGGGCTATAAATGCATGAAGGAACAGCCAAAGAAGGCAAAAAGGAAAAGGTAAATAAGTTTACGTACTACTAAGTGACTGTTTCCATTAAATGCGCTAACAATTAGTATGTGCATTTATTATAAATAAAAATTTACAGCATATTTTGCAGAATGCACAAATAGAGAGACAATTATAATACATATTATATCACTAAGTGATTGCTCTTATCGCATTGAGAAACTTCCTGTAACATGCCCTTCAGAAAAATACCACACGGAAATACAATTCATATGTCTGCTCTTTTCCATTACATACAACGACCAATCATTGCTCTAATATGAACTCATTATAGATAAAAAACCGGACATTAAACAAGCTAATGCTTGATGAAAAAATCACAAGAGGAACGTCATGAAGCGCTAAAATTTCTCTAAGATTTACACTAATCTTGATGGAGAGAGTTATGCTCTCTTTGTGTGTGTTATTTTGGAAATTAACGAAAAAAATACATATTAATTACAAGGAATTAATCAGAAAAGTATCAACTCGACATGTATTTTGCCAATTATCTTCATTATTGCAGATAATTCACCATCAGGAGCGGTATTGTACTCTGAGGCGAAGCCATGAGAAGCAAACCACTGCCACGCAACCAATTTCAGGACATTACCAGAACGCTCTCACAGCCACCAAAACAAACTAGTGACGAAGGAGCGCTCGGAGCGCACTTAGAACCTTCGCGTAACCCTGCTCAAGTATAAGTTTAAACACTCCCATGTTTTACAGAGTTTGACGTAGATGTATTTCAGTGTTTATTGTCGATCATTACATAGGAGATATTGGTTTTCAAGCACGCTGGAGACACTGAATGTAGTTGACCTAGTGTTCTGTGTGAAATGCAGCGTTGAGGACACTTGGTAGTGATTTTGGATGAAATATGTATTTTTAGTTTTGTTGCTTAGTATGAATATACATAGTTAGGAAAACATGCTCATTATTAGCTTTTGTATGCTTTTCGCAATTAAGCGTATTTAAATGGGGTTTTAAATATGGCGGTCAGGCTATCACTGTCCACTTTTACTCTGCATCTTCTCTTCTGCTTATAACTATCAGAATTATTTAGGGGAGGGGGACTCCAAAGGTTCTTTAAGGGTGCAAGAAGCCAATGTATATGGACAAGGGGTGCAAGTGAAAAAGCTAGAGTGTATTGGACACGTACAATAAAGAATGGACAGAAGACTTAGAGAAAAGAGCAGTAATATGAGAGGGTACAGGGTTGCAAGTAAAACCCAAACGAGAGCTTCAATCACCTAATCTGGGAAACAGTTCCAAAATCTGTGTATGTTGGCAGTAAAATTATTAAATTTAGTGTGTTGGATGCTGTGATATGTTTTAATGATGGTGCTACCACAGAGGAGCTGTATTTAGGAAAATTGGACTGGAACCAGGTTTTAACGTTGACTCTGCCTTTGAAAATATTGATGCAGCAAGAGTAAAATGTGCAGAAAAACAAGTGCAAGAAGTGTCTAAGGAAGAAAAAATTAGGATAAGAGGTGAAAAGAGGAGGAGGGAGGATGCTGAGACAACTGGGGTGAAGAATATGTACCAGGAATGTTTTGAATTTTGGGTATGTTACATAGAAACACAACATTATCCTCTTTTGCCGTTTACCGTAATATGCTTTTTTAAACGTTAGGTACCTATACTTTTCTATAAAACTATAATGGATAGAGCTTTGAATTTTTGTGCATATTCAGAATATACTACAGTAAACAGCTGGTGAAAGCTTCATATGTTATACTTTCATTAAATTCCTCAAAAAATTTTCACATATAAAAATTTAAAATACTAAAGAGTACATTATTATTTATTTTTCGAATTGCTATTGTTGATTAAAACGTCCTAATGGTTCACCAGCTATGTTTAATAGCACGTTTGGAAACGGATTACAAAGTTTGAAGTGTGTTACGTGAACTGTTTAGGAGAAAAGTGCACCTGAAGACGAAAATGCGTGAAAATATTAAATCATTTTTTGTTTATTGGAGCATAAATAGAGCAAAATTCATAACTTTATTTCTGATTTGATTATGGCTTCTGAAATAGAAAAGTTTGATATATAGGTGGTGAAAGTTTCACACGGTAGCATAGCTTTCAAGAAACATTAACACATATTGCACTGAAATTCTACATGAAAATTGCTACTCTGGCACTACCAAGTGTCCTTGGTTAACACAAGATGCTGATAGGGTTGTGCTAATCTCAGCCTTGTTGTAACGTGATAGGTTGCTTGTGAATCGTCCCTATCTCAGGTGAAATGACGGGTGAAATCAAGATATAGCAAATTAAGTTTAAAGTAGTTTATAATTCCTTTTCAGTATAAAAATTTACATAAAAATGTGTATTTAGTTTAGTTCCAAATTCCTTATCTTTATTCCAGTTCAATGTATTACGCATTTAACCAAATTTATTCGGACAGTTAAATGCTACACTTTCATCTCGCCGGAAGTTTCTGTGAAACAATGGCTTTAGAATAATTTAGAAATAATACTAACCAAAACAGCAATATATATGAAATATAGAATGTGCCGAAAAGATGGATAACACTGAACAGCGCGCCTACCACCTCTGTCACCTTTGAGGGAAGTCGACCCTCTCGTCTTTTCGTTCGCACACCACTGTGTTGAGTTTCGCCCCGGGTATCACTCTGGTTCTCCCGTTACTTACTGACGCCACAGTAGCGCTAATGCTGTGGCAGAATCTTCAGTCCAATCTACTCCGAAGTTGGGTATGATGACGCAATTTTTAGAGCTTATTCTCCTGAATCATGCACATATCGAGGTTTGGTGATAATCCCCTTGGATACCCTGTGGGGAGAGACCTCGAAATGGCACATTGTTCATAGAGAAATGTTTTGAAAACAAAAAACGCTAGATGGTTATGGCTTTTTCACAAGTTTCGGAAGAGGGAGGGACCAAGCACCTTGATAATGCAACTCTAAACTACCGCCAAATCCTTAGAATCCTGCAACAGTCATTCAGGTTGAAAGGTAAAGTAAAACGGAGGTTCAGAAAATTTAGGGGATGTAATTATCCTTCCTGGTATTCGACTAGCGACCTGGGCAAACACCCAGAAAATAATGTGGATTTAGAGCTTCGGCACGAAAATCGAACCCACATCCTTCCGTATTAGGGTCACGGACAGAAACTCTTAGCCTTCCTGCTTGTTCTAGATGACTAAGTGTTATGCTCTCTCTTAATAATCTGCTTCACTACATCTCCTTAACAATCATAAACTGAATGATGGTTCTCTAAGATATTTTAAACCCTACCTCACTCACTGGAAAGAGACTTAATGATTTGTATATGGTTATGCCTAGGATGTATTCCCTTGGGTACTTACTAATTAAACCCAAAATATTAAAAAATATGTCTTAATACAGATTATTCTCAACTACAGCGATGCACGTCGACGGAAGGTCTCATTAGCCATTCAAATTATTGGGCATTACGTTGTACACATGACCTTATTTCTATGGAAGTTCTCAGACGATAGCAAAGCTTTGACGAAATTCAGACTTACTGCTCAAACTTAATGAGAAAAAGGGGGAGAGCGAAGCTTTCAAGGAGAACCGGTTTATGGCAGGAGAGGACATGAAATATTCAGGCTAGGACTAGACAACGTTAGGAACTTTATGTACCAAGGACTTACTTTTACGATGAACGGAAGATGGACGAAACATGGGGAAACGTAAGACAGGAATGAAAGCCGTGGAGACACTCAGGAAATACAGCAGAAGATCAGTTCTTCTTTCAGGTTTGTTTCAATCTCTCAGCGAGGAGAAATGGAGAATCGCAAATAATAAAACTTATGAATCAATTAGTAATTAATCAATTAGAAACCATAATTAGTGACATGATTTAATATAGTTAGCCTATAGATTGTAAAATGACTGTAGTGAAATACTAGCGTAGTATTTAACCATAAAGTGGACAAATCTGCCAGAGTGAACTATTAGTACAATATGTAGTTTGCAAAATGATCTAAAATGATTAAATCAAAATACTACTGGTATATATATTATGAATCCGAGGGTTACGCATAATCAAATGTTTGGTTTACAGAAATTTAGAACACTCCTTATTTCATTAAAAAAAGAGGGTGAAATTGACAATCAGCTGTCTTCAAGATCGACTCGGTGCTCCGCCGCACGTAAACAAATGAAAGAAGTCACTGCGGTACACTTCAAACATCCATTGTCGCAATAACAATCACGAAACTGCTGTTCTAACGACTTGTGGGATTTTATACCCCCGGTCATTGTTTCCAGAAAGCCGCAGACCTTTCGATAACATTCGCGCGGGAATAGAAATACAGAGAATTCCGGAACCTTCTTCTCTGTCTCTTTCTTTATCTTGGCAAGCGTCCAGCTCTCCTGCCCACGCGCCCGGCTCATGCTTGTTGCGGTAGCACAACAATGCCATCGGTGACAATATGCTTTGTCCACAAGTCTAGGTCTAACCTCTCCGTTACGTGTTCTACATAAATATCGGATAGAAATATTTATAAATGAACAGTTATACTCTGCGCATGAACATAATCAACAGATCAGAGACACGAAGCCCTACCCTTTTGCATCAAGAAGCTTTAGCCCACTATCTGATGTTTACATCTAGCCACGGAAATACGGCTACACATCAACTTCTTCAGAAAACTTAGAGAAACAGCAACTGACCCATTTCAAGAGAACCATTTTGATTTTGTGCTACTTCGCCGGCCAGTGTTAACATCGTGCAGGATGATACCAATTTGTGCACACTAAGATAATAGGACAGGCGTTTATTAGCATAATAGTACTTGATTTTGACTGAAAGGGGGCCTCTAGAGCGTTCTATGTTGTTTCTTCCACAAAGAGAGCTATTCCGTGCAGTCTGCATATTAGTGATGTACCTTTCAATTTCTGAAGTAGAACTTTTGGTTGTACTACTTTTCACCTTACATAAATTAAGTAAAATCAGCGGTTCGGTCACCCAAAGCTATCCAGTAGATTTTTGCAGGACAACGAATTTTCAATGGAAAGGTGAATAATCCATTTTTGTCAAACTTATATTTTGGCTTGCAGAATTTTATGATTCACTGCTATAAGTCCAATTTGTTGGCACGAAAACAGTGCGCTGCTTTATTAGGTAATTTGTTAGTTAAGGAATACAAATGGTACACTAAGCAAATCAGAACATGTAATGTTACTATTGCAATGCAACATGTGGATTAATAAACAACAATAAAAAATACACACACATGCATACATACACATACGTTCGTAGTAAGAATGTATACAGCGTTACTGGTTAGCAGTGCTACCTAGAATAGAATATCCGTCGCGTAGACTTAGGTAACTTCCATTAATTTTGTCGTTGGGAATATTAAGTTAGCAACTATCGCATAGTGGGATTTATATTCTGTTTAAAATTCACAACTCTTAAGAAAGATTGATAAATTTTAAAATACAATTTTCGCCGTCTCACAGTTGCACTTTAAATGTTATTTTTTATTCCTTACTAAATATTCCACAATATAATCATAGTCACTTCTATCTAATGGTGATCAAAACAGATCTTCATGTAACATAGTGCAGATGGTACTTGATATTTTCACAACCAATCAGTAAACGAAGGTCAAAATTTGTTTCATGGTCATAGCAGGAGAAATACGAGAATGATAAAGGAGTTATATATACACGTGTGAATTTAACAGAAAATTTCAGTCATTGTTTATTATATTCTTATTACAACTTTCATCATCATATGGTTATAGCACTACCATACGTCATTTCTTCCGGAGGTCATCACAAACACACACACACACACACACACACACACACACACACACACACACACACACACATATATGCAAAATGTTTGCACTATATGTTACTGTATTGTAATTATTGTTATTGTTCGTATTCTGTTTCCAATATGTTTGTATATTGAAATACAACGTAAATTTTGTTTCATATCTGCATGGTCACTCATGACGTCATTGTTCATGCTACGTAAAATAAATAAATTAAAAATAAAAATTGTTCGAAATGGCTTCCTGTTTCTTGTAGCTTGCCCCTAAGTCTGAGTTTAGTGCTATTGCGTACTCGGTTGCGTATATCTGGAGTGCTTTGTATTTGATCGAATCCTGTGTGGATTACAATGCTCTCAAAAAGTGCAGCAGTCACGTATACCAGAGATATTAAATGTCGCCAGACAAGAAATGCATTGGTTTGAAATCAGGAGATTGAGGAGGTCATGCAATAAATCCCACTCGACCAATCCATCTATTTGGAGATTTATCATTCAATAAATTGCGTACAATACGATTGAAATGAGCTGGTGCACCATCGTGTGGAAACTGTATTCGAACGATGACGTACAGAGGATCACCATCAATGTTAAATAATGCAACTCATTTTTGTGAAACTGTAGGCACTTATGTACATTTCAGCGTGGAGTAAAGAAATAGAGATATATAAAATAGTCATGAATGCATCTCAAACCTGGCGGAATCTCTGTGTTAGTATCTGTCTGTCGTAATTCTTGCTGGTTTTCAAAGGGACAGTAGTGAGTATTGTGAAAACTGAATTTTCTGTCACAAGTAAAACCAGTGAACAATGTGCAATGTAATAAATTAATGACCTTAGGATCATAATCTGCAACATTCAGTGACAGAGAATTCTTCTTGACTCAAAATCTGACACATTTAATTTTCCCACCCACTCAAGGAATACGAGTACAGAAAGATCTTCATGCAAAATTCACCAGATATTCTTGTGAGAAATATGTTTTTTACTGCAATGCTTCTTGCGTTATCTGATGGGTTTGCGTCCACACGATGATACCACGATGCATTCGTTCTTCATGTTCTTTGTCTCGTACCTCCCTTCGTCTTCCTAAATTCCAAGCCGACCTTTCAACTTAGCCTCTCTCACCGTCTCTCTCTCTCTCTCTCTCTCTCTCTCTCTCTCTCTCTCTCTCTCTCTCTCTCTCTCTCTCTCTCTCTCTCTCTCTCTCTCTCTCTCTCTCTCTCTCTCTCAAGCGCTGGTAAATTCGTTAGAATGTTAGTGAACTAAGTGACTCACTGCCTGTCGGGGTACCTCTCTGCATAATCTTCACGTGCTCGTGATGCATCCCTATATTAAAGGCCAGACATTAGATGCAAATCGATTTCCTCACTCACAGAATACATTATTTTCTGCCGTCTAGGCGCTGGACAATCTGCAAGCAACAATTTAATGCAGTTATTATTGGTGTCAACGAAATGATAAACCTTTTGATAACTCTCTAACTGAAGATTTTAAACCTATATTCATAGGGCGGTAATCTTTTCTTTTTTTATTTTGTTCCAACACCCTTGAAATATTGACACAATATAAAGATACACTCTTCATAGTACATAATTCATTATACATAATTAAAATTATCGATAGGAATCTGGAGAACATTTCGAAATAGGCAGCACAAAACTGAGAAAAACTGATTAAATAGTTCTTGAAATTGTCTATTGTTGTTTCTCGTCATTCTTTCTACATACGACACCACAGACAATGTGCAATGATGAAATCATAAATATTAAGTAAATTGGAGACAAAAAGTTTTCTCACCTGGGTTTAGTGATCCTGCCAGGTATTTGACGTTAGAAAGAGAGAAAAACAGAAACAAATCATCAGAAAGATTGGCACAAAAGGATCGATTTTTTCACAAATTCTTTTTGTGAGATCATCGATGCACTTCCAAATTTAAAAGCAGGGTGTCATTAAATGACTGTTTCTTTTTTTCTGTTTAATTATCTTTACAATCTTTACGATCGAATTTTCTGCAGAATATAACCCCAGAAGGTAAGGCACGATGGGCGCGTTAATGAGAGGACCAAGTAAGCATAAAACCAATGCAATTCTTTATAACGTTGAATAATTGCAGAAACATACTGTATTTATTGTTAGAAGTTTCTTCTTGGAGTTTTACAAGGCAAGCAGTTCACCTTCTTGTAGTTACACGTCTTGAATGATTTGCTTCGTCAATTAAACTCCCACGCAAACATTACAGTTCTCCAAATTAGAGCCTGCAGTTTTGTTAGCTTTTATAACTGCATTAATGACAGTGAAGTTAGTTGATATGACTAATTTTCGCTCCCTCTGCCTCCGTAGTCTCTCTCTCTGGAACTGCGGTATTGAAGGAAAACTTTTATTCACAATCGATAACAACTGCTTCTTAAATGTGCTCTGTAAATTTGCAAGTTTAACACTTCAGAATCCTAATTATAGAATATGTAATTACAGCTCCTTCCAATACGAGTTGTATATCATGTCCTTTCTTAGAAATTAGTTGAAAGGATTTCCTTATCTGAATTCTGTTTCATTAGTGTATAAGACAGAAACGTTTTCCATATAGCCGGATCAGATATATTATATTTATGTTTCACATAAACTGTAGTTACGTAATTAACACAACTAAGTGGTATGGCTTCGTGGTAACGTGTGATCAGGCAATCAGAGCTCTAAGATTTGTTTGTCGTTGGAATGGCCACCCGAAAATTTAATTTTTCGCGTTCCTCCAGTATTGGAAGCGGAATATTGGGCTGGATTACATAGTGTCACAAATTTTCCTAAATCATAATTCTGGTCATTTCATTTTTATCGTGTTTTAAGTTTAAAGGATCAGGCGAAGGGACGAGGGCCAGGCATATGACGATGCAACTTGACATGTGGCACCGCTTATCCTGTTGCTCATATGCCAGAGAGACATCTCCGTGAACAGAATTAAGGTTTCAAAGTTCTTGGCGGCGTTTGGATGCAATATCTTGAGACACCACCCAGGCTGCCACCCCGGTTCTCGTAGCCCTGTGTGCCATTCCCTTTAACTTTTCTTTCTGGACATTTCCAAAAGTAAAATAGGCGGCATGCCTTTAAGAGCCAAAACCCCCTTCCAGTTCCTGATAACTACAGCTATTTACAAAAAGTCAAGCATTGTTATGAGATAGAATCATCAATATTTCAGTCGAAAGCCACACAATACATAAAGATTATTTTTTCATACATCAGTTACCCTTAGTGTCCTTTAGAAGCATTTTAGTAAAACATTATAGAAATTCAAACCAAGAACTGTTAAGGACTTCCTCACATCTTTTGCCTTTCAGCCTACCGCCTATAGCCTACTGTGTTTTTTCACTTCATCCCTTCCTCCAAGAGGATGATTGTCGTGATAGATCTCTGGAAGGACCCACTTCACCTCCGTGGTATAACCTCCTCTGTATGGTATAAAAGAGTCACTGAATATTATTTAATGGGTACAATATCAGATAGCGTCAGGCTGATTTTCCGGTGTTTACTTACAACGTTCAGCGGCATTGATGTTAATCACTTTCCTTAATACAGTTTTGGTGTGATTACTCATAATTTTATAAATGAATTATTAAATTTATACCTGATTCTCTGACTTTCAGAATGTATTTAAAACTTATCTGCCTTTCTCAACTGCGTAAAAGTAAAAGTATTGAATTCCAACCAAAAGTTCTATGTACACATTTTACAGATATACACGTTGTTAGGCCCTCTGAACCAATTAAGCACTTTTAGAAAAAAGTCCATGTGTGTATGTGTGTGACTTTGGATTTATAACTCAACAAAAAAGTTTGATTAGATACCAAACCTAGGATTAAGTTCTCTATGATCCCAGAAAGTGATATGTTATAATTACCTCCACCCCAAACTGTCTTTTACTCTAGCAAAATTGATTCTAATGATTTTAATTATATTTATGAAATGTTCATGAATAAGGATAAGTACATGTGAATGGTTTCTGAAATTTTTTTTCCTGTGGACTGCTTTTCTATAACTGGTAAACTGTAAAAAGCAGCCAAAATCTTGCTAAAGTAAAATTGCAGTTCACAGTTTATTATAAACACATTGTTCATTGAAGTTAAACTTTTCCAAGTTATTCGTTATTATTAGTTGATCTCCAGTATAATACTTTTCTCAAATGGTATTTTTTTATTTTTTGTAATGTGCGTCCTCCAACGTTAAGTCATATCGGACGATGAATGGAATGGGTGAAATGATGCCCAAATTAACCCAGGGTCCATAGAGCTTAGAGTTATCCGACATTCATCTTTCAAGATAAGGGAAAACCTCGGAAGAAACCTTATCCAGGTAACTCACCCTGACCGAGATTCGAACTCGGGACCTCTTGTACATGAGGCAGACACACTACCACCACGCTACCGAGGCGGGCTCAAATGGGAATGGTTAGTCATCTCTACTTACTTTATTCTTTCCTGATTACGCAAAAGGAACCAAGTTTCAAAGTATTCATATAGAAACCAGCTCTTAAAAATTTGATCACCGCTTGAGTGTAATACTTACTGGAATACTTACCTAATTTGTACCCACAAGGAAATATGTAATAAAACAATTTCTTCGAATATATGCCTTGATTTACATCAATAAGATAGAAGTGTAAGCTTTGTAAGAATCGTTTATTGAATATGTATACAAAAAGTGATGTGAATGTTATATCCACATCCTTCTTTTCTTTTCGTCTTTATAAACGTTACACCATTAACTCCTTGGTTAATGGAGACGGGGAAATATGTGCCTCGAAAATAGTATTTTATTTTAAACCCCCATATCGTGAACTTCCTTCCCTGACAGCGTCTTGGATATATCCTGGTAGCGTAGCGTGCAATCTCGAGATAGCTCGAATATTCTCATGGTGGAATGAGCCCCGTTTTCTTGCGTAATAGCATAGAAGTCAATAATGTTAACGACGGCCAGTTTCTTGGAAAATATCTCTCTTCTTTCTTCGTCTTTCAGCATAGATTTTACCCTTGCAATCTCTTTTATTAAAACTTTCATCTCTTTCTAATGAACGCGCAATATTTCTCTCAAGTTCAGCATATTCGTAGCATTAATTTTAGTTAAAAATTATTTTCATTTCAGCATTCTTTACTTCCCTATATTTTAGGTCCATGAGGCATATATTTAACAAGGAATTTAATTAATGAGCATACTACAACTCATAATAGCGATGGTTTTCGGACGTTTTACTAAACAGAGGAGATCTTCGTTTCGTTCCCTTTCTCACTTGGTGTGCTTAAACGATATCAGTTAGTATTCCTGTGAAATGTTATCTATGTTAAAATCGAAACTATTACAATAAACTTAACTCCTTGTTCAGTAGAAAAATGTATGCACTGTAATGCATGTAAATATTTATTGGAACAAGGACAAAAACTCCTAGATGCATCCTAACAAGAAGATTTAAGGTCCTATAAGCGTTCTCTGTAGTCCCATCATTTTCGAGGATTGCTGGCAATACAATACAAGGCAGTAAGTGGTGTATGAGCCAATACTATCGATGTTTATAGTAGTGATTAATGCCCATTTTTACTACATAAAGCAGCACAGATTTTGGACACTAATGATACATAACGCGGAATGAACGAACGTTTGGAAAAGGCATGTTGGAAAGTAAAACTTCCATGTTTAAGCTTATGCGAACTCCCCGTATTTTCCATAGAAATGTGACAGTTATGTGAACTGTCCAAATAAGTGTCAATCAGGCCAAACGCATTTATGGAGCTAAAGATGAGCCACCACCGCCACCGCCACCACTGTGTGCAATTCTTCTTTTCTAAGTGAAGTTCCTATAAATTTCTCCAATGCCCGTTTTGTCCTGCAATCTGACTCTTCAACGCCACCATTGTCTGCTACACACTTTTGGAAATCATATTCTTCTACTATGGCCATAAATGTTCTAGCTGATACCATAGAGAGAGGATTTTTAACCCCTTACACCTACCGAGCGGAATGGGTCAGATGGTTTCGCCTGTAGCCCTAATTCAGGAGGCAAGGTTTCGATTGCCGTAGCCGACCTACCTGACACATGAGCCTTTTTCGCGGTTTTCGCGCATCACCAGTCGAATCTTAATTACATCCACAAATTTCTTATTGATCCATGTCATCTCCATTATCATTTCACATCATCTTTTTCAGGGTGGAAGTGTCAACGGAGTCTTGGCGTGGTATGGTAGGACGATATGCTGTGAATGAACCACTTCCTCCTCCGGTAAGTCGATTGTCGGTCTCCGAACCGGCTGTTGGAACCGCTTCCTCGACTCAGTAGGGGGGATTGTCCGTTGTCCTGGCCTACCAAGTCGAAGTGCCAAATCCCCCCATAGTAATCCTAATCCTAACCCCTACACCTCGTCCGCTAAACTCTGTAGAGAATGCAAGTGTGATGCAATTTGAATACTGATGTAAATTACAGCGAAACTTGAATAAATATCCTTTCGTCCGACTGCAGAATTATTCCTATTATATACTAAGTACACACTTACATATTGCAGCATTTCGATGGGTATAAACAGCATTCAAATATATAAGGAGATGAAGACTTTAATAGGAATAATCACCTTGAGCTAAAACCCAGAATTCAGAGACTGTATGTATAGGAACCACAACGAAGAGAGGTAGCTTATGATATACTTGAGATTCGTTATGCTTTGGAGCGGTTCCCCTCCGTGTGGGTTGTATTCATATCACACGATGCGGTGACATATCGGAAGTAGGATTCGCCCCGTCAGAGGTCTACGCAAAAGCTTCGCGCTCCCTCGGTGTGGCGACGCGTGTAGAAGCCAAACCTTAGCTTGATGTAGAAGCGATGAACCTTTCGTCTAAAAGCCGTGAAGATAATGTTCTCGAAGATTTCTATAAATCCTATCTCCGACAGCTGCGGCGAGCGATGAGATGTGAAACTTCTCAGGCGTGTTATCGATACAAAATGGATTTCACTTTTGGGCAACTATAGAATAAAATAATTAATACAGTTTCACTTTACATGGAACTATATTTCTCGACATCATTTTCTTCTTTAAATGTGACTTTTTCCACTGAGTCTATAGCCCTTTACTATATTTTAATTTTCTTCTTTTATTTATAAATGATGCAACGGTTTCTTACTTAAATTATTTATCGTAGCGTCGCGTAATTGATGTATATTTTGAAAGTTTACTTAACGTTCATAAATGATGAACTCCAATAATTTCTTGTAGTTTCAAGAAGTCTTTAACCTAAAACGGGTCTACCCTATTCGAGAGTTTAAGCCAGAAGAAAAAATTTAAGAATAAAATCATTGGTTATTTTTGTTTTGTTTTGGTTGCTAAGTTACCGTTATAGTTAATTCTGATTGGTCCTACGTCACAATTTGGGATTTCAATAAACCTAAGCATTTGTTGCATCATCTATATGGCCTGCTTGGTTATTAACTTACGTTGAATTAGAGATTGCCATGTTTACTTAATGTGTCCAGATATGCAATATCAGCTTCAGCTTAACACCCTCCATGGAAGAAGGGATGAAGTGTAGGAACTACTGGAACCTATGGGAGCAGACTCAGATAGAACCATCCCACAGCCTTAGATGCCTAAAGTACGACAAATGTGACCCGTTCAGCCAATAAACCACGGAGAATTAATATCCATGGGAAATATTACTTTTCTGCATCAAGAACCTGCGCTATCTCTCCGGCATCACCACATGACTACAATCCTTGAAATACAAGAAAGAAACGTAATGAAGTGGAAATGATTTTGGTTGAGAGGAACCATTACAGCATTCACCTACCGACAAGAGAAATACACCCAAAAAGCAACGCTGGACCTGGCGATCGGCGAGAATCTAACCTCGGTCTTAATTTTATTGCCCTATCTTCCCTTCGCATTTTATATTTAATTGATGAAAATTTACATCTAACATGTAGTCTGATAATTCAGCATCTCACTCGGGGATAGATGAGATAAAATTTACCCTAATGCGTTGCGTACATTAATGAAAAGTATAATGTGCATATTGTAGCGGTAACACATTGGCAAGTGTGAAACAATAACAAGCTAAAAGAACACACCCTGTAACCCTATACACCCTTTGACGTCCCCCCCTCCCACACACAAAATAGCATCTGCCACAAACGTTCTAATCGGAAATAGAAGCATTCGCTGACGCTGCGTTCACAATATACGCTTTGAAATCATCAGTTGCTCGCTTTCCGGCGAGAGGGAAGGTCACACACGGGTGCTGCTAAGCGTGTTTACGTCAGCATACGTGTTGCCTAGTGAATAGTGATACGTATTGTTTGTGTACGTCGAATACTGCTAGTAATAGTAGTCTCGTTGTATATTGACATTTACTACTACATACGACAGAAATAATTATGGAAAACCGACCAACGACTTTAGTTGTTAGCTTTGTTGAACGTGACATCATTAGACCGACTGCATATGAAATTCATGAGTGGATTTTTGACACACTAAAATTGGATGAAACTGACGTCACAGGTTTGCAGGTAAATGGAATTTCTAGACAAATTTTTATTAAATGCACAACGCCAGAGCTCGTCACAAGAGTACTGACACAGTCAAATGGGGAAACTAGTTTTGTACTGTCAAACGGGCAGCGCACTAAGGTGATTATTGATGTAGCTGGATTTGGACGACGGCTGGTGAAAGTGTACAATTTACCCTTGAATTTCGACAATAGGAAATTGATGGGAGCTTTGGAGCCATACGGTGCTGTGTTACAGGTGAAGGAAGATGTTTGGAATGAAACATTTCGCTATAAGGTTTCTAATGGCGTTCGTTCCGTTACTATGCTCCTAAAAAAGCATATTCCTTCGTTTTTGAATATTGATGGTTACTCCGCATTAGTGAGTTACCCTGACCAACCCATCACTGGTGCCATTTGTCATGCCGCTGGTCATTTACGTAATCAGTGTCCCCGCAGATTCGTTCCTAGAACACCGACTACTGCTTCGGAGCCGACTACATGGGCCAAGCTGGTAACGGGGAATTTGCCAACACCACGAATACCGCTGACCTCAGGGGAACAGACAATTAATAATGACCGCCAATTACCGACCCAAAGCACAGAGCAGGAGGAAGGTGAACAGACAATTGTGGCAAAAGACTTTCCACCCCTCAGACAGTCCGAAGAAGATAAGTGTAGTCAGGAAGTGTCTGCTGTAACCTTGGAACACTCTGAGCCAGTGTCTACTCTAGTCTCTCCAACCAGTGTGAAGTCACCTCTGATTACCAAGGGGATAGGGGAGGAATATGCAGTGCCCGAGTTGGAGAACGAAGAAACTGTGGAGGTCCAACTGCAAACCATAGATCCTGCTTCACGAACAACTGACATACCACCGTCTCCGACGATTTCGGAAGAGGAAATGGACTCTGAGGATTTAGTGTGTGAACGTGGATTGGAGTCCAGGGGTACGTTACGTAGTGGCGGAGTGAGTAGACGTGACCCGCGATTGGAAAAACGAAAAAAGACTGCAACAGAGCGTAAGGCTAAAAAGACTCATACATCTGTGGAACAGTGAGTGGATGGTTTGAGTAGGTGGTGAAACACTGCTTCCTTAAGTGTTCCTCCTTATGGTAGTGATTCTTCAGACATTTGCGACGGTGAATGTAAATTGTTTACGTAGTAGAACTAAACAAGCGCTGGTACGGGATTTTACATTTGAGCACGACCTTGATTTTTGTTTTTGCAAGAGAACAATGAACCCCACTTAAACTTTTTTGGCCCGAGGTATAATTTTGTTTCCAATGTGGGTGAGGAGCAACGGGGCACCGCCATAGTTTATCGCTCGTCTCTGGGGGTGCAGTTGACGGAAAAACATGCGAGTGGCCGAATTACTTCTTTATTATAGGAAAATAATCTTTTACTGGTTAACGTATATTTACCTTCAGGTTCCAACAGACGGAAGGAAAGGGAAGACTTTCTTGCCAAAGAGTTGCCTTTCTTTTTGCGCCATCGGTACGACAAATTGGTTTTCGGAGGGGATTTTAACTGTGTGCTTAGTGCAAAAGACCAAACTGGACATTACCAACCGTCCCCTATGTTAGACCGTATTTGTAAATCCTTGGAGCTGCAGGACGCCTTAGAATATCTCTATGACACTTATGTTGAATATACCTTTCACCGAAACACTACGGCTTCCAGAATCGACAGAATTTATGTTAGTACAACCATGAAGCAGCAGATCCGCAGCGTGAGAGTGCGACCTGTACCTTTTAGTGACCACCATTCGCTGATGATGACACTGGTGCATACCACCCGGACACCGACAATGGGCAGAAGTTATTGGAAACTAAACAGTGAGCTCCTCCAGGATGAGTCAATCCGAGAAAAGTTTCGACTGTTGTGGACGAGGTGGCAGCGTACTGCTAAAAACAGGACTCCCAGTTTGCTGAAACAATGGTTATATACGTTCAAACCTGCCATCCGTAATTTTTATAAAGGTGAAGGTATTTAGAGGGTAAAGGTGCGACGTCAACGGCTGAATTATTACTATGACCTGCTAAATGACTTGTATCAGCAACAGTGTGATGGCCGAAACGTGACGCAACATATTGTTGCCGTCCGAAAAAGGCTTTGTTGTTTACATGAGGAACTTTGCCGGGGAGCACAGATCCGAGCGGGCGACCGCTCGGTGCAGGACGAGGAGAGAACTTCCCTGTATCATTTAGCGTCCGAAAAGCACTCAGGGACACGAAAATATATTTCCAAGTTACGTTCGTCGGGAGGAAACTTACTGACGACCTCACGAGAAATCTTAACGGAGGTTCAGGATACATTCACCCACAGATTTTCTGCATTGGATGACAACAGAGCAGCACAGGAATATGTCTATACGCTAATTGAACCACTTGTAACGCCGGAGATGAACGTGGCCTTGACTGAGGACATAAGGGAAGAAGAATTGCGCACGGCATTAGCGTCGGCCAGTATGACTCCTGCACCAGGACCCGACGGTATTGGGTATCAGTTCTACCGTGACAATTGGAGTATAATAAAAGATACTTTGCTTGGTGTAATGTTGGAGTTACAGCGAGGTCCGGAAATCATGTCTGGATTTAATGAAGGCGTCATTGTGCTCATTGCCAAACATGCGGCAGCACTAGATGTGAACGATTATCGCCCAATCACGCTTTTAAATTCAGATTACAAATTATATACCAAGATTATCGCCAACAGGATGAAGAGATACCTGCCTGACATTATTGGGAAAGGACAGACCTGTGGAATCCCAGGTAGGACGATTACGCATATTCTAAGAACGTTGCGAGATACCATTATTGAATGTGAGCGCACACCTGATGAACCGGTAGCAATCTTGGCGTTGGATTTTACCACAGCATTTGACAGAATTCATCACAGTTATCTATGGGGTGTGCTACGACGCTTTGGGTTCTCTCCCTCATTTTTGAATGTCATATAACGGCTCTATGCAACGGAATATTCCAGAATCCAAGTAAATGGATCTTTTACGCAGCCAGTGCTTATAGAACAGTCCATCCGTCAGGGATGTCCACTGTCGATGATCCTATATACGATGTGTGTAGAACCCTTAATAAGAGGCATAGTCTCCGTACTCTATAGGAGAAAAAACCTCTTGAATCTTGAGAGAGTATTTGCGTATGCGGATGACATTACACTGGTGCTCACGGATGCTGGTGACCTCACAGCAATTGAACCAACGTTACTACAATATCAGAGTGCGTCAGGGGCTTTGATCAATTACAGTAAATCACATCTCCTGGCCTTGAATAACTGGACAATGGAGGACGCTCGGTTTACACATCAATCCGAAATTAAGGTCCTAGGTCTGTTGCTAACACCCCGCCTGGAGGACCTGATCGCAGTAAATTGGAGAAGAATTGCTAACCAGTGCATATATAAATTGACCTCACAGTTGACGAGGAATTTAAATTTTGTGCAGAAAATTTGGCACGTGAATACCTTTGTGCTTGCGAAGCTGTGGTACGTGGCACAGGTGCTTCCGATGCCCCATCAGTTCTCACAACGGTTAGAACGGGCAATAGGCTATTACATTTGGAAGAATCAGTACTACAAAGTTGCCCGACCACAGTTGCGGAGGGACATAAATAGTGGCGGATGGAATTTGGTGGATGTGCAAGTGAAGTGTCGTGCCCTGTTATTGCGTTCTATCCTGACAGCCATCAATGGCCAAAGTAGCCAACAGGATATACAGTTCAGCAAACAAGTGATCGGCGCACATATGGTAGCTCCTGCAGCCTTTCGACAGGTGCGAAGGGATTATGAGAGTTTTGCCTTTAATTGCAAGGAAAACAAATACGTTGACATCCGAAATTATATATAAGGAGTTATTAAAGGATTTCTTGGCAGTACCGGCGATTGTTCGCAAATATCCAAATACTCCCTGGAAAAATATATGGAAACTCTTCGGCTATCGTTTTGTACCATTGGACTGGAAAGTAACCTTCTATCAGTTTGTAAATGAAATCATTCCCACGGAAGCTAAGAAACATAAACACAATATAGTGCCGGCGCCGTGGTGTAAACATTGTGGAGACGTAGATACGCAACTTCATAGAATAACCAGCTGCGTAATGGTACGCGACATTTGGAAATGGACCAAGAAGCAGACGGGACACATGATTGGGGTAACGTCAGAAAATTCTGTAACTTCAGTTTTGTTAGCTTGGAACTTCCAGAAGGGAGCAACAGAGCACCCACAGATATGGTTGACTTTTGGTTTCTACCATTACTGCCTGAGTTCCGAGCAACCGACTTTAATAGAGTTTAAATCATGGCTAAAGGCTGAAAGATATAGGATGAGACGATACCCTAACATATGGAATCTCCTGAATAAGCACCTGGACTTTAATTTATGAGACTTACAAAAAAAAAAAAAAAAAAAAATCAGAGCCCATCCTTCTTCCCAATCACACTTAGTACGTAAATAGACTTTTTTCCTTTTCCCTTTTCCTTTAAAAACAAAAAAGAGATGTTTTTTTTAATACAAAAATAAATAGATTAAAAAAAAAGAATAAGAAAATATATAAAAAATAAAAAAAATAAAAAAAAAATAAAAAAAATAAAAAAAAATAAAAAAATAAAAAAAACATGTCCTTGTTTTCTACTCGATTTGAATGAAATGAAGATAAAGCGTGTCTCCATTGCTTACGTTATGAAGTGTCAGGGCGCTACCAAACGAATACTGATATATATATATATATATATATATATATATATATATATATATATATATATATATATATGCCCGTGTTTGATAAATTATTATAAGAGAAATCATTTATACTCTAGCCGAAAGTTGTGTGCCGACATTTAATCGAAAATACATATTTTGAAGTCTCGTGTGTGAACAGAATAAATAAACAACGTGGAATTTCAGTTAAAAAAAAAGGTAGATTCAGAGCGAAAAGCTAAGTGATTTCAATCCCGGCTATGATACTGAAGTCTTCGTTCTGACTCTATGTTTCCATACTGTGGCCTACACACGGCTAGTGTTAAAGAACAATTAATTTTTCCAATATACGCCTTGATACCACCCTGGTTTCATTTCAAAGTTGTGCGATAGTTAGGGGAGTTGCCTCACGTGTTAGCCGTATGCATGGTAGCTGAGCGGTAAAATCCATGTCTCTCGTAAGTACACCAAACATGAGTTCGAATGCTTGATGTGCAAGTTTCTCTTTATTATTGTTACTTTAATAGCAATATCTTGTGTTTTTTCTTGCAGAAGATAAATAATAATAATATTTTAAACACGTTCATTTATAAAAACAGGAATAACACACTATTATCGCTTTCAAAATAAATGTAATGTTATTAGAAAATTGTCTTAATATTGGTTGTGTAAACAGTCGTGTTCATTCATTTATTATGAATGGTACTGGCATAAAATGCATGTAAACTTCACTAGGCATTTGGTTTCATCCATGCCCCGCTGAATGTGGGTAGTAATAGAAACAGAGGGTCTACGCACCCGATTCTAATTCAATTTCCATTTTATTTGATTTTACATATGTGAATAAAACATTTATTTCTGTTAGTATAAAAACTGAGTAGAGTGTTTCAGTTTCTATGCGTGAGCACAAATGCCATAAAATCAAGTAAATCTTAGCAATCGGAGGCTAAATTGCAATGTGGGTAATACACACTTCGTAATTCTACAATAAAAATATCAGATTCGATCCCAGGTGACCGCAAAGTAGGATTTGTGGTGGACAACATGGTGCTGGGGTGGGTTCCTCCGGGTCCTCCGGTTTCCTCTACCATCATTCCAACAATTACTCCATCAATCATTCATCTCAGGCGTTGAGCCGACTCCTCAACCCTGATTTCATCTCAGATCAGATGCTTCGGCTCCCTCGATCTGAGGGAACGCAAGCGCCTACTGACGTCAGCACTGATGTAAGAGGGAGGGAAAAATTATTATTATTACTTTATTAGTTTATTATTTTCTTACTATTAGAGAATAAACTAGGAAGAAGCTAAAGAGACGCATTTCCACCTTTTTGTTATATATTATAGCTGTGTTTGTGTGTGCGTGTGTGTGTGTTGTGTGTGTGTGTGTGTGTGTGAGTGTGTGTGAGTGTGTGTGTGTGTGTGTGTGTGTGTGTGTGTGTGTGTGTGTGTGTGTGTCTCACAACAGAAGATATTCCATTTCCATAATCGAGCTTGATTCTTTAGAGATGAAAAATTGGTCGTAGAAAGGATTAGGTCATATAAAACTAGAATAGTTAGAAACCATCTGCGTGTTGTAATGACATTAAGCATAGCTCTCAGAATTGATTTCTAAATATAATCTGAATAGCTGTGCAACACCTAGATCGAAAAGCATATTAGTTGATAAGCATTTGAAATCGGTATCGTTTCTACTTTTCAAATACTTCAAAGGCATTATGTTATGATTTCACATGTTGAGGACTTTCTCTCCTATTTTTCGTAGTTGTGATATTCCGAGTACATTTTAGAGTGTGCAGTATATGCCTCAGGTAAGCAAGACACTTTTGGTATTATTAGGGATTCGTTCTAGCAAGCATCCTACACTCTCCCTGTGGAGAATTTTCAGATTTGTTTGTATTCGAAGCAGGTTGGTTGTGAAGCATATTGATGATTTAGGTAGGTTTCGGCAGTATTGTAACACCATTTAGTGTGCGCAGCAACCTCTGACGTATGAGGGTCATTTTAGAAATAATTGCAACTATGTTTTGTCCGTCAATATATCTGCAGGAAACCGGAATTAGTACATACGATTGAAAATCGTTGGAATGTTCTTCGTAATGCCGGTATTAAATTGGAATTCGGGTAAAGGGGCTTATGGGTAAAAGGCATTGATAAATGCGTAGAGATCATTGTTATATTTGTAGATACTACATATGCCCTAAACAGTACGATGCTGAATACTATCAGATGTGTAATGCATCCATGCATGCCACTTCTCGTCGATACGCTGTTAAATGTCCTTCTAAACCGGATCTCATACAGCGGCGTCTTCATATTTAACTGTGAATATGGGAGTACGGAGGATGTTCCAAGATCTCCACCGCCCACGCCGCACCAGGTTCTGGATACAGACTGCTGTGTGGCCTGTTGCTATATCATGGGGGATTATTGCATTGTTTAGCAGCTCTGGAAGTTTCCTCCGCAGTGTGTGTGTGCAGCAGACTCTGCAGCAGAATCCACTGCGCGGCACGAGGAGCAGACTTCCTACGCGTCCGCGTTTGAAAGTCTCCACCCAACGTGCAACAGTTCAATAAGGCAACAGCCTATCACCCAATTCTTCTCGTAGCTAGGTATGACAGCCACGAGTATTTCTGCCACGCAGAAATATAATGTCTACGTATGCTCGCTTTTGAACTTTAGAGACATCCATCTTGGAACACAGACTTAAGGATACTAATGCTTGCATGTGTTGTCTACTGGCTCCCAAAGTATTCACACGTCATCTGGTGTTAGCATCCCGCACTGTACAAATCATGTTTTCAAATGTATATAGTGCAATTGTCGTACTGAAAACTAGGTGCAAAGTAGAGAAAGCGTCGCACTCAACTTAAACTGTGGACCTCAGAAATTCAAATCACAAAGCGTAATCGCGTATGAGAGAAAGACAGAAAGAGCTGGAGGGATTGAGAAAATATAGGTTCTGCATAAATCAAAATGAAAAGTGGGATATATAGTAAATACTTTTCTCAAAATTCATTTATTTCAGGGCTAAACATGAACATTTTAAAGGAAGCACACAGTCAAAAAAGACCCGTAAACGACTTACGATTTACGACTTACTCATTTACTTCAAAAGTTGCACTTAAGCATTTGACTTGGAGTCTTAGGTTTCAGGAACGTGCATGGCGTGTAAAATGTGTATAAATTCTTAAAATATCTTTTAATAGCTGTTAAGAGTGAATGTTGTATTGTTAGGAAACGTCAATAAATAAACCAAATATTATTATAGAAAATGTCTAAAGAATCTATGTATATTCTTTTTCGTGTTTAGTGTTTCCAAAATGTACTTGTTCATATTTAAATATTTTGTCAAATTGTTTAATTATGTATTATTTAACCGAATAATTTTGACGACAGGTTTAATCCTTTTAAGATAAGATCCTAAGCACATACATTTCTTGCGAAAATGTGGGAAGGATATTTCAGATGAGGCAGTTCATTTCAATCTTCTAGTTAAGATTCTTGTGTTTTCACTCTAGGAACATTACTAACATTTTAGTGCTGGTTTTGTTTGCTTTATAGAAAGTTAGAGAGTCTGATTTCTTGTTTTAATTCTCATTTTCTAAGCAGAAAAATTGTGTATTTATACCTTTATAATTAATTATAGCATTTTGCTTAAATGGTAATGTAAAAGGATTAAAATGGTAATGTTGAAGTCCGAGAGAGGGTAAATAAAGACTTTACGGTGGATAAAATAATCCTGAGGTTTGTGTCTTGCTTGTATATGCATAGCTGTATATACAGAACAACTTCCTAAATTAAAAGGTAATGTTAATATTTGAACGTGTTAATGTAATTAAAACCACACTGCTCATTCCAACATCCTTTTCATTAGTAAAATCAAACAAAATACTAGATAACTGCATCCAAATTATGAAGAATGAGTAATTTGATGCATTCAGACTGCTATATATCAAGCTGGGTACAGTCTGGCTAAGTATTATTAATATAATTTTATCTTTTCACAAATATGAGCTGGAATGCGGCCCATTACTTGTTATTACTCATTTTTAATGTGTAAGTGCGAAAGATGCATTATAAATTAATTCTGTAACTAATTCTATTCCATTTTAAATAAATTGACTTTAAATCATTATTTTCAGGCTTAAATATGAAGTAAAACGTATGCTTAGTATGCGTATGTTACAGTTTCTAATAATTAGGATTAAAAGATTGCAGACTGCTAAAATATTACTGAGTACAGTCTATTTTAAAGCGTTACATCTAAATTACATGGATTGAAGGAGGGAGCAGTCAAAATCTTATATTATTTTTCGGGGAAATGCTAAAAAGTATTGAATTATCAATCTTCCTTACAACTGAGGTAAGTAAGAAGCAAATAAATTGTAATCAGTTATGCTGTTGATTTCCTTCAAATTTATATTAAGCTTCACAGCTTGGAGCACTAAACTTTGAATATATTGATGCATTATGACTTCAATCGCCACACATAGTGTATTTCGAAAACATATTGTTGAGTTTCAAATCCGTAACTTCTCTGGTTTAACTATGTAACAGGACGATCTATGTCATTTAACTTCAGGTTCGATATAGAAGTGTATAGGCATCCAATGTAAACATACTAATTTGAACTATTATTTTAGAATATTTTAGGGGCTTGTTGTGTCTATATCATATTCGTATTTAACAATAAAGTATAATCGTTTATATTCATTTTATACTTTAAATTTTTAAATTTATATCAGTATTATTGTAAGCTTTTTAACATTTAACAAACTTTAAACAACTGCAGCCAAATTAACCCATCCATAATCCACACGTGCCATCACAACTATTATTACTTTACTCCTTTTGTTTTTTACCAAATTATTTTACCCTCCGCATCCTTTATCAGAGGCACTTTTGCAGCTGTGAGTGGAATTCAAATGTATGACATTCGTCTCACCCTAACGATCATATATATTTTAAATAGTTTACATTTATCTGCCTATGAATGGGAAACTAAAATACCAAGTTTAATAATTAAAGAATGGGCGCCTTATGTAGTAAAAGTGACAAACGGTTAATGCGATTCGTGGCGCTCTACGATATCAATCAGCAGGTTTTAAGCTGATAACCCCACTGCACAGGTGGAGCGGTGAAGTTGTCGATGCACCAGATTTTGGGGTTGCAAGCACAATAGCAAGCGTCTGTAACTTAAAGTCAATAAGAAAAACCAGCTTTAAGTGAACTGTGTAGAGTATATACTGTCTACCCAACACAAGAAGGATGACAAGGATGTTAGGTTCGTTTAAAATATGCAAGTGTTGTCACATAACTCGCCCATGCATAACACCTTTCACTACAGTTACTGCAACAAACATTAGTCCTGGCAACATGGGTGACTCATATGCACTCTCACACACTCATTTCCTAGTAAAGAGAACCACTAACAGAGCAGATAAACAGTTCAAACTCCTCTCCCCTTCATTCGTCTTTTGCCTTCTTGTGGTGGGTACTGAAAACGTCTTTCTTAGTATTCCACATTTTTATGCTTTCTCTAATACGAGATGGCATAAAAATGTATATAATGTCTAAAAATCTATATATGTATATGGGATCACATTTCCATCGTTCATAAATATGCTACCAGCTGCTTAAATGGTGAATAAGTGGAACTTTATCTTACAATAATCGTGAATGAGTCTTGTTGTAGACACAGTCGACTAATTCACTTAATAGATGCTAATAGGGATTGAGCTAAATGAAGCGAGTTTCGAATGTTTGAGAACGAACAAATGAACTGTTTCTGGATGTTAGCATTGAAACTTAATTATTAAATAACTATACCTGCTAACATCTGAAGTACGAATGAACCCAAGATCTGTTTCCGTGATAAGAATGAAAAGCAAAAGTTGTTTTGAATCACGGAACTGCTAAGCGGCGAATCCCCTTATAATGCGAAGTGCAGTAACACGAGTAAAGCTTTTAGACATTGCCGATAATCGAACACAACAAAACACTTTTATAGCATATAAAAAACTGTAAATATGTAACATATACACTCATTTTTTTACTAAAATTTTGCCTATTCATGACCACCCACCAAAGTTCCTACTTATATGTTGCCAAAACCTACACCGCTCATTCGCATTTGAAGCGAATTTTCTTTACTGGCGTGCTTTTTATGCAATTCTCTGATTTCTGAACGTACCTAGTTCTAACCACCGTAATTCTGAGCTTTCTTGTTTTCTGAATTTACCGGAATACTTATTGCCTTACTTACTCTGATTTACTGTTCCTCAACTTTTAAATTGCTCAACTACAAACTACTTACATTATGCATTTTAAACATATTTAAACAATTTAAGGCAATTATTTATCAACCTTCATAACATTTCTTCATACAATTATTCCTCCTATAAGTAAAAACATTCCGGTATCTATAGCCGAAGCTAATCGTCCAGTGGTTTAATATCATCTCCGTCGTATAATTTTGAACGCAAGTTTTAAAAATCATATAATTTTGAACTGAACGTAATTCTTAAACAGAACATTTGACGCGTTTATCAATAGTTTGAAGAGTGGTAGACATCACCATATCCAAAGCACGCGGAACTGAGGATTTGTGAGTAGCACCTGCTGTCCTGATACAGGGCCCAGCGCGTAGCAGGATGTACAGATACAAGCGTCAGCGATGGAAGACTTATATTACACTCTAGCAACACTTACACTGTAAGCTGACATGCTACAGCACAAGACAAGCCTTCACTGTTTAGCACAGATAGAACAATGGTATCGTAGTATAACCAAGTTGTTATATAATACTCTTCTTTCGAGTTTATAGGCATGAAAATTGTACCCTTAGTTTATTAATTAAAACCGTAATACGAAATTAAATATCTCGTCACTATACAGTTAGCTAATACAGTGAAAAAAAAAAAAAACAGGGAAAATTATAAAATTTAACATTTTTCACTGAATACTCACAGTAGAGATACTGAAGAACTCAAAACTCCTGATTCGCAAATGATGATATGAAGACACTGCTGCATCGATATCCATGTTGGAGAGGTATTCAACCTAGGCGTAACGCACCAGTTACTCTAGGTTGAAGCTTGTTTCATGTACCTACTCATTAGATCCAATATAGAAGTGACAATTGTTGACATTATTAACACAGGGGATCAGTTTTAATAGGAATCTATGACTTTTTCAATTTTCTCAAATACAATGTAAATATTTGTAATACATTTTTATATTTATAGTCTTATATTTGTTGCGTTTAAGTATTTGTGATAAACATTAACATGTATGGATACAGTTTATATTTTAAAGTTATTTCTTGAATTAAAATGGTAATACAGTGCGTGAAACACTCATTCTGTCCATACCCCTTCTGGACTCAGGTAAACAAGACATTTCCGTCGCACTCTCTTGACTACCGCGCTACTCGCAGGCGTCATCTCGCTTTGTGTCAGCAGTACCCTGCAGATTCTCGGAAGCTCGTCGGAATTCGGGGCCCTCATCACATCCTAACCAGTCACAGACCATGTTGTCCCAGTCGACATCGTTTTCTAGCCCTTGGGGCTAACTACTCGTAGTTGTACTATAAATTGTTTCTGTGGATGACAGAAACTCGTAGGGTTAGCTCAGCTTCCTTGACTACAGATTCTATAGAATCCTGGTTAAAGAAAGTGTATATGATAAACCTAGTAGTGATGTATGGCATTTTGAATAATATTCACTACTACTAAAATCAAAATGTAACGAAGTATTAAATTTATAGATTAATATAACCTTGAGGTTAACAAATTACATTCCAAAGACGCAGAACTACATTTTATACAATAAATGCATCAAAAGATATTATATCTATATAATGTATTGCACAGTTGCACTGTATGTATTCTTGCAAACTAAAATATTTTAAGAATAAATTACTGCATAAAGGCATGTTATAACATAAGTTACTTCATAGATAAACAAACAATTATCTTAAGCTTAGTATGTCAAGTTTTGTTCTGCTACTGATACCTTGAATTGTATTTCTAATTTCTGGTTATTGTGCAAAATCCAATAATTTAAATTAAATAAAATGTTCATGAATTGGTAAATTATTAGTCCAGTTACTATTATCACGATCAGCTATGTTTGTGACTTAATAATCAACTTGGAGATTTACCGACAGCGTTTGTTTACTCCACTCCATCACTTCACTAATATGAATAAATCCACTGTTCATTGTAACTTCAGTATCTTCCATGTCGTAGCGACGTAACGAAATATGTCCAAGTAGGCTCTTTTTGCAAAAGGTTCACTCGTTGGTGAGTCGAACTGTCCCCAATACTATGGATTCGCTCCACTTCACAGCCATCAACAACTCTCACGGAGGGCAGCGCCTCTCGTCACTGACATTAATTCACTCACTTGCTCATTTCGTAACAAACTTCGTCACTCTCAAACGGGACTTCCTCGCTTACATAGTACTCGTTTATATAGCCAGAGGAACTTCCCACAACATTCGAGACATCCAACTATCGAGAAATAAATCCTTTTGTTTGTTAGCGACGCTGTAAGTCGAGAGAATCGTGTTAACTCCGCCAGTGTGTCAGAATTCTGTCCCACAGTACTTTTACATGCCATTAAATAAACTGACATAGGGATTTGAGTTTTAAACATACTTCAAAAGCAACGGTCTGGACTGGATTTAAACCCGTGACCTTGCGATCAGTCAGTGCCTAACATAAATATTCAGAAGGATCTAGGATTTTATTTGGGTTACCGCTTATTGTGTTTACGCTTGCATTGGGCGTGCGTGCTCCGTAATTTGTTTACCGTTCCTATTGCCCAGCGCAGAACTTCCGACAACCTTGCGCAATTGTCACTATGTCACAATAGTTTAGTCCGTTTTGCATTAAATATCATTAAAGTTATGTAAAACTTAAAATATATTGCCAAATTCTGTGTTTTAAGCAGTACACAAGTGCAAATGTTTCTATAGGTTCACAGAACTTTTAACACAGGGAGATTGTTACGTTTTGTTTAGTATTATAACAAGTATTTATAAAACCTGATTTAAGAATTTAAAAGCTAATGAACGTGCTGTTCTTCATTATAATATACATTTTAAAAGTGTAAGTTTTGGGTTTCTGTGAATCTATAAGGAAACCACCGATTTCTCTTAATTCCACGATTCTATTCTTGTTAAATATTACTTTGGGAAGGACATGCAATCTGCAAAATATGCATTTTAATTTAGTTGCTTTACTGTATACTACAACCTTTTCTTTTAACATGTTTTCTCCAGCTATAAGATTAACTTGTCCCTCTCTTTCTTTCCGTCCCTACGGTAAATTAATGTCATAATACTAAACAAAGTCTTCACTGTAAGTTTAATTACTTGACTTTAATTAGAATATAGGAGCTTCTCCAAGCGATTTGTCAAATTGCTTGTTTTTAATCAACACTAAGCTGTTTTGTGCTTCTTTTCCCTTTATTTTCGTTCCTCCTTTCATTAAGTTGGTTGTCTGGCAATCTTCTGCGTACATCGTTCACATATAGCCAATCTCTCTATTGCTCCCAGAGGACAAACGAATACATATAGCTTCAGCTGGCTTAGAAAATTTTAGATTTTATCATTCCTGATAGTAGATACATTTTCTAGAATTTTTCCGATCTTTTGAGAGAAATATCTGATAGTTACGTGGCTGGTTTGACCTTTGTTTCTGAAGTACTTAAGGAATTAAACAAAGTTGTCCGTTATTATGCGACAGTATTTAAATCACATTTCTGAATTTAGCATTTAGCGCTTAGTGTATTACTATGGCCAACTCACATTGTTGCCTTTTATGTTGAACTAATTATTGGATATAGCAACGGTTAAACTAAAAATAGAATTTTTTGTTCCATCAGCTCCAGTTTACGAGAAGGACTTGATATGCTATAAGTACCTACCTACCACAGGAATCACAGTTTAGCCCACTATTAAGCCAACAATAATTTGAATATCTCATTGTAGTTTACCGAGAAAAATAAAAGACATTTGGAGAATTCAACATCACTTTGGCTTGTTGACATTGTACCTCAATGGTTAAGAGCAGCCGGACGGACACCTGGAGATCAGCGTCTAAACACCGGTATTGAATTTTTCAGTTTCGTGCTTCCATTAGCAAACTTTGTCCTACGCTCCTTTAATTTTGAAAGCCAAAAATGCCCAAATACATGCCAGTACCTTCACTAACAGTTTCCACTAAACTATTTGAAAGGATGATGTTTAAAAGTGCTTATTGAAATAAATCGATATATCGATAAAAATAATATTTTAGCAAAAGAACAGCTTCAATTCAGAAGGGGCGTGTCAACCAATGATACCAATTTCAAATTTACTAATAGGATACGTAAATCTCTGGATGATAAAATAAGCACACAAGGAAACTTTTGTGGTCAAACTAAGGCATTTGGCTGTATTAATCACAAAATACTTTTTTTCTAAATAGTCACACTACGGTATTAAAGAACAAATTTATCAATCGATAACATTTGTTAATTGGAAGAAAGGTTATAATGAATACTTCAAAATGTGGTGGATATTTGGAATGGTCTGCAATAAAGGATGGTGCCCAACGAGGTTTTCCACTCTGATTCACCTATTTTGGGGTGGTGAATTTTGGCAAATGCAATATAACGCGATAAAGTGCAAAATTAACTCAAAATGCGATATACATGTGACATCGAAGATTTTCTCAAGTAATTATTTTTCCCAATGCTTTAACTTTAACTGAAGAGTCTGTAAAACCTTTACATGTTTAGAAAGTTATAAATTAAGTGACCACTCTTCTGGAATGTTGAAAGCAACCCTTCCCACTAAATTAGCCTATTGTTCCACATTGCCCATATGGGGAATGTCTGGTACCCCTCTTACAACGCCTAATGACTGTCATAAATCTATCTTCACAACTCGGTTAACGGAAAACTTCCATCCTTGTCTCTGAAAACCAATAGCAATCCTAATTTTAAGGAAGTGATAAACACATATTAATTCCAGTTGGAGTTCTCAGTTCCAAAAGTTCTGATTCTCATTGTTATGTTCAGTTTTAGGCGCAACTTTAATTCATTCAATACGTAGGTCACGTCAGTAAGTGCGATGCTAATTTTGTGCATTTTCTTTTTATTGTGCATGTTTACATCATGCATTTATCTTTTTTGTGTTATTCAGTGTGCTTTGGTCTGTATCAACTTGTCCTATGTTTCTGTGTATTGCTTTAACCTATATTATGTAAAATAAATTGACACTTTGTGCACTTTTAACTCACTATCATTAATAAAACTTCATAAATATGTTTTATATCACATACATAATGTTCATAATCATCATTTTAAAATATTAACTCAAATGCTATATTTAAATTCTATAACATGCCAAATTGCAATGTATAAATGTTATAAAATGCTAAATGTAAAAATAAAAATGCTAAATTTCTGATTTCAAAATGCTAAATATCACTATCCCTACTTATTATTTTTACAATATATCAATGATCTCCCATCTTGCGCCATGGCATAGTGGGCTAAGGTACCATGCTTTGATTCCCTGCCGTGGAATGCGGCCGGGATCGAGTGCGGCCTTGGTCAAGAAAGCCAACATTCCGGCTGGAGTTACCGAGATGCTGACCACATCTCCTCCCCGTATCGACTGGATGATTGCCCACCTCTAGCTTGCGTATGTGGACGTGAGGCCAGCACTCGGGTTGGCAGGCCTTGGCCTTCTATGGGATGTCGCACCATGGGTTATTGTTATCAATGATTTCCGAGGTGTAATGAACAGCCATGGTTTTCCAGTTGCTTTTTGTATGTGATACAGATATTTTGATTGAGGAACACAATTTACAGATTCAACCAACAGAATTTTCAGCATAATAAATAAATTGTTTTAAAGAAAAAAATTCATATCAATTTCGAAGAAACTGACTTGGTTTCTTTATACACAAAGCATAGAAGCCTGCCAAATGCACAACTTTATTCTTGAACTCACTCTCACTATTTACTTGCTCAGAAACATAACTGAATGCATGCGACCTCATTCCTGTTGTCCAATCTTAATAAACCATAATAATGTAACTATAAGATTATATATGTGTATATACAAATGCAAATTCTGGTTAAGTATATCGTATTTGGGATAACTGTACTGCACAAAGAAATATGCATTTACCTTTTTTCGGAACATCCTAAGAAGTGAATCCTTATTCTTACTGTATTTTATTCAAATTGGCAGTCTTAGAAGATAAACATATACTGATACTGAGTAGATATACAGTTTAGCTATAGGTAGATATAATATAAACATAAACATATTACACGAAATAACTGATGCTCAACAGATACTTTTCGTATGCATCAATCGGTTAAGTTATGATACATTTCGATTTCATTCAAGCCTGAAGCTGCAATTTAGTAGCATTAAATTTTATATTTTCACTTTTTTATTAAAGCACAGAAAAAGTAGTACTGAAAGCGTGAATAGCATGCAAATTACATAAACAGGAAAGAGAGGAATGGCAGCTAGGTAGAAAGATGAAGAGATAATAAAGGGAACGCAAGGGAGAGGGAAAAAGCGGTCGGGAGATAGAGAGAGAGAGATTGAGAGGAATAAACAGAGTGGAAGGAAGAGAATTTCCGCAGTTAATCAAATAACGTGACAAGATCTGCGGGTTTTGCTAAAATAACTAGGCCTTACCAAAATATTCATCGTAAGCCCAAGATTTTACAGGTTGAAGTCTATTATGGTCGTCGTTTGTGAGTATTTTAAATAGAATTGGATGAAGAAATATCCGGTTATACGAGTATTCATGCTAGACTTTTGTAGTTTAGGAGGCTTCAAAACAAAATTTACCTGTGCGATTAAACTTTTCTTGTATACGCGGTATCGGATAGAAAAGTCTAAGAAGATGATCTACTACAAAATTCTCGAGTAGGTTAAAATCCTATGAAACAGGAAAATATTTGTACTGCTGCGTTACATAACAAACAGAGAACGCTCTGAGGTACAGCGACCGGATATTGGCGGATAGCCATTTGGTGAGGCCGTTCTCTACAGTATCACGGTTGCCTGTTACTCAGCTTCCAGACTCCGGATTTGCGGTCAGTCAAACATAACAGAACCCATGTTGGGTCAACAGGTAGGGATATGAATTTAACGTTCACCAGGTGAGTGTGTAGGGAATATATAGAGATTGTATCATATAGCAGTGCGTTATTTTCAACTTTGTATTTTAATACACAGTAATTAATCAGGACTTCCTACCAAAAGAACATTACAATCTATGCTTCCTCTTTCTCCCTTATTTTACTTTCCTCTTTGTTTCTGGTAATGAGCTAATTTTTCACTACATCTTTATCACCTTAGGCCACGCCGTGGCTAAGAGGTTAGATCGCTCAACTCTCACCGAGGTGACCGGGTTTAATCCCAGACCACCGCAAAGTAAAATATGTGGTGGACAGCACGGCGCTGGGGTGTTCTCCGATGCCTCCGGTTTCCCCCCGTCATCTCATCCCATCACCAAGTCGTGAGGTCGTTGAAGGGGGTTCCTTCTCCGGAAAGGAGGGTCCTTCGACTCTTGGCATGCCGGGAGCAGGTTCCTTACTGGCATGGAGAAAGTTTATTCATAATGATGGTGGGTTAATGGTGGAAGAGAGGTTAGGATATATTTTTATTAGGGAAAGAGGTAAAATATTGGAAGTATATTGGAGATTTAGATTAGGAGGGTCCTAGTACAAGTCTGGGTTTTTATATGTTTCTCTGGGGTCGAGGTCATACTCTCCAAGTCCACGGATGTGGTTATTGAAACTGTTTGGAAATTTGGAGTAGAAATTGTGGGATAGTTGTAGGATGTAGTCGAATAATTTAGGGAAGGATAGGTCTAAATGAATATTGTCATTTGGGATATACCAGCCGGCTGCGACTGCAATCCGGAGGTAGCGGTTTTGAAGGACTTCGAGTTTGGAGAGGTGTGTTTTGGCTGCTGCACCCCGGACTTGGCAGGCGTAGGTCATTGCTGGCCTTAATATCTGCTTGTAAAGCAGGAGCTTATTTCTTAAAACTCATGGAGACTTGCGGTTGTACAATGGATACACAAATGATCATCCTTCTGCAAATTTTGTTAGCCACTGATGTGATGTGGTCCTTCCAGGTAAGACGCATGTCCAAAATAACACCAAGGTATGTTGCCTGCGATGACCATGGTACTTCTATATCTCCAAGACGGAGGTTGGGTACATCCTCTATAGCTCGCCGGGTGAAAGTGACGGCTTGGGACTTAGTGGCATTTAGTTTTAATCGCCAAGTCGCAAACCATGCATACAGCATATTCGTAAATATATGGGCCGCCTGTACTGCGATATCATGTCGTTTAGATGCTGTTGTTAGGGCGGTATCATCGGCAAAATAGGTTGCAGCCTCTTAAGGTGGGAAGTGTATTAATGTATGTGAGGAAAAGCAGGGGCCCAGGGACACTACCCTGAGGTACTCCTGCATTTATGGCATGTGACTGGGAGAGGATGCCGTCCTTCACAACCACGAAGGATTGATTTTGAAGTTAGTGGTGTAATAGGTGAATGAGGTAGGATGGGAGAATTCCATCGGAGCTCCATCTTTATCCCGTGTATTCTTAGTGCTACCGCCTGCGGTGCCGCGTGTAGTAAAAGCTAGGGTTAAACACTAGCCACATTCCATTTTAGCATCCTATATATTTTCAATCAAAGTCCCCAAAAATTATTTTACTTTTGTGGATCAGGATCTCCATAATTATTCATTTGCTGATTAACTTTCTTCCTTAACAATTTAAGCTGCTGTGGTGCTTTTTTTATATCCACAATTCAAATTCTTTCAGCGATTTTATTTTCCTCACTCCTCAGCGTCCTATTTTCCGTGCTGTGTAATACTATATTTCAAGAAAGCACTTCATTAATATCTTCCTTAGCTCCTTCTTCTATGATCCACAGAAAATGTGCACTAAAAGCACCCTGTCCTTTGACTGACACCTTCACAACGGCTCATATCGACCATTCAATGAGTGATTAATAACCAATTCTTGAGTTTTACATTCCCCGTTATGTACTTATAGTAAGTTGAGGAAGCAGTGCATTTTACCAACAAATGCAATATAGAGATGTTAGTGTAAATACAGATTTTCAGGTATATATATATATACCAGGTGGCCCACGCAAGTCATCTTTCTTTGAAGTTAGTTACTCCCGGATAACGCGGACGCCGAATAGTTTGCCTAAGCATGTCAGTAAAGGGGACGCGAGAGCAACAGAGAGGAGACCTTGCTAAACGTAAGACCAGAGCTTGAAAACCAACACCTAACTAATGGAACTAGCTCCATAGCTTCTAATTCAATCACTGTAGGTTCGATTCCTGGGCTCGGAGTAGGTTTCTGTGTAGTACAATGATTGTCCTTCACCAAAAGAGTATTCACAAGGGCCAATTATTAATTATTTGTTTACAGCATATCAATATCTCACAGCTATTGCTGAAGAACACAACACATAATGTAGCAATTTATGCTTCACAAATGGAAATAGTCAATAAATTCTATTATGAGTAATTGAAATAACGAATAATAAATGTAATGAAAACAATTAATGTTCCTTTAAACCCATGCTACAGACTGATAAATATTTATTATTGTATTATTCATAATAAAAATGTTCAGATGTATGGCAACCATGTTGAACGCATTGATGTAAGGTTCTCTCTCTATTAGCATGGACACCTATTAACATTTCTGATAATACTGAGGCGCAAGTATGATGTATTCGTTCTTTTAACTCATCTGAATTTTCTGGTTCCGTGTTGTACACACTGGCTTTAATATATCCCCATAAGAAAAAATCCAAGTTAGTTACAACAGATGATCTTGGTGGTCATGCAACCACCACGACCTATCCACCGTTCGGGGTACACATCGCTGAGATATTTTCTAACCATTCTACAATAATGAAATGGTGCATCACCGTACTGAAATCAGTGCCGCACAGTTAACTGCAGCGGCATGTATTTTTAAATTTCCATATTGCATGTGCACTTATAGAATATTAGCAATAACTAGTTCTGTAAAGTTTATCTCGGTTATCATGAAATCTTATTTAGCCATTTGAATAATTATTGGGATATTTTCCCCGTTGTCCAGGATAGTTTTATCAACTGAACAAATGCTATATTTTATATCTTATTCCGGAAATAATCTTCACCAGGGCAATACTGAATGCGGTGGGTGGTAGGGGCTAATTCCCACGCTCGTTCAATCTCTGACGATATATGTATTATCTCATTAGCTGCTGCAAATAGGGCTCTGATAAGGTCTTGCCTTTGTCACCCATTCAAGTTTATTTTAAAATGAAAGTTTCATTAAGCTTCATTAACTTTTTTGCCGAGCATTCTTTCGGCACAAGCCATAAACACGTGTTTATATTTCTTGGAGCAGCGTTCTCCTTTTGTCTATATCAAGAGCAGTCTTGTAACTTTTGCTGTGTGTTTGTCTTCTCTTCATTATTCCAAATAGAGATTTTGTCAAGTAAGAAAGAAGACTTTACTTGTGAAATAACTTTATTTTTTGGTATTGCTTTTCTTCGATATTAGCAACATTACAGTTACTGGGAAGTATTTAGACATTCATCCCATTTCTTTCGTAACAGCTGAATTTTATTCTTTGTTTCATGCAAAATTCGCATCAGCTGAGATTTCCTCAGATACAGCTGCTTTCGTAGACCTCAATTACATCAGTGTTGGTTGTATCTTTTACATTCACATTGGAACAAATATCCTAGATAACCGGGTTTCCAGTCTTAGAATTCTTCTGTATACGTGTTATTCCTTTTAAATATTCTTAGTTGTCTTATAATTTCATTTATCTTTTGTTTTCAGTTAGCCATACTGAATAGTATCACCTTCTTGAGAAGACGTGTATTATTTTTTCTCCAAAGCTTCTGTTCCCACAGTATATTCATCCTTCTACTTATTTGGACTTGTGAATTTAGCTTAGTAATTGATTTACTTTCCCACAGCTTTTATTATGGTCTTTCGTTTGTAATTTTTCATATTTTATCCTTTCTTCCATCATATTCTACATGCCTTATGTGGCCCATGAATAATAATTCTAATGATTGTACCTTCACCTAGTAAAGAGATAAGTAAATAATCAACGAATTTGTGAATAATGAATCAGCTAGCTTTTATTCCTATCGGATAACCCAGCTTTTCCACCTTACGTTTAAAGAGGGTCGGTAAACATATTTGGTTTTCGTTCTGTGTTTTAAACATTTTATGTACTTGTTCCAAATTTCATACACACACACATACACACACAAATAGACGCACAACTTTCATATTACTCTATAATTAGGTTCTTCCGTGTTGATGATTATGATGTTATGATTCATTGAATATACTCTTCCCTTTTAACACTAAAATTAAAACATCAAAGGGAGTATACCTTATGTAACTGACAGGGTAGTGACCATTTCGTTTGCCATAGTAGTGTCCCTAACTGTTCTGTAAAGGAGTCTACAAGTTATTTACATTTTCCAGCCAATGTATGCTTTTTGTAATATTGGGATACCTGGTAAGTAGTAAACAAAATCTCAAAAAACCTTCAGAAGACAATAAAACAGCTGGGCGTTTTGTAAATTTGGTCTAGGTACAGCGAGGGGACTTTTTTAGCGAATGTAAATACTTTGCAGTTCTAAAGTCTAAGATTTAGCAATGTAAGTTAAACCTTGAATGACAATTACACATCATAAATATGTTTAGCAAAACATTAAAGCATTGCTAGAATAACACTTAACTTATCCTTTGTTAAATATAGCTTTAAAGTGTTATTATCCTTGGTAAGGAAACTTATAAGAAATCCCTGGAGGGGATAAACCTGTCAGAGATAAATAAGCTTGCTTATATGTTATTTTGAATACAACATATCCAGACCTCTTCACCATTCAATCCATTATGTGCTTGATTTAATCGTTGGCGCCAGGTTTTGTGCCTAATCCAGCAGTTCCACTTTAACTTTAGAGTTACAAAATGGGATTTTGCGTGACCTGAATGGACAAGGAAAGCAGGAACGACGCGACAATCTCACGCTGCGATGTGGCGCATTATCCATTACAATGACTAAGCCTGGGGCAAGTTTTGAAAGAACTCTCTCACACTATTCCTCAAATAGATCACCCTATATAACCTCGTTTTAATCACCGATGTATTCGGAATCAAAAACAAGGAAATGTCCTTTGATAAATCCAATACCTAATCACTGTCAATGTGCATATTACCGACATGGCACCTCCTGAAACATATCGACATGCCACAGGGTTTCTTAGTCACTTGGTTGATAGCGCTAAAATACTTTGCTTTAAAATGTTATATTTTATGTGTTTGTTGTCCTGCATGCGATGTCTTAGATCATTTATGAAACTTTTAAATATTTTTTTAACTTCAGATTTTCTTCTTTGGAAAAATTACACAATGGTTTTTGATCTAAATTTCTTAAAAGAAAAGTCTAGCTGCCAAACATTCCATATTTTCATGACAATTTGTGCATGTCTCCAAAATGTTATAGACTGTATGTCAATGCTACTCAAATAAAACGTATACGGAAACCAGCAGCAATTTAGTACAGAAGAGCCGAAATGTCTTAGCACCAACATAAAAGTTGGGATACTAATCTTCTGCATCGTTTTTGAAACGGCTCTGCGCTTCAGTTTTGTCAGTATTCGCACAGTGCAGTCCATCTCTTCAGCCGACCACTCACCACCTTGAGGGTACACCATGTTCCATGTAAATGTGCCAGAAGGATTGCCTAAAACCGTGTCATAGGCGCTTGTGGACATGAAAAATTCTCAAGACAGGTTATACAACAGCTATCAAGAAAGAAAGGGATTGGTTAAGTTGGATTAGTTATTAATATAATGGTAAGGACCTTTGTACAGCCCTCTGTCCAGCAAATAGAAACTGGTGTACACAACCCACTGTTATGGCTTAAACGTTTGGAAAAATAACTTTGGTTTATACTTATAAATTATTTAGTACGATGTTTTACTTTACTACATATTATTTTTACGCTGAGTGCTGTTGAAATGTGAAATGTGTAGTGTTTAACGCCCGCTTTTACTACATACGGCACCGCAGGCGATGACACTGATGATACATGAGATGAATATGGAGCACCGGTGGAATGAGATGGCGGGGGAAACCGGAGGTCCCGGAGAAAACCCGCCCCAACGCCGTGTTGTCCATCACAAATCTCACTAAGACCAGGAATGATAAACATGGTTCTTACGCAGCATGTTGTAACCTCATTATAACTTCTGAAAGTCATTTAATTTTTTACTTTGAAACTCATAAATACTCTTACTACTTTATTACCTTGCTATATTTGAAAAGTATAAAGGTTTTTGTCCATAAACGAAAAATTTGCTAAAATGTGAGACAATGTTTTTAAAACTAAACTTAATACTTTCAAATCCCATCACTGCCAAATTGCAACTTTTCAATAACTTTGTTTGTTATTAAATCAATTAAAAAATAGTGACGATTGTGAGGAATTCGGTTGAAAATTATATATACTACTGTATATATAATACTACTCCTGGGGTAACCGTTATTTTTACGTGACGCAGTTACTCAATGCCTCCTTTATGCGTGTGTTTTGAAACAGTTTTTATCGTGGATATTAGTAAGAAAATTGCTCAAATATTCAGTTAAGAAAAAATCATTATGACATATGAGATATTAAAACGTATTTCCAACTAATTTTTATCTTCTATCATGTATGCGGGAATGTACTGCCACTAATTTTCCAAAGTCCTGGCATCCTTAGGTGTTTTAAGTTCAGTACTACCCCTTGCATTTTCCTGTCCTTTGTTAGGGTAAAAATGACTATGTGAGTGTCAACAGGTTTTAGTTCCTCGTAGCGTTCGTAACTGAGGGCAACGGAACTCGTAGAATGAGATAACACACGGACGACTTAACTATGGTATTACAAACCACCAGATATAGTAGAGACAAAAGCACAAGTATGCTATCTCTTGGCCGCTGTATATATATGACGGGCTACTTGTCAAATTGATAAATTGCACACCTGTGTACCCGAAAAAATATATCAAATTAAATTGGAATATCGTGCTCCCTCATCTAGTATCTATACCGAAGTATATTTTCACAATTATCTATTTATTAAATTCCAAAAATAGATACGACCAATATAAATCCATTTTTTCAGACACTACCTCTATGAGAATTAAAAAGTAAAAGAAAATTAATTTATAAAAATATATTATAATCGGTATATCTAAAAACTTATATCTGAGGCGTTAGTTTTCTGTGATGAACCTAACAATTGATGCTTCTAAGATAATCCAGTCCGGTGATAATTACGGTGATAATTACGCCTTCATTTACAGAATAATTAGCAACAACGTGAAATGTCATCCTTAAATCAAGAAAGATTCTATCCTCTTCAAACAGTAACCGTTTGATGTTTTGTTATTGGAAATTCCAAAATAGTTGTCACCAGGCACATTTAAAATATTGTTAGAAACATTTTTTCGAAAGACTTCAAAATCCATTGTAATGTGGTGGCCTTGAAGTGCTGTTCATTTTTGCATAAACCTTTCTTTCTTTCTTTCTTTCTTTCTTTCTTTCTTTCTTTCTTTCTTTCTTTCTTTCTTTCTTTCTTTCTTTCTTTCTTTCTTTCTTTCTTTCTTTCTTTCTTTCTTTCTTTCTTTCTTTCTTTCTTTCTTTCTTTCTTTCTTTCTTTCTTTCTTTCTTTCTTTCTTTCTTTCTTTCTTTCTTTCTTTCTTTCTTTCTTTCTTTCTTTCTTTCTTTCTTTCTTTCTTTCTTTCTTTCTTTCTTTCTTTCTTTCTTTCTTTCTTTCTTTCTTTCTTTCTTTCTTTCTTTCTTTCTTTCTTTCCTTTCTTTCTTTCTTTCTTTCTTTCTTTCTTTCTTTCTTTCTTTCTTTCTTTCTTTCTTTCTTTCTTTCTTTCTTTCTTTCTTTCTTTCTTTCTTTCTTTCTTTCTTTCTTTCTTTCTTTCTTTCTTTCTTTCTTTCTTTCTTTCTTTCTTTCTTTCTTTCTTTCTTTCTTTCTTTCTTTCTTCTTTCTTTCTTTCTTTCTTTCTTTCTTTCTTTCTTTCTTCTTTCCTTCTTTCTTTCCTTCTTTCCTTCTTTCTTTCCTTCTTTCCTTCTTTCTTTCCTTCTTTCCTTCTTTCTTCTTTCTTTCCTTCTTTCTTCTTTCCTTCTTTCTTCTTTCCTTCTTTCCTTCTTTCTTTCCTTCCTTCTTTCTTTCCTTCCTTCTTTCTTTCTTCTTTCTTTCTTTCTTTCTTTCTTTCTTTCTTTCTTTCTTTCTTTCTTTCTTTCTTTCTTTCCTTCTTTCTTTCTTTCTTTCTTTCTTTCTTTCTTTCTTTCTTTCTTTCTTTCCTTCTTTCTGTCTTTCTGTCTGTCTTTCTTTCATTTTTTTCTTTCTGTCTTTCTTTCCTTCTTTCTTTCTTTCTTTTCTTTCTTCCTTTCTTCCTTTCTTTATTCCTTTCTTTCTTTCTTTCTTTCTTTCTTTCTTTCTCTCTTTATTTTTCTATCTTTCCTTCTTTCTTCCTTTTTCTTTCTTTTCTTTCTTTTTTCTTTCTTTCTTTCTTTCTTTCCTTCTTTCTTTCTTTCTCTCTTTTATCTCTTTCTGTCTTTCCTTCTTTCTTTTTGCCATATATGTTGCGCTTTAAAAAATTAACATTTTTGTTCAGTTACATTTCATTTAGAACATTAGGTTTAGTAATTATCCAAAAGCCATTCAGAATAGAGTGCACTTCACAGGATATGCATAGGTAGGTTCAGATATCCACTTATTTATTATGAGACTGTCTGTAATATCTCATATTATACTCAAATTCACAAACAAATTTTAGACGTAATAAGCTTTTCGTGCAAGCTTAAAAGTCTTTATGTAGAATCCCAAGATGGTCTATATCAAGTATATATCAAGTTTTCTAATAAACTGGTTTTTCATTTTTGAAGAATTCTGTATACGGACCTTGTTTTTATTTTTATTTATTGTTAGGAGCTCCAAAGGATTTGTTTCCAATGCAGTTCCAACATCACATTTTATGTAATAGAAGTACAAAGAAATTCACGTAGGCTTTGCAAATAAAAATTCATTAAATCGCAATTTTGGTACCTTTAGATCTTACTAGAAATTACTGTGCAGGGATAGCTCAGCACTTTTTATGAAAATTCATAACATAATGGACAAGAAAATTACAATACCAGAGACCTCCTCTCCCCCTGAGGTTCTTTGGTGTAATGCCTCAATCTTCATATTTGGAAAATGAAACTTAGCAAACAATTTCTCTCTCCTAATCTGCTTTCCCAATCAACATTCAAATATGTGCATTATCTGCGTGTACCATAAATTGAGAATTTATTTATGTATGCATTTTAAATATTATGGTACCCAGTGACTTATTGTATACTGATGTGAAAGACTAGTTAATGTTCCTCAGAGGTCTCTCTCTCTCAGGATTAAGGTTGTTTTAGGTGACATAAGGTTACGAGACTAACGGTTTTACTTCCTTCCCATGTATAGTAAGAATGGGCGTTAAACCCAATTCAGTAAACAGGAATTGCTTGTGTACAAATACAAGCCGAGTTGTCTGGTTTCGCCTCTATACACTATTAACACTATTCTCATCCACCGCCACTGTCATCAATAGGCAGGGAAAATCTGTAGTGCCATTTGTCCAGTTATTTTAGATAACTTGGGTATCTGCATTTAAAACGATTTTCAGTAAATTCTTGTTTATCTCTACAAGCCTCAATATAGGAAAAAGTAAAATTCTATAAACATATTCAAATACTTAAGTCCTTAACCTTGAAATAGAAAAGGTATACAAGGTGAACTTATATATTTCTGGAGGGATATATAGTAAACTCATTTACATATACCTGTATTAACAATATAGAGAAGGAGGTTTTTCGCCTAAAGTAGCTGTTACGTACATGAGTGAATGTCGAAATATGTTAAAATTTGTAACTAAATTAATATACATTTAATTAACAAATTTATTTTGTAAACCTAAATATTATTAAATACTTAAACGAGAGTGGCACTCGATGGAGCACGTTTTCTCCAGAGATGTGTACAAATTCTTTCCTGTTGTAAGAATTATTTTTATGGCAGTGTATCAGCCATAAATTTAAAATATAGGAAAACGGAAAATAAGAATGATAGCTTAATGGCTTTACATCGCCTTAAAAACTATAGGCATTAGCATTGTGATCAAGCGTATGAAGAGTATAAGCTATATTTAAACTTTACAGTTAATCAAAATTGCATTTATTTCTAATGGTCCTTAATGTACACGCACTCTAAAAGTTGGAAACTTCAGAACATTTCAGAGTGCTGCCGTATCCAAGGTACAAGAGTAGAAACGAATAATCTTTGAAATGTTAAAATTTTCAGTCTATATCCTCATAGCACTATATTTTTGTCATTCCGTTACTAGAAAACCACAAAATTGGAGTTATTTATTTCTTTGGTTTTTTATTTCTCGCGGAAAACAGATGTAAACAATATTTCTAACAGTGGTGTTGGTTTTTGGGATGTGGTTTATGAGACCCAGCAGTTACAATCATTTACAATATTTCCAGTGAAATATGATATTAACGTGAGCTTTGAAATAGCATTTCATTTTCATGCCTAACTTACGGCATATGAATAATATATCGATTCATATGTAAAGATATTTGTGTCCATTATCAGCAGTTGTGTGCGTAGATAAACAAAGGGCAAGTCTTAAATTTATCCTGAAACAGTAATGTTGTGGGGTTAATCATTTTTGGTCCATTTCCTGCCTTCAGCGTATTTATATCACTTCTGATGTTTACACTTTTTTGTCCTCGAAAATTCCAACGCTGAAATGGATGCTTAGCAAATAGCTCTAACAACACACAATGAATAAGTCAGGACTCTCAGTACAATGGACAGGAAAAGTATAAGTCATTTTATATTATGAAAGAATAGAATAAATAAGAAAAATAGCAAGTATTTCAAAGCATGTTCATGACCTTTATTAAACATTACTTCTAAGATTTGCAAACAGTAATTTATATTAGAAACCCATGTACCCGCTACTAAGTCTATAGGACTCTTCATAAAATTTCTGCAGATCTTCATGCTATATTAGATGAACCAAAGAGTCTACAATCACTGTATTTATTTCTATAAAACTGTAAATTAACTTCTACATTAGGAAAATCTATTCAGTATTACCTGGTCTAGATGTATTCTGTGAAGTGAAAACAACTATAATTAATAAGTAATACATAAGAAGTATGAACATAGTCCTGTACAATATCGACTCCTCAGATCTTTATGAATGTATAGTTTATGTTAACTTATATCTTTACACTGTACCGTAAGCTAATAGTTCTTAAAATGCTAATTGTACTGAACAAATGAGTACAAAGTATTGTATCATCTTACAGTTGTCGCTCTAAGACCATTGTTGTAAGGCATCATTCAATAAATTTATTTAGAAAAAATAGAAATACAGATCAAGAATAGTAAAATAAAAGAGCATAACAGAAAAAATTGCGTTGCTCTATTCATAAATGCCTTCTCTGTCTGGTGCTTCCTCCTTTTCCAATTCTGACAGTAGCTACCAATATATCCACAATTATTTCATACGTTTAAACACTTTTCTCTTCAGTGCTGTATACAGAATATGGATTCCCTTTCGCAATTCTAGCATGTTTTAACAACTTTTATTAGTTGTCTTTACCATTAGCTATGTACCAAGCCCCGAGTAATGAGTTTGGCTAAGTTGCTGATATATTAACACATATTACTGCCTTCCAATTTTTCTCCGAAATGACACAAATATTTGCTGGTGGGCCTCGCAGCTCAGTCGGTACAGCACCTGCCTGCCGTGCGGGGGGTCCGGATTAAATTCCCGGTTGGGGGTGGGGATCTTTCCACAAACAAGATGATTCGCTATCTTCCCCAGAGTCTGTAAGTATGATTGAGAGTGCGAATGTGCGCGTGATCTAATAATTAAAACCCAACGAATACGAGTTAACAACTTCGATATGTTCCAAAGGAGAACGGCGTTGAATATGGCCACTGCAGTTAAAGGCGGGGTATAAATGGCACAAATAAAAGAATTACTTCTGCTACTTTGTAGTGTCAAAATAACTCCACCTATTTCCATGAATTTTCATGTATTACACATCCCTATTCTTTTGAAGCTTTTCCTGATTTCACGTTTACTTATAAATGTCGTCGTTGAAGTCATTCCAAGCCTTTGTAAATCAATTTAAGTTATCTTCTATTATATTGCTAAATTGTTTATAAGCAAGTGGAGAGGACAGAGGCACCAGTCTTGTATGTTACTGGGTTTGTGACTGGCGGCAGTGCTTGCGGGGTGGTTGCAGTGAAACCCTATACGTACCTATTTCCATTCAAAGTGCTAAACAGCAACAGTGTCCGATGTGTATTTATCTCCGATGGTTAGGACTCTATGTTTATGTCTCTCTTTTTGCTTACAGTTGGAGAAATGTTTGCTAGTTCTGCTGGAATATGATTTGATTCTTACTGACTTTGGGAATCAAAATCGCTTTGTGACAAACAACAAACCGTCAATTTACATTTGCTTATAGTAATTATTTACCCTGTTTTTCATATCACACACACACACCACTCCCAACTGCTCTATTAGTATTTCGTCACTTACTGTACGTAAAGTTGTAGTATTTCGCTCTTATACTACAGAAGATAACAAGGGAATGCAGCGTTCTGTTAGTGAAGGTCTATTCGCCATGTTATATGTTCCAAACTGTAAAAAGCTATGTTAAGAACCAGCAAGGCTGGCTGTAGTATAAGTTAGACCAGAAATATCTGTAAAAGAACATGAATCTTTAAAAATGTGTATGCTTATAAACAAATGCAAGCTAAAGAATATAGTGAGGTTCAGGTGTATACCATCTAGAAAGTTCAGATATATTCCATATTAAGTATATCTAGCAAATTTGTATGGAAAAGGAAATACCTGCTTTTGTCAAAGGTGCATAAGCACAAGCACATACGTTAGTATATACAGAAATGCAGAATTCATATTCATAAACAAAATTAAATATAAATTGGGCCCAATGCCATACACCCGTCCATTCTCGTCTCAGAAACATATCACAAGCGAACAAAATTGAAACTAGGTCACAGATAACAAGAAAGATAACAAGCACTTCATTCCTTTAATGTTAGTTTCTAACAGTGAATGGGTTCATCTGCTAATGAAAGAATTTAGCTTAATTATGATTGAAATTCACTGTTTGCTCTTGTGCTTTATTTTAGCCACTTAGAGAGCAAGCACTCTTTCTATGCATGCATTCTAAGAATCAATTATTTTCGCGTGCATATAGTAAAGGCATAAATGTCTTCTGTGTTACATTGCACGCAGCGTTGCTAATCCTTCCGCAAAAACAGAAATAAATTAATTATTAACCACTAGAAGTTCCTTTTGAGCAAAGCCTTCGTTTCCCAAGGATTATCCCGAAACATTCCTGCCAACTGGATGACTACAAAATATGGCATTAGCTCGGATTTGTGTGTGTGTGTGTGTGTGTGTGTGTGTGTGTGTGTGTGTGTGTGTGTGTGTGTGTGTGTGTGTGTGTGTGTGTTTTGTGTGTGTTTTGTAACTTACTTCCCAAAACGTTAAGTAATATCGGACGATGAATGAAGTGCGTAAAATGGTGCTCAAATGAGTCCACGGTCCATGGAGCTTAGAGCTACACGACATTAATATTTCATGATAAGGGAAAACCCCGGGAAATACATTATCCAGGCAACTCACCCTGACCAAGATTCAAACTAGGGACCTCTTGAACGTGAGGCAGACACGCTGCCATCTACGCTACCGAGGCGGGCTGGGATTTGTGTACGCAACATAGCAGTAATGTTAAATTTTCCTTAAACATTTTATCGCGTGTACCACTTTGGTTTAGTATAAAGACAATTTTATAGATTTAAATATTAGTTTTTCAGAAAACGTAGATACCCAGGTCGCATCCTGGCTATAGTAATTACTATGATAGTCTTTACTCGCATATAAATGAATGTAATACATAAGGAAAGGTGTTCCTGGCCATAATGTTTGGCTATTTGCCACATAACAACCACAGATACTTCTAGCACAATCTCAGACATCGTGTTGATCACTCATCATTACTACTTAACAGGCAAATGGCTAATACCACTAACTTATAGCATGTTTACAGCAAAAGTCACTAGAGGTCTCCATATATTCCAGTAAATAGGGTTATCAGTTTGATACCTGTGGTTAATTTTTAGAATTATGGTTTAATGCTTTCTAGTTAATCGAATTTAATAAATTTTCCCCGTTATGCTTTCGGCTTTGTTCCACTGAACCAACATGGAGTAAAGAAAGCTCTCATCCCGCTAGCTTATTAACCCAGGTGAATATGCTATCTATGCTAATCAGCCCCAAAACAAAAGCAATACCGAAAGTGTTGGTAATGCGAGCAACGTAGCAGTTGGTCATCTTGAGCTTTCCAGGTCCGCACTAGAGCATGTAGGCATCTCTCACTGCCACATTCACTTTCTGGACCTCGTAACTAACCAATTGTGCTGGTCTTTGTAGAAGAATTCAGCATGTCTACTGTGCTATCTTCAAAACTGATTACAATTTATTTGCTTCTTACTTATTTCAGTTGTAAGGATGATTGACAATTCAGTGCTTTCTAAGTGCAAATCAAATGCTATAATCTCCTATGCGCAGTTTCACTGACGTCACACGCCGACGAATCTGCTTACAAACCAACAATTGTCTACGCTGCTCGATGCGGATGTTTCAGTGCTGCCATGGATTGGGGCTCATCACCTACTTCCGAACCGGACAATCCCTCTGGCCGCCAATCCCTCTGACCAGCAGATTAGCTCCAGCAGGAAACAACTCTGTTTTTTTTTCTCTTCATTTTACCCTCTAAGTCATACTATAGAACTGCACTTACCATCTGTTGACATCCTTAAGCTGGACAAATCGAATTGAAGCAAGCCTCAGCGCGAGCTCCACACTCCACTCGTTGGTTAACTTCACAGCGCCATTCACACTGCTATTACTATTGTTCACCCAAACCGAATGCCGAATATATAGCCGATTACGAAGCCAATTCGTCCGTTTCTGTGGAACACACCTCATGAGGCAAAAGATGCCTTCACGGAAATCGCCCCCAATACATTCCAAAATGTGGAATAATAACACCCTAACAGTAGTTTACAGGTGTTACAAAGGTCAAATATACGCATTTTGAAATCAGGCACATTAATGGCCATTGCTATCAATTTTACCTTACATAAAATTGATTATAAACTCAGTTCGGTAGTTCCGAGTGAAACATATAAAGTCTTTGACAAGTTATTCTTTGATAGAATATTGTGAGACGGCTCGCTAAACCCCATCGCAGCTAAGGCGTATTAGTGGGCCCCTACTTCCTTCTTGTATTATATTTCTTTGCCCTCAATCACCATATGTTCTTATGTTTTGTCTACTCAATTTTCCATAACCATAAATTCCCACATATATAACTCTGGGACCGAAAGAAATGCTTGTTGGCCAGAAAGTGCCCTCTGAAAGTCAGAAGCGACGATAGTTCTGTGCCGGTGACCGTGGCGCTCCCCTTTGCTTATGCTTGACTGAAACTGGTTCCAATTAATTAAGGTTAGTCGCTTATCTCTGTTGAACTGGTGCTCATTCAACTGTATCGCAAATACTTCAATGATTAAATTGCTCCAGTAGATGATTGTTCTGTTTTTGGTCATATTATTATACCCGAATTCCAAAAGTAGCCCACAACCACAACAATGTGTATTTTCACGTACATGTTTGCCGCCAGATATTGCACAATTATACTACAGTTTACGGTAAAGATCCAGAATGCTACATAAAATTTATTCTCAAACACATTGCAACTCTAAACTTTTAAAAGTTTACACACAAGTCTACGAAATTTAGTCAAATACAAGCCGAATTTGTGTGTACCAGCTTTGCAACTTGACGATAACTTGCAATACCAAAAGAACTACACCTGCACATACTTTTAAGTTGAACAAAAGTTTTAAAAACTTGTGCTTCAAATGTGACGTTCTAAAGCACCCTTAGCCTTATACCCAATATGTTGTTTGTGTTGTTAATGATACACTTTCGGTTAAGACAGTTTAAGTATAGTAGAACTATTTCTGTTTCCGGTTATAATATATAATAAGTATATGTGTGTGCATGTATGTATATGTACATATACACGCATGCTGGAAACTACGATTTGTTTAAGTGACACTAATCCTTTATGACAAACATCATAGTTCTACGTATGTAAAATTATAAAAAATGAAGGTTTCCACATCGTATTAATATTAACACTGAACATTAATAGCAACGTAAATAATAAATTTTATGATGAAGGACATAGGCAATGTATATTACTGCAAAAATTATCTACATTAACAAGTCACGAGTACCAATTGCTGATTTTGTAGACCAGGAAGCTAACCATAATATTTGAGGTATAAACAGAGGTTACGTTTACGTAGAAAATATAGAAATGTGCACTAAAACTGATTCCCTTAGTTTATTCTCTGAAGATTTTGAGCATCTTATAGAAAGTTAGTTTATTGTAAAGGTAAACATTGGTTTCGAATTCCTATAGCTCTTTTACCCAGAAGCAAAATTTTAATCGCTTTCTGTTGAATGCTGGAAACTTTAACATGTACACAATACATTCCGAATAGATAGTTAAAGCGTTACGTACTCGTAGACTTGAACAAGAATTAGGAATATTTCATGGCAAGTTTTAAACACAGACTGTAAGACAAAATTTCTATATGTTTCTGAATATGACCATTACTCCAGATGCTACAAGATAGACTGCAAGGCTTAAATATAGCTGGGGAACGCCTTAAAGTAATGGCTTACGCGGATGACGTGATGGTTTTGGCCAAAGATCACCAGGATATGGAGGAGATAGCCACGGCGATTGTGACTTATAGTCAACTTTCGGGAGCTCAGCTCAACGCCCACAAATCAGAAATCCTTCCACTAGGTACCTGGGAACATCCACCAACTTTGCTACATATGAAAGTGGTTCCACAGACCACTATACTAGGGGTTATATTTACCTCTGACATATCAGAAATGATTTCTCTTAATTGGACCCAGAGGATCAACGCGCTACGTTTTAACTTACATGAAGATCGCTCTCGAAATCTAACGTTATTGCACTTCGTCTGGTACATTCATACTTATGCCTTGAGTAAACTGTGGTATGTAGCGCAGATTTTGCCGCTCCCTAAGCAGTTCGCCCAACGTTTTGAGACTCTGCTCGGATACTTCCTGTGGACGGGGAAAGCATATCGAGTTGCTCGCCCGCAATTGCGTCTTCCTCTAAGGAAAGGTGGTTGTGGTCTAGTGGATGTTGACAACAAGTGTATGGCGCTGTTGGGAAAGAGAGGATTGTCCTCGTTACTTAGCAGTGAGTCTCCGATTGACAAGAAGTTTTGGTATGACCAGTTACATACCGTGGAGAGACCGACACGGGAATTTAATCGTTTGGTTGCCAAGCTTCGTGCTCTTGAAAATTCTGGAGAGCGACTGGAGAATTTTCTGACTACCAAGAACCTCTATCGTCACTTGATGGAGCCAGGTATTCAACGACCCAATGTAGAAACAAAATACAGTCGTGACTGGAAATGCGTTTGGGCCAATGCAACCAACTGTAACCTTCCGTCGACATGGAGAGAAACGGTTTATGAAGTGATTAATGAAACGGTTCCAACTGCAGAAAAGATGTGGCGTCACGGGAGAGTGAATTCGAAGATCTGTAGCGTATGTGTGGAAGATGATACACTTGAACATCGCTTGTACAACTGTCAGCGCGCTGACTTGATTTGGACCTCCATCCAAGACACATTACATAAACTTCGTCCAGAAGAATACTTACGTTCGGTACCACAGCTGGTACAACTGGAGTTTCGTTTCAAGGACAAGAAATTTCACAATTTTGCTGTGTGGTTGGTTGCTGGTGCACTACATGGGCTGATAAAAGTAAGGAGAGGAGCCACTGTGTTGGGAAAGCACCTACGGATATTTTTGAAAGAGCAGAGATGGACCTCTTTACGGAAGAAAACCTTACGTTCGCTGGAGCCATATATTTATCATTTAGAACAAATGCAGATCTAAGAACCATCTAAGCAAATAGAACCCTTCATTTGTCTCACAGTACAAGCCAATAAAACAAGGAAAAAAAAATTCTTACCCGGTACCCATTGCTGTCTTAAATACACAAAAAAACTATGAAAAAAAATAAAAAAATAAAAAAAATAAAAAAATAAAAAAATAAATAATAAAGAAAATAAAAAAATAAATAAAATAACAAAAAAAATAAAAAAAATATAGAATAAAAAGAAAAAAAAACGTAAGGGAACCCAAACTGTATTTCCCAAACTGTATTTCCCAAACTGTAAAAAAAAAAAAAAAAAAAAAAAAAAAAAAAAAAAAAAAAATCTAGTCATAGGCTTTCCGTGGTTCCTTTGGGTTGGCAGGACAGTTTTGGGATGGTTCCTATTCTAGCTTGACTTTCCTAAACACTATTTCCTGTATACTTCAATTGTTTGAGCATCATTTGTGTCAGGATTGAAGTAACAGGCAACCCTATTTGGTGTGTTGTGGTTGGGGTTGAACGGTCGTGGTAAAAAAAAAAAAAAAAATGAAATGCAGCACAACGCGTTCCATGGAATAAGTTTTAAATCTAAGCAATTAGTTGAAGGTGTGGCTTATTCGTATTATGTTCCCTGTTCATCCACAAATTTCTCAATCCTATTGTAGATTATAATTACTGGAGTATTTCGGAAGGCATCTTTTGTTTTCAAAGCTGTTGTGTCTCAGCTATCCACAACAATATCTTCCAGGGAATTCAGCTGAAGGGCATCTTGCTACCCACAAAAGGATGGAGCTATGGTTTATAACAATTGAACAGACAGGTTTCCGTTGACAGGTGTGCTGTATAGGATACTTCATCCACAGAGATACCACACTCTCACTAAACAGACAAATGCAAGCGAGTGATCGATTGGGGCTCCCATTGTTCTCATGCTACTGTGAGCAAACCTACAGAGTACACAATATCTGTCAGACTTCAGTGTTGCATTTGATATTTGAAGCTCGCCTTGAGAAATCAAGTTTCCGGGGTTCCTAAGTTTGATTGGGAAGTCCTATACGTTTCGCTAAATATGTGTTGATCCTTAGATTACGCAGTTAGTAGCTCCAATTTCACTCACAGGATGGGTTAACATAAACCGTTACTGCACACAGCAGCCCGCATTTCCTGTCCTGAAAGTTTAGGTGAAATTAAATGGCAAATATAGAGTGAAATATCACGTTTAATGCTCTCAGAATTCTGATTAATTGGGAGGTACTCTTCAATAGAACATGTATTTTTTTCATTCCAGGCCTAATACTCACTTTTTTCTATCTGCCATTTTAGCCCGCCTCGGTAGCGTAGATGCTAGCATGTCTGCTTAACGTTTAAGAGGTCGCGAGTTCGAATTTCGGTCAGGGTGAGTTACCTGGATAAGGTTTTCTCCAGGGTTTTCCCTTATCCTAAAAGACGAATGTTGGGTAACTCTAAACTCCATGGACCCTGGACTCATTGAGCATCATTTTACCCAATTCATTCACCGTGCGATATGACTTAACGTTGGAGGAAGTAAACTACAGAAGAAAGAAATCTCTCATTTTGAAATCTGGATCTTGCACCATTACACAGAGTGAGAAATATGAACTCAGCGAAATTTTAGAATAGATAAGGAGATATTAGTACAGGTTTTTGCTATACACATTTATAGTACAGATAAGCATAGCAGCTCCTATGCTCGATCCATATGTTTTCTTTTTATGCAACTATGTACAAATTTGCTTTGAGCAATTTCGTCTCTGTAAGACATTTTCAGGTATTAATGCCCCATGTTTTAGGAACCATTCAACATAGTATAACTATGTAATAAAACAGCTTCTATACATAGATTTTCTCTTGAAATCTCTTTTATGTTGATAATATGATTAGTTGCTTTGTTAAAGCTAATTGCCAAAAACATTTAAGAAAAAGTTAGAAAAAAATTACATGATCTTCAACAAACAAAGATATTGAATAAAGGTATATAAGTGAATTTGAAAGGCATGCAGCCACATCCTATGTAATCCCAATAAGATATCATCGGTTTCATAGAAAACGAGTTATAAATTCAGGAGATTTATCATTGGTTGGGTTAGGCTTTACGTTTTAACTTAAACACCCGAAGGTTACCCGCTTCGGTAGCGTGGTGGTAGCTTGTCTGCCTCACGTGTAAGAGGTCCCGAGTTCGAATCTCGGTCAGGGTGAGTTACCTGGATAAGGTTTTTAAAGGATTTTCCCTTATCCTGAAGGACGAATGTCAGGTAACTCTAAGCTCTATGGACCCTGGGCTCATTTGAGGATCATTTCACCTATTCCATTCATCGTCCGATATGACGTAATGCTGGAGGACGTAAATTACAACAAAAATCGTAGCTTCTCTGCTTTCATAGTAGACTAGGTGAATCTTCAAATTCTGCTGAAGGCATCGATCGCAATTGTTTCACTTTCGGTCTGAGTAGCTCAGTCGTTTAGGCGTTGGCCTACTGATTCAAACGTCTAGGGGTAAACGAGCTCCTGTTGAAGGAAATTCTGGCACACTGGAATCGCTGATATGAACTACCAAATTGACAGCATCGTCAATATACTCAATATTTAGTTTCTTTATTTCAGCTTTAGCGGAATAGATCGTTCCGCTAGATAACTAAAAGTAGGGTTTAGCAATATATCAGGAATTTAGGCTGGAAATGTGATTCACTAAAACACCTGTTGCTTAAGCAACTTAAATAATTAAGCTATGCGTATATAAATTACATTGTTAAATACATAAAAATTGTAGCTGCTCAGGCATGCTGGGCCACTGATATCAGCACGAAGGAGCTCCATTCCCAGTTTACTTATAAAATGAGAACAACGAAACGGACGGAACAGAGACAGAATATCCAAGGTACTAATAACCACATTGAAGCTAATAATTCCATGAAAGTAACCAAGATTTGTTTTGCTGAAAAAATCCATATTTATCCATGGGCATTCCTAAGTTTTTGCACAACTTCGCAGATAAAGAGAATAAACCGTAAACATTGCCCTGTGATGAAGTTGGTTTCTACCTGAGAGACTAATATTTCCTGATTTACAACGTGGTATTTGATTTGGACAGGGATTTTCTTTGCGAAAGAAGTTTTAAAAATGACAATAAATGACAGAGTTATGCGCATTTTTGTTGCATAAAATATGACAATTTAATGTATATAACATTAAGATAAATCGTTATAAATATTATACCAATGCCTTTTGTTTTACTTACAACCTTTGTATTTATTACTTTATACGTTCACATATTAATTTGCTCTCTCAATAGACGATAACACATTTAGTCGTTTATACCTCCAACTTTGTGCCATAAGAAATTCTGTGTTTCTTGAATTTCGTGAGGTGAAATTAGGCCCGTGTGGGTTGGATAATCTCGCTTGCGATTTTGAATGATGTGCGCGCAGATTAAGTAGTCTACGTTGGGCCACAAGGGAAAATGACGAGAGAGAGAGAGAGAGAGAGAGAGAGAGAGAGAGAGAGAAGAAACCTGTTTGAATCCTGGATTGTAAATTTCGGATATTCATATTTACCTTTCAGTACTAAGTTTTGTAGTTTTCTTTTAAGCTTAGTTTTCTAAATATTTACAAGAAATGTCTAACTGATAGAGCAAATGTTTGCTTAGTGGGAAATGAGGCAAACCTCTGTAACTCTGGCACACGAAATTACAAAGAAAATATGTAAATGCCGACGACAAGGTGGCATTAGAAGCTACTATTTATTTTGTTATTGCGACCTGTATATACGTAATAGACCATCTATAATAGAAAAATTCCGTTTATTTTTATCGTCCTCTGCGAGCCAATTTGATTCCTTAGCCTCGTTGAAAAAGAACATACTTCTAGTGGCGTAGTGAATAAGTGATCAACTGTTCTAGGAAATTTATGTTGGCAAAGTGAAGGAGAGCGATACGGAAGATTATATTATATTATGTTATATTTAATCTTTTCCTTATTTTACCGTTTATTATTGTTTCCGTTATTTACTATCAGTTTTCTGTATTTCAAAGCATATGCATTACACACATACTCCCATACCCAAGGTGGAACTCGAACCTGCGAGCCTCTGCGCGGTGGACGCTAGAGATATACACACTAACCACCACGGCAACGAGGTAACGTTAAACGGCAGTAGATTAATCGTTAAATTTCCTAATTGACTTCATTCTGGTCTATCCAATTACTGGTATCAGTTGTTCCTGTCAGATTTGTTGTTAAATATACATACAGCGCTGTTCATTTCAAATATTATTTTTGTTAAAACAATCATTAATACTGTATTATGCAACGAGACTATAATGATAGTAATTAAAACGCGAGTATTATTATAAACCGAGCGAGGGAATCGAAGCGAGGTTAATAATTATGATACGAGCGTTTTAACTACCATTATAGTCAAGTTTTATACGACTGTTTATGCTTGATCATGTATCTAAATTAAAGGTTCCATTTAAAAGTATTCATTTCTGGTTTGGGCGACATGTTAGAATCGTTATTGTTTTGTCTAAAGTAAGACGTAGGCGTAGAAATATTGATTAGGTCCTTATAAACAGCTGTTAACGTGTAACACAGTGTAACCTAAAGTATTTAAAAAAATGGTAACATTAAAAACGATAGGTACTTCTTTTACCGTGAGGCGCTTCATTTATAAATGTTTTCAAAAGATCAGGTGTAAATGTTTCGGGTTTTTGCCTTTTATATCCTTCTTATTTACGTTTTAGTAAGCTTTTCAGTTTTGAGTATTTAGATAAGTCAATTTGGTGGCTATGTTGAGTGTTGATTTCAAAATATAATAGTGAGTCCACAAGATCCATAATTTCATTCATATTTTGAGACAGTTATTCGAAATAAACTAGGAATACATTTTATGAGAACGAGTTTATACCTTTGGATATTCTCCAATACAGGAATTGTGAATAAAATTTCTCGTAGATCCTTATTCACCTTGTGGCAACAAGTTATTGGTAACTTTGAATGCTTTAATGTCACGGTTACTAGTGTCAGACATTTCGAATCTTTTCTAAATTGGCGCTAGTACCGTTGTCATTAGAAACGAGAATAATCGACACTTGCGCTTTCGCAACGTTACATGGCCACTTCTGATTGGTCGAACACCAATAGTTTAATGAACAGGTGTACTTTAATGAAGCCCATAAAAGTACTGCTACCAGTCATATAAATTCTAAAGTTTGACATGGTCGAGCATAAACATAAATAAAAGTATACTTTATTACGATAATGTATGCAAACGTCAAATAAATTATTGCGTTTTGTACAAATAAATGAATAAATGAACGAATGAATGAAATATCGAACGAACGAATGAGCGAACGATTTTGCTCCATAAATTACATAAAAGTGACTTTGTAGTTTGTTTGGGAATAGCCTATCAATATGTGTTAATAGAAATTGTACGTATCGTATTTCTCTTTTTATCGTATTACTATTATTGTCGTATTATCGTATTACTCTTTACAGTGTATTTATAAAATTTGGAGGAGAGAAACCTGCATATGTTTATGTTTGACATATGTGAACTACATATACAGGTAAAATAGTTTAAGAATGTACGATTTTTTGTAACATTACTTGAATATACCAGTTTAATTTGTGCTGATCTGCTAGCTCGATTTCAATATGTTGATAATATGACTAAGCATTATGTAATTATGCATTACAAAATACAGAACCATTATTCAATTTGTGCCAAACAAATACAACATAATAACGGACTGGTCAGTCATCCAACAGTGAATAACATATGGGAATAATAAGGTATGTCTCATTGTCACAAAATGACATTATTTAGCAATTAACAGGGCACTAAAGTGCAAGAGAAGAGTCATACTCTTTTGTAATCTTACATATTCCATTTAGAGTTCATCTTCATAAGTTGAACAGTGTCTGGCACTTTATGAAGAGTGTTCGCTTTCGGATTTATCCATGAAGTGATGCAAACTTAGGGTTGCGATTATGCGAAGCATTTTTGCATAAGCAGTCTAAATTTGAATTAAGATGTAACCTGTAGCAGGCGCTTATCAGTAGGTAATACATAACGTAGTATCTGTAACTATTGCCTTACTTGTCATCGATATTCATCTATGGAAAAAATACATTTTCAGAGAATTAGAACAAATATTTAACGCTGAGAAACAGCTATCGAGATATAAGGAGGCATTGTATTGTCAATCAAAAAGAATACTCCGGACATTTACTTAGATAATACTAAGAATGTTGCACTGGATCCAAAATATAGCAAATCAACTAACCAACCAAGAGAGTTTGTCCAACGTTCCCTACAAGACATTTGGCAGTTAACGAAAAAAATTGGAGCAACTTCGGTACGTAAAGAACATGTTACTAATATGTCATTAACACAAACTACATATGCCTGCAGTAAGTCTCGTTGTTTTATATAGGAATATATTTAGTGAAACAACAATGTCTTCATCTACATTTAGATATTTTTGATCTGCAGAGTTTATATTTTTTATGTTATAATATGAAAGCATCTTACTTATTCATTAATCACACTACAATAGCTCGCTTCACATAAAACATTGAATTTGATTTATACACTTTAGACATATTTCTTTGAAAATTAACACAGAGATCATAATATGTCAAAAATGAATAGTGCCCAATTAAGTGGCCCTATGATGATCAACAACGTTGTTTTAATTGCTTCTAAAGGACAACGTACATTAATGTGCTTGTAACCATGCCAATATAATGAGCTGCGGTTTCAGTTGATAAGGAAATATCAGACTGCATTTTCAAAGCTCATGCTCACATCACACCTGCTTCTAATCTTCCAGTTAATGTTTGTCTTGCTCTCTCTTTTTCTTCGCTCCTGATTAACAAACGAACCTATGTTCAGAAGTTAGTAGTTTAGTTCTAGACTTCTTCTTTCTTTGTTTTCTGCTCCCTTTGGAGGATTTACACTCTCCAGGAGTTACAGACACAATTTGCATAAGAGAGAATAGTCAGGGTATCCAGTGTATTCAACCGGAAGTCTGGCATGACAGCGAGGAAGGGTATGATTAAAATTAGGGCGATATAGATGCACGGAGAGGTCATGTTAGCTATAATGTATTGTTGGGTACACCGCAGAACGCCGCTTTGTTCATTTCAAATCCCACATGCGATCCCTCAGAATTTAACCTCTCCTTGTTGAGAGGGTAGGGGTCCAACCACTCGGCTGCGGCGTTACCCGAAGTGCTATATTTTTAATATCTAAACAGTACAAGATGGATTCATCCAGGAACTGATGTGGATCGTTCTAGTGTTATTTACATTTCGCTGGAAATTACAATACAACTGAGCAGGTTTGAAGAAAAGCTGCTTTAGGACATGTAATTAGAAGATTACATCAAAGTGGAGATTCGATTATTTTTCCAGTTCTTGATGTAATAGATCGAATAGAGCTAAGATTCAACAATATAACTACCGATTCCAATGATTTATCAAAATTATTATAAAAAGTATTTGTTAGTTGGGGTGATAATTTGGACCTAGAGGACATGTATTTACATTTTGTGAGATCATATGGACGGATAGCTTTTGATCACAGCCAGAAACGGCCACTATGCTCATGTGGGACATGATGGTGCAATCTATCCAAAAATTGTAATCCCAAGGTCTAAGGACTATATTTCGTAATATTCCTTGTCAATGCAAACTGTCACCTTTCCAAAATAAATTTTCTTCCCTTAAAATAAATTTCTATAAATTTGGGTGCAATAGCAAAAATGATATTCTGTTTGGTTTAGTGGTCAAAAGTTTTTCAAGTAAAGATAAGGAGGGAAAATTTAAAAAGTTAATAGCATATTATAAGCCACCTAAAATGTGATTTTGGCAAATTTAGCAACATTTGCTAGTATTAGAATTGTTAGAGTTCATAAATTATGTAGAAGATTTATAGATCAGCAGTCAGTGGATGGACCGAAGAAATATTCTCTGAAAAATGCAGATTATGCATTTTAAGGTTTAGAAGAGCTTGACTTTTAATTTTTAAATATGGCTCAAATTAATTCCCAGAGGAGTAAGTTAGTTATGTCAGAGCTGAAGAAATTGGTAGAGCAATTAAATGTACATAGTTTTTGCATACCAGAACCATATGCTCTTAATGGAAAGATATGTCACTTACCTGTGATGGCAAGAGTAATTTGTGCGGGTAATAATCCTATCAGCAATCGTGGTAGTAAATAATAATCTCGAAATTGTAAACATAACGCAATTTGGTGATTTGCATACGAAATGTATCGAGGTAACTTATGAACATGGTATCTTTATTCTAACAAATTATTATTCCCAATATGGCAATGAAATATATCCATATTTTGATAAAATTAGACAAACTCAAGATAGATTTAGAAACTATGAAGTAATACATACCATGGATGCCAATGCCAAATCCACGTGGTGGTTTAGTGGAATAAAGGATAGAAGAGGAGAATTTCTTGAGGAATTAATTTTGGAAAAGGATCTATATGTAGTTAATCAGCCTCTAAATCCATCTACTTTTGAAAATACACAGGGGGCTAAGGCAAATATAGATGTAACCTTAGGTGACATTAAGGCTATACAAAAAATTTCATAATGGAAAGTTGGGCAAGATTTTACATCCAGCAATCATCGTTTAATTTACCTTAATTATAAGACGCAAGGTGATGTGAGAAATGTCTTTAATATGGAATATAGAAGGAATTTTTCGCTAGCAAACTGGGATAAATTGAAATATATTTTTGATAAATTAATAAGTTTTAACGGCATTCCTGTAGAACAAGAGGCAAATCATTTAATGGAAATTATTAAAAGGGCTATAACACAGTTCCCAAAATGAAAAATAAGAAATTTTCAGATAGTTGTTGGACGGAGGATTTAGAGAAATCTCTAAGGAAGATGCGGAAGTTGAGAAAAATTTATCAGCGTTCTAGGATTGAGGAAGATTGGGAATATAAGTTAAATTTATATCGACAAGCTAAATAAAAATTTAAACATTTATTAGAAGAAACTGGTAGCAAATCATGGCAACAGTTTATAGAAACTAATTTGACTAATAATATTTGAGGTGTACCGTATAAAAATATCATGGATAAAATCAAGTGGCCGGAAGTAATCAACACTTTAGTTAAGGAAGATGGTACGCAAACGATAAATTGGGAAGATACTTCAAAATTATTGTTCAGCACCCTATTAGCTGATGATGATGAAGCGGAAGTCGATAATCTTGACAATATAATCAGCAGAATTAATCTCAAGGAGACCTATATAAGTAACAATGCTATTATACCCTTTCATGAAATGGACGTAAGGATAATATTACAAAGATTAAAAAAGAATGCATGTGGACCTGATGCTATTCCGAATGAGGTTTGGCCTGCTCTAAGTGAGAATTTAACACCATATTTGACAAATCTGTTTAATAACTGTCTATGGAGGGGGTCGTTTCGCGAAAAACTGGAAAGAAGCCAGAGTAATAATTTTTTAAAAAAAGAAATAAAGATCTCAATAAACCCAAGTCGTATAGGCCTATCTGCTTATTGAATACCGTTGGAAAAGTGTTTGAACAACTGATAAATAAAAGAATTATGGAATATAGGTCCATGATAGGGATGCATGAGGATCAATTTGGATTTAGGTAAGGGAACACTACTGAAGACGCCATTTATAAACTACTAGACACCCTGTATATCACCAGTAATAAACATTTAATCATCATATTTATTGATATCTATGGCCCTTTTGATAATTTATGGTGGCCATTCTTTTTTGAGTGGCCAAGGCGTCAAAATTATCCAAGAACCATATATACTATTTTATTGGATTATTGTAAAAGTAGAAAAGTTTATGTTCAGGGTGTGAATAAGTGTATTTATAAAGAAATAAATAAAGGATGTCCTCAAGGCTCTGTTCTTGGTCCGACGTTTTGGGATATTATAATGGAAACTTTATTGGAACAAGTACAACAGAATCCAGAGGTAAGAAGCACCATAGCTTATGCCGATGATGTGGCTTTCTTTATAGATGGAAATTCGAGGTTTGAATTGGAAAATAAAGCCAGAAGTTTAGTCCATAGGTTAGAACAATGGTGTCTAAAATCCAAATTATGTATTGCTTCACAAAAGTCGGGCTGTATGTTATTAAAAGGAAATTTAAAATGAGATCCCATATTTAAGATAAGTGGTGTAAATATTAAATGCAATTCATAAGTTAAATATCCAGGCCTTGTTTTAGATGAAAATTATGCTAAATGATGTTTAAATTATGCTAAAATTAACAAGGATATTACAGATGAAATATAAAATTCCATCAAGAATCATACTTATCTATCATTATTCAATATTTGCTTCGATAGTAACTTATGGAGCGGCGGTTTGGGCCCACAGGATGAATAATGTGATAATGAGGAAACTGATTTGAGGCTCACAACGAAAACTTTTATTAAGGCACACAGGGACTGTATATACAACGCCAACAATGGCCTTATTAGTAAATGGAATATGGCCAATTGATTTCTTATTCAAATTAAGAGGAGCAACGTTTTGGCTAATAGGAAGTAATTTGGATAAAGTACAAGATATTTTGCAGGAAAGATGTAGGACAATAAAAGATATTAAGAAGAAAATTATACAAGATTGGCCGCAAGAATGGAACAATATAACTGTGGGAAGACGTACGTTTGAATTGTTTCCCGATATTAAGGAAAGGTTGCATTTAACTTACATAAAACACACGAAAGGAACCATTTACTATTTGACAGGACATGGCCCATATCGGACCTATTGGTTGAAAAATAAGAAACGAACTAGTAATATTTGTAAAAAATGCAATGTAATGGATTCTCCTGAACATGCACTTTATGAATGTAATAAATATATACATCAATTAGATGAAGAAATAGTGCACTTAAGCGGATGTCAAAGATTCTATATCTTGAGGAATAAAGAATTATATCCATATCTTGATACTTTAGGCATAAAAGTTAGTGAATTATCAAAAGATGAAGTAATAATAACGGAAGAGGTAGTAAACATTAATCAACCCGAAGAAGCAGCTAGAAGATCGGAGAGGATAGAAAGTCGAACCAGAATTATTGATAATGTATGAATCATATAATTAAGAATATGAAGAAACTAAGGCTTTATTTCTCAATAAAAGGATATTATTTTATATCTATTGGAAAATAATAGGATGGAGAGAAGGAGATTTAGACATGGCAAAGGAACAAACCAGTGAAGAAGAAATAGAAAAGAATTTGTTGGCATTGTTATTCAGGTTGGAGGCGATTTGTAAGGAAACTTACAATATGGCAGAGCCGATATTGGGAGAAGCTGTCCTACCAAACCAGCCCAGTGGTGGATCTGTAGCGGTGGAGTGGAGTTGGAGATGTAGATATTTTATTTTGTCTGGTGATTTGGTGAGGAGAGAGAGGAGAGCAGTTTTTGGTGATCTTAGTGCGGTAATTAGTGTGCGTGATTTATGAGTACTAAGTTTTGTAAATTTTTCTGGAAAGTATAAAAGGAGATAACTAATGAGCTCCCAGAAGGCAGCAAGTGATAGTGAATAAGCGATTGATTTTGAAAATTAATTTTTATTTTGTAAGATATCTTTTTGTTTGTGTTGCATATCCATATTTAAAATTTTAGTTGTTTCATTAGTACTTAAAGGCCATTATATTGTTATGGTGTAGTTAAATATCTAAAGGTAATTTAAAGCAATTGGTTGTTAAAATTGGTTGTTTTAATTATACAATTTAACTTTGAAATTTTTGTAAATTTTAATGTTTAGAGATATTTTGTCTTTTGAGTATTATATATATGTAGGGAGATGGGGGTTGATGATTTCTTAACGTAAGTCCTTATTGTATGTGTGATTTCTTTTCCTTTTTTAAAATTTATGTTTTTGCTAAATTTTGGGTTTTGATGTTTAATATTTACCAATATTGTTACATATTGTCACACGAGCGCTGGAACACCCTGTCGAAGCAGCTGGCAGCGGAAGGCAGGGGAGGTTCGGTTAGCCACACCTCCCCCTCGTCTGTCTTATAGTGGTGACAGGCGGTGGTCAGGAGAAAAACATGACTGTGCCGTCTGTTTCTCTTACACCTGGTTCTCGATCCTTCTTTTACTGGAAAATTCTCGCGGACACTGGAAGGCGGCGATATTCCTATATAAAGGAGGGTTGCAGACAGACGGGGGTTAGTCAGTCAGTTGGTTAGTGAGTGTGAGTGAGGAGACATTCGCAGTTCTTGGTGTAAGAGTTAGTCAGTGACGTGTTAATGAACGAGAAGATTGTGCAACGGAAGACTGTACGTAACTGGTATGTGCATCGGAGTTTATGTAATTGCGAGTACAAGTGAAATTGTAACGGACGAACTGGTGAATTGTAATTGTGTGCAGCAAGTAATTCTGTGTAATTGGCAAGAGTTTAACTGTAAGTCGGTGGAAATAAAGAACATTTTTGAGTGGTGAAATTGGACCTTTCATTTCACGAACCCACAAAGTCACAACTGGTGTCAGGAAGCGGGAAAACAACATCACCGAACATTACAACCATGGACGCGGCATTGGAGAAAATTTTGGAGAAGATGATGGAAATGAAGGCGGAACTGAAAGAAATGAAGACGGCAACTGAAAACCTCGCTGCAAAAATAGAAGCGGCAAACAACAACCTCATCGCCGAGTTGAAACAAATGAAGACGGCCAACGACAACATCACCGCGGAACTGAAACAAATGAAGACGGCCAACGACAACATCACCGAGAAGATGGAAGAAATGAAGGCCGAGTTAACCACAGAAATGAGAGCAGCGAACGGCAGTCTGGCCACGGAAATGAAGGCGGCGAACGAGGCTCTCGCCGCAAAGTTTGAGGAACGGTTGGCTGGCGTGAGGGATGACGTCACGAACCTGGTCAAGCGGAAGGGTCAAGTAGACGACCGCCTTAATGATTTAGAGGAAAAGGCCGACAACATCGCAAAACCCCTCACCCGACTGACGGAAGAAAACCGGCCTTATGTGTGGACGGAGGACGCCGAAGACGCTTTCCAGCACCCAAAGGAGACCCTGTGCAGTGCTCCAATTTTGGGTTTCCCACAACCGGGTGGCGCCTTCATTGTGGACACCGACGCTAGCGATCATTGCATTGGAGGTGTCCTATCGCAGATCCAGGACGGCCATGAGCGCACAAGAGTGGAAGAGAAGGAGCGTGCCGCAGCAGTCCGAGTACTTGTGGCAGTGCCTGCTGAAGGCTGGGATAGCGCAGGCCTGAGGAGGGAGCAGCTGGCGGACGCAGACTTGGGGCCACTCTTGAGGGCAGTGGACGCAGGGACGAGACCAACCTGGGAGGACAACGCACCGAGGAGCGCCTCCTACAAGTCGTACTGTGCCCAATGGGACTCGTTGAAGACCAGAGAGGGCGTGCTGTTCCGGGTATGGGAGTCACCCGATGGGAAGGCGCAGAGAGAACAGTTGGTACTTCCCCGGAGCAAGGTCCCGGAAGTCTTGGAGGAAGAGCACGCCGGTACTTCAGGAGGACACCTGGGAGCGAACCGAATGATTCACAAACTACGACAGCGCTACTTCTGGCTGAGACTCCGAGCGGATGCTGGTGGTACACCTGGACCGCCTCGCACGCTACGATGGTGCTGTTCGGGGCGAACAGCTTTGAGGAGGGAGCAGTGTCACACGAGCGCTGGAACACCCTGTGGAAGCAGCTGGCAGCGGAAGGCAGGGGAGGTTCGTTTAGCCACACCTCCCCCTCGTCTGTCTTATAGTGGTGACAGGCGGTGGTCAGGAGAAAAACATGACTGTGCCGTCTGTTTCTCTTACACCTGGTTCTCGATCCTTCCTTTACTGGAACATTCTCGCGGACACTGGAAGGCGGCGATATTCCTATATAAAGGGGGGTTGCAGACAGACGGGGGTTAGTCGGTCAGTTGGTTAGTGAGTGTGAGTGAGGAGACAGTCGCAGTTCTTGGTGTAAGAGTTAGTCAGTGACGTGTTAATGAACGAGAAGATTGTGCAACGGAAGACTGTACGTAACTGGTATGTGCATCGGAGTTTATGTAATCGCGAGTACAAGTGAAATTGTAACGGACGAACTGGTGAATTGTAATTGTGTGCAGCAAGTAATTCTGTGTAATTGGCAAGAGTTTAACTGTAAGTCGGTGGAAATAAAGAACATTTTTGAGTGGTGAAATTGGACCTTTCATTTCACGAACCCATAAAGTCACAATATTTTAATATATAAGATAAGGCTTATTTACAATATTCTTTGAGTTTCTGAGAATTTGTATCTGTTTAGAATTCATTTTGAGCTGTATGGATGGTATTCATTATATGTAAATTTTGATTTGAATTGCAAAACATGTTATTTATTATTTGCAGTATTTTAATATTAGAATGCTAATGTTAAATTAAAACACTCTGGAGTATTAGTTAAAACAGGATGATTAGAGGTACAGTACATAAGTTGCCGCAGGATTCCGGCGGCTTTAGATAGGTAGATTAGAATTTGTTTGGTTTTTAAATAGCTGGCTATCCAGTTAGTTGTTTATGGATACCAGCAAAATATTAGTTTAGGTAGTTTTGTTTTATTTTGTTAAATATTCTCATAAAATAATATGTTTTGTTTTATTTTTAAAAAATAAGGATTTCAAAAGGTGGGTAAAAATAAGTTTTGTTTTTAAGGTAGCTGTATCATTATAATTACTGTTTTTTATTTTGATTTTTGTGATTTTTTCAATATTATCTGTAGAATTATTTTTGTAAAATTATAAAAAGTTAAATAAATGTAGAAGTTAGGAATATTTATACCCCGGCTTAAGAAATTAGTTCCCGGGGAAGTGGTATTGCAGATTTTAATTAATTAATTCATTCATACATTAATGCATTCATTCATTCGTTCGTTGGTTTGTTCGTTCGATCGTTCGGTCGTTCGTTCATTCATCCATTTATGCATTCATGCACACATTCATGCATTCATTCATTCATTCTTTCATTTGTGGATCGTGCTACTGAGACTAAACATGATCTCCATCCTCCCATTTTGCTGCTGCCGGTGGCTGGCTTTCATTCACAGGTTAATGCGTGTGTATATCGGACTGCATTCAAACCAGTAAAAGTTTGGCTCACCCCAGGTCTTGTATGGAACGTAGTTGAAAGCAGGTTCTCCCAACATTAAATGAAGGAAAGCATGTAGAATAAAAGCATTTCGGTACGCTCAACAAGAGAACTACTGCTTGTTAGTCAGTCAATTATCAAATGTTCGCTGTCCGTTTTGCAGGCTTTGTCTGATATCGTTTATTGTTTAAAAGTTAATATTAAAGGAATGTTTGCTCCTGATATTTTTCGTATAGCAAGGCTCACTCTATTCAAAATTTTCAAAACAATGCGTATTTCACCTTATTTGGGTACAGAAAATAGATGCGATCTATTTCATTTCAGCCCGTGAATTTTAGTTAAGATTCTTAAATAACTAAAACAGGAGAAGCCCTAACATTTTGTTTAAAATGTGTCACTAGGCAGGTAAAAGTACTTTAATATAAGAACCAAATTAGCTTGGAAATTTAAATTGTATAGTTTATTATTTTGTAATGAAAATGATATCAAAATTTGGTTACCATAATCAGAAAAAATAATCTAATTTTGTAGCAAATGCAGCCTTAGCTTAAGACTATTAAGTACAATCTTGTCTACCCCTGATTCTAGAATATAACAAGAGCTGACAGATGTTTCATAAGAGTATAACGCCAGAAAGGCGCTTTTGTTGCAGGATTTCGTGTGTATATAACACGAGAAGTACTTGTGGAAATTTTTCATTGTTGTTCCACGCAGCCTGATTTTGAAGACCTCTATAATTCATATGGTCAGTACAGTGAGACAGCCTGGTTAGTACTAATATTAGTAAGTAATCACACTGACATTTCATGCAAAGTGTAATAAAAGCAGAAACGCATCCTTCTTATATGACAGCACGATAGAATTAAAATTAATTAGGATCCTGATAGCTGCAGTGGTGAAGTGGCGGCGGAAAAAGCGACGTTGCCGCTTATGAACGTCTTGGCGCGTGCCATATTTAAGACATAACAGAACGCTAAAGCTACATAAATTAACGTATTTATATCTATAACACATAGGATCCGTTTTAAAGGAAACTATGTTAAGGCAATTTACAGATGAAACTGAAACAACTTTGAAAATATTCAGCAGAGTGCAAATTTGTTTTTCGTGATGTTTCTGCCTTGACGTGTTTCTTAGAAAGCGGGAATTAAGAATAAGCAGGAGAAAATTAATATACCTTTCGGCATTAAATCTAACAGTTTACTAAACGAATTTCCTGAACATGCCAATAACAGAAAAACTTTTAGAACGTCTACTTCCTCTGTATACGATATTAGATTAACAGGTACAAAACTGAAAGTATTTTCATAACTAACGAATTCAGAACCTGCATTTTAACATGAAGTGTACCTACTCCAGGTGTAACACACAGTTCACATTTTTAAAGCTTAGAATATTCAGCTCAGCATTTCCTTAAGAAAGATGGCCGTAACTAAATGTTCTCTCTCTCTCTCTCTCTCTCTCTCTCTCTCTCTCTCTCTCTCTCTCTCTCTCTCTCTCTCTCTCTCTCTCTCTCTCTCTCTCTCTCTCTCTCTCTCTCTCTCTCTTCAAAATATTTAGGCAGCGCACACAATTCCCTTGCATGTTCGAGTAGAGCAGATCTCTTTCCTACTTTTGAATATCGTTTCTTGGAGGAGCAAGTACTTTTTCTAACTTGTTTTTGAGCGGTGTTGGTTGTTTGGAATATTTTGATATTACGCTAACAATAACACTAAAACTCTGATTACCTGTGTATCATCAATACAATGAACTGGCGAAGGTACCAGCTTTATTAAATCTAAACTATAATCAAATAATTAGGTATGCTTAGATTACGCATGGTGAAGAGAATGAAACAAACGATATCTACGCTTTATATAACACGTGTCAACGAGACAACACAGTCACATTTTTAGCAGAACTTGACAAGGAGATGAAGGGGTTGCTCGCTAATTATTGGTTGAAGTTATGAGTTGCGACCTAAAAGAGGTGTGGTCACTGTCGTTGCCTTAGAAACTCTCCCTCCCTCAAGCTTCCAAGGAGCTATCAGGATGCTAAAGTAACTTAAATTCGACCGTAATGCTTGGCGAGCTACACCGAATTCTTGCTTTGGTTTGAAACTACAACTGGTTTCCACGGACAGATTACATCATTTGAAAGGAAACGTTACTTCCGCTTTGTCCTACCTTCGGAGTGTGGCACTTCAGTGTTTTGCTTTTCATCATGAAAGTTCTATACAAAACTAATTTAAGACAGTAAATCTCACAGGTAAGAGGTAATTTAAGAAATTTCACTATAAATACATTTTTTTTTCAAATGCTCTTATAACAATGTTGTATTTTAAAGCCGTGGTTGATAGTATTTCTCCCAATGGCATGAGGTGAGGGGTTTTGTAAGCCCTATCCTTGTAATGTTACCAATTATAATTTCCAATTACATTTTTCTGGGAACTACTACTTCCAGAGCACTGAAACTGCACACCACTAGTTCGAAATTTTCTTCATTTACTGATTTTCGTGAACACTTAATCAAATAATCAGTACTTTTGTTCTAATTTTACTTCTTGACAAATTTTCTCTAAATTCATCATTTTGAAAATCAGAGTTATTGTCATCATCTACTCATATGGTCAACAAAAGTCAAGAATTAACAAAATAATGAGTAGAGACCAAAGACAAGTTAATTATTCTAGGTTTATTAATCTCTAATAGATAAGCGCCAATAACCCTAATCGTCGAAGCTTCAAATCTTACAGGCATCAACATTTCTTAAAAAGAAACTTATTGGACAGTAACAATAGTATGAAAGAGAATCTGTAGTGTAAACCAGAACAATATTTTTATCCAGGATCGCTATCCTCATTTTCGCTGATTTTCTTAGATTTCTTCAGCAACTCCCTAATTTTCATTGTTTTGTTTGCGATTCGAGGTATTTTGTGGCAATAATAAGAAAAGTTACTTTTCAAACTCAACACTTATCCTCTTGTGAGTTTCGACATCGAACCACGGTTTACTCGCCTTCCTATTGCAGAAGCTCTAAACACAATACGTGACAAGATCAAAATTAACTTTCCTCCTAACTAACTGGTTTGAAATAGTGAAATACCGTTAAACAGACACATATTTTTCCTACGGGAACACTACATAAGAATAATTGCAAAGAGCAGCAATGGTTTTCCAAATTCTCCAGGTGTTGCCAATCTCTTTCTCGCAGATTTTGAGACTACAGTGCTGGACACCAGTCACTTTAAAACTGCTTTATGGCACAGATATGTTGAAGACACGTTTGTGGTACGGCCATATGGTAAATATTATCTCAAGCTTTCTCGAACATCTGAAAGCTTACACCTTAACACACAGTTTACTATGGAACCGGTAAAAGATGAGACATTGACCTTCATAGATGTCCTTGTGGAAAGGTTACCGAACAAAAGGAGTTCGGTGTTCGTATATAGAAAACCGACGCATGCTGCCAGATTCCTATCAACGCCAACTCACACCATCTACAATTTACAACACGAGCTGTGGCCAACACATTATTCCGTCGTGCCTCCGGGTTATGCGACTCAGATCTCTTAATACACGAAACATCTGTAATTTGTGTTGTATTGAGAGAAAATGATATTCATCCAAGGACATTCGTGAGTCCATTAGTCGTGAGAAGAAACAAAATAAATGTGTGGACAAGAAGAACAAAAACGTGAGCGTGTCAGCAATATATACGAAGTGTAAATAACAAAATTGAAAAAAATATATATACACACATATATATAGTCGACAGGTACAGTGCTGCAAAAGAGGTAGAAACCTGCCGCCAATCAAAGCGGACAGCTTCAAGACCCACATGGGCGTCACGCGACAGTTAACGGCCAAGCTAAACAGTGGGTTCGAAGCTAAAACAAAGCCCCGAATGGTCCACATCAATACCTACAGCCCCTTGGACTTCCAGGGAGTTCAACAAGTGCAGCGGGACCTGCAGATTCCCTTCTATTAGTACCCCCCCCCCCTCCGAAGGCATAACGTCAACAGACGAGTCCTGAGAGGACTAGAATCTGAGTGCCCACCAGATGAGGTCAAGCTCGCCCTGCAGGAGGAGCATAGAATCAAAGCTTCAGCTGTTGCTCAGCTTAGGAAAATCATATACACGGAGGAAGGCCCCGTAATTTACCAACATCCTTGTGGTAGTAGACAAAGTTCCCGCAAAGCCAGTGCAGCGCATTGATACTGTTTGAGTGCTGTTCCATACCGTCGTAAAGTCGAGCGCCTTCACGGTCAGGGTGGATCAGTCCAGTGCCACAGGTGCATAGGTTTCCATCACTGTAGCATGCTTGCGGTATACTGGATCCGATCTCCTCCTGGATTGCGACAAAGCGTCTGAGCAGAAGAAACGCGGCAACTGCCATCAGGATCACGTCATCACATACAAGGGATGCGTAGTGCGGCAGAAAATTATATAGGGCCGCTGCAGGTGCAGCACTGGAACAGCAAACATCCGCCCCAGACCTTCCTTCGCCACCGCACTTGGCAGGGCTGAACGCATTCTGCCGTGGGAGGTTGCAGGGTAAGCGCCACAGGTGCCCAAAATACCACAACCTCCCAAAGGGACACCGCGCCCACAGTGGCCCAAGAAGGGCCGAAAGCCCAAAACCAGAGCACCTGAGACCCCGATGCCTGAGTATCAGCACCACAGGTCACAACTCTGCCTCTCAGGAGGGATGTACAAACCGAGTGCCCCTGTCAGGCTGCAGAACGTGCAACAGTGCCAGAGAACATCCCTACACCGACCCTTTCGTCTTTCGGGGGGATTATATTTCTTCAACGGATGAGGATGAATTTCGTGATCTATCCCTGTGGTGCGGCAATATTCTGGAACGGGTTCTTCACGCCGTAAGGAACTGACAACCGTCTTCAGTCTTACGGGAGATTGACAGCCCTAGGAGAGCACAGCGTGTTCCTCCAAACACTCGAGGAACTCTACCCCGACAACCCTCAGCAATGGCTTTCCGACTTGTCAGGAGGCCACTACGCGCTGCGTTTTGGAAGGCAAACAGTATAAGCGATCAGCATCCCGGAGTGTTAAGGTTTGTGTAGTCCTGCGGGACTGACACCCTCGGGATATTACGACACGCACCTGAACGCTGGCACTGACCTATCGCTGCCAAGTTAGTCACCCATCGTTGTGATCGAATTGGCTGACAGAGGGGCGGTACAGCTCTTCTCGTGAAGGTTTTCCATTCTTTAGGGATTCCAAGAAAAACGCTTTGTTACATTATGTTATAAAACACCACAAGAGAGGTATCTTGCACAAAGAGATGCCGAAGGCATAAGAAAACAAGGCCGCGCCATGGTTGAGTGGTTAGACTGCTTGGCTCTCACGAAAGCGACCAGGTTTCGATTCCAGGCAACCGCAAAGTGAGATTTCTGATGAACAACACGGCGCATCATCGGTGGCGTAAAAAGTCCTTGTACACTTCGTAGCTACTGACTCAGTAGCTCAGTAGGAGGACGTTTCTACTCCACCGATGATGCTTGCCGCAGTTGTAAGCGAAATGTCTGGGAGAGAGATGAGGAAACACAGTGGACCACGGCCTTACAGCCCGGAATCTTCTACTGTACAAGACTTAAAATTATTTAGAAATATTCTAAACTATGCCTTGAAAGTTAAAAGGTGTAGGTGTATTTTTTTCCATAGATATTAGGTATCCTTTTTGTTAACGTGCATGAAACTTGTCAAATAATACTAAGAAATTAAACAATTTCAATAGTAATTATCAGAAAATTCCTATTAAAGTAAATTAGTCACTTGCAGTATTTGGCTATCGTTGATTCATATAGCACTTCCAATAGATTTAATATGCAGGGTTTCCTTAACCTCCCACCTTTTTGAAAACAATACATGAAATTCATTAATTTTACTGTATCAATCTTTAACCTATCATTTATAAATCTTGGATTTGAACGGTAAATGAACAGTTAAACATAATGTGACTAATGTGATAGAAGTAATTTTAAGAAAAAACTAATGGATACTAAGAATAAATAGTTGTATTTTTCCATATTTGCGAAATTGAGTCATACAAAACAATTCAAATGACTATTCCTTTGAATCGACATGGTCACCCAGCTAGAATTCTATTAACTTTGTAAGTAATATTCAGCCGTTTGTCAACGACGCTATTTCTAATATACGGTAAAATTTTGATCACATTTACCTCAATATATGTCATTTGAATCACACTATGTTAAATCTTATAAAATACTACCTGTTAGAAGCTTGCCCGCCTTGGTAGTGTAGATGGTAGTATGTCTGCCTCACGTTCGAGTCCCGAGTTCGAATCTCGGTCAGGGTGAGTTACCTGGATAAGGTTTTACCGGGGTTTTCCCTTATCCTTTCAGACGAATGTCGGGTAGCTCTAAGCTCCATGGACCTTGGACTCATTTGAGCATCATTTCACCCATTTCGTTCACCGTCCGATATGACTTAACGTTGGAGGACGTAAAACTAAAAAAAATGTTAGAAGCTTAAGTACAGATATTTCTATTGGTATTTTAACCAGTGTAATTAGCATTATTACTTCAAAATTTATTCATTTGAGGATATAGAAATGTTACTTATTAACAGTAATAGTAAGTGTAATAGTACGTTAGGTAGTACCCTGAAATAGGCGTAGCCAACGCAAGCTGTATATTTTTTATTTTATCCCAGTAGCTGAAGCGGGAGACGTAACAAAGAGTGGGTCGTCACCACGATAAAGAATGAACCGAAATCGTATGCTTTCTGCAAGACCAGGTAATACACCATACCTAAGCAAAAAGGAGATCTTAACACATGGAAATAAAACGGATACTTCAAATGAATGGCGTTGTTCATTTCGGCGCAGCTGTGACTATGCAATGAAATGCGGTGGTATTCTATGCAATTCCTTTACGGGAAAACTTAAGACATACAGGTGAAAAACAGTCCACCGAAGTGGATAGGTATATATAGGTATATACTATAAGTATTCAGTAGATATATTGAATATATATTCCATTCTTAGCATTTAAAAATGGAGGATACACAAAAGAAAAGAAAAAGTGTTTAAAACGTTTCTCCATGTGTCATTTAGTTTTAGTATACTTTTAAAATGACTTAATAATAAGTGTGTCCTGCGCCGTGGCGTAACGGGCTAAGGCAGCATGCCTAGGTATCTGGCCACGGAAAGCGGCCCGGGTTCGATCCCACTCATGTGGTGGGGATTTTAGGTCCCGGGTATAGGACCGGTGCCCACTCAGCATCGTGAGGAAAGTGAGGAGCTTACGACAGGTAAGCGGCCCTGGTCACGAAAACCAACATTGCGACTGGGGGATGCCGAGATGCTGACCACATCTCCTCCCCGTATCGGTTGTATGATCGTCCACCTCTGCCGTGTATAAGTGGGCGTGAGGCCGCTAGTCGGGTTGGTAGGCCTTGGCCCTCTAGGAGCTGTCACGCTATGGTTTTTTTAATCATAAGTGTTAATAGTAAATTCCTTGGCATTATATTGAAAACAGCAACACAAAGAGAATCTTATTTCAATTGCAAAAGTGGTTTTAAATTCACAGTAACAATTAAAATATAATCGGCGTACATTCTCAAACATTTACTTATGGTAAGCAGAGAAAGCACTTTATCCCACCAAAGCTTTAATGTTGAGATTTCTCCTTACATACATCTTTGAAGGTCTCCGAATAAACTGATAAGTTTCAAAGTGCGATTCCCTAGCTGCGTGGCATTCGAGCGCCTGAGAGCGGCGATGGCCTGGTGACTACATGATTCTTTTGAAGCGTGGCGGTAGGATTTCGGCGTTGAAGTGCTTCTTTTTATTTATTTTTTTAATTTACGTCCTTCAACATTAAGTCATATCGGACGATGGAGGTGATTCCATAAAAATTATGAGAAAATATGCGGTTCTCACAACATGTCATCAGTGGAGATCTTATTTTGTTGTAGCTAAGTCATGAAAATGTGGAAATAAGAACAGATAATAATTCACTATTTACGAGTAGGGTTCTTAAGGTATACAACACCATATTAATACATTTGCCACATGGTGAGCAATAGCTCAGTGTTAAAGGTCATAAAACTGTTGCTTTCGAGGAGGTTGGGAAAATATATTTATATGAAACCAGCAATAGCTTGGATTTGATGAATTATGACCTAATGCTTGCTTTTATTTGCATTAATTGTTTGATGGGGTTCAAATTCCGTTCTCTTTGGTTAATCGCTAGGGGAAAAAAGAAGGAAAATGCGGGGGTGTTGATGTTATATTAACAATGAATTTCTCTGCTCATTTATTCTAGAAACAATTTATAGAGGTTTTCCACCTACTCCTCCTTAACGCAAATAAACTTTCAACTTTCTTTCTTATTTAGACTTTTCCTTGTGGAAACAGCAAGTAAATCAAATCATATTTTAAACAGCAAGATGGCTTGAAATTCCATGCTCTTTGTTCACCAAGGTGGTCGGGGTTTGATCCCAGGCGACCGAAAAGTGAGATTTGTGATGGACAACACACGCTGGGGCGGCTTTTATCTGGGACCTCCGGTTTCCCCCACCATCTCATTCCACCGGTGCTCCATCTTCAACTCATGTATCCTCAGTGTCACGGCCTGCGGTACTGTATGTAGTAAAAGCGTGCTTTAAACACTACACATTTCATGCTCTTAGTAAGGCCACGAAAAAACAAACAAAATACAGAATAATGACTTTCCACTTTAGAAAGGAAATTTGAAACGTGAAAGAAATTACAGGAAAATCTCGAAAATTAACTTCATTCACACGTGCTCGCACATCATAAAATTGTGTACTTTAAAACAAGAAATACATTTCGTGTAGTATAATTCTGTCTATATCTTGCGATTTAACAGTTGTGCAAAAGTCATTCTGAATGAGAACTCCAAAGACATTTCCGAACGTATTCAAGACTATACACTTTATTTACCATTGAAGGGTCTTAAATATACGACACCTTAATCTAAATAGCTCGGGCCGTTTTTAGGAAATAAAAAATCAATAAAGTTGTCTATATCAAGGATTTTAAGTGGAGGGAGTTTCCTAGAAAATCGTATCGTATCCTTGAAGAACACAACTTAAATACACCGTTTGGTATTTAACCGACTTTATGGAGTTATGCTGTTAACATACACGTGCAAAATTTCATTCAAGATCCATTTTAGTAGGGATTCTGGAAGATTCAAAATAGGAATTTCGGAGGAAATCTCTATACCAAATTGTTGGAGAGAATGTAAAATTTTTATTTAATATGAAGGAATCAATAAAAGAAAAATTCAAAAATTATAGAGGACGAAGGGACTCAAGTGTGAACAGATATGCATAGACAGTATATATTTTTAAGAGACTGTGTACTAACATGCACAATATTTACGTCCAGAGGCAAATGAAATACCAGTTGGGCGGTTTAAAAATGCTGAAAAGATTCTGAGGTCTTCTTATATTACGTACGTGGTATAATAATGTTAAACAGAATGTAAGATCATAGCGACCCGCTTTCTTTACAGGAAGACTGATAATGCAAGCAACAGCTATGTGCAAATATTGAGGCAGGATGTTGCTTAGATCAAAACCAGATTATAATTAAAGAAATTTCCGTTAAAAGACTCTAAATTCAAGTTTCAGTGAAATACAAATGTTTTATCTAGCTTTATTTCATGATACGCATTGTAAATCCTTGGAAACTTTCTGTGAGATAATTTATGTGCCCAGATTAAGACAATATCAATTTAACAATGCAAAGATAAATATAAATAATTTACTTTCAATATATCAACTTATAAGTGACAGACTTTTAATACCATCAAATTAAGGAAATCAAGAAATGAATTTAAAAAGGGTTTGCGCCCTACGTGTTAAGAGTTAACTGAGTCCTAATTTAAATTTCATATTTCATATATTTAATAATATTTCCGTTATTTAAAAACGTACCTCTGCCTTTTTAGACGAATACTTAAAATCGCTCGGCTGACTTTGCGTGGTGGAGGCCACCGAAAGAAAAAGAGCATAGCACTGATCACAATAACTCACCAAAGAGGGACATGTTTTAATTACACCATATTACAACCTGGTGCATTTAATATAAATAAAACGATCTTTCCTTATTAGTGCAAAAGAAACAAAAGGGATTTCGTATTTGTAATGTGTGCACTCTGCGGTTATGTAGGTGCTCAGGCAATGCAGTTATGTTAACTAATGTTTACAAGGCAAAACTGTTTTGTATTAACACAAATAACATGAAATACAAGCAATTCGCTAACAAAGGGCAATTATTAAATAGAAAAGGAAAGAGTTGCGCACACGCGCGCGCATACATATGTATTTCTATGTTTGCCTACCTCGCTTTGAATAGGCTTACTCAGAAAAGAATAACTGGATGAATGCTACGCTTGGCATTTCAATTCAGCATTCTCCAAGGATGCAACAAGTAAACTACTGCGCTTAACGTGGAATCAAGAAAGGCTTAATTTTGTTTCCTTGAAGTAGCACACCTTTAAAATATATCCAATTGAAAAATTTACCTAAAATTTCTTGCTACTAGCCTGTGAAATATTCATCACTCTGAATTGCTTTTATAAGATATAAGTGATAGAAAAATTCTTATTGCACAAAAATTATAGGTCTTATTAAAGCAGGAAATTAATCGTACATAAAAGTTGTTATGAGTTGAACCACATCCTAGACAATCTTTGTTTTTGTCAATAGTTGTAATGCTCAAATCATTTTCTCCTAGTAATAATTACTAATTAATAATAATTATTTGAAGAACAAGCATTGTTTTTAAAATATAATTAACGCTTTAGCCTACTGCGACTTTCATGCATCTACAACGAAATATACAAATGTTCAATGAAAAATAATTAGAATTAACAAGAAGTAGAGGAGATTACGCTTCTATAAGAATAGTTTGTCGAAGAGAAAGTGAATCATTTTAGCTCATTCCAGCCATCATTTAAACAAAGCACAGTTTCTATTGAACCTCGCTTAAAGTACAATAATACTTGGTATGCAGAATCGCCTGCCAAATCACTCGTAAGCCAGGACGCTTTAAAACTTGTGAACACCGTTGTCACCCAAAGTGAATACTGAACATCCCTCTTCTTTATTGAATCCTTCTTCTTTATTGAATTAGGCAACAATCTGGTTTCTGTGCTTAGTTGCATCAATGATAGCTTGCCTTAGATTACTTTCACTCACTGCATTATCTTTCCACATGCTGTGCATATATTGAGTTCTAGAGTGAAGATAAACGATTCAAAGATGTAATAAATTAAGTAAGGTGTTTTCTTGGGCCAGTCTCTTACCTGAATTACTTTTTTTCGCAGCGAAAAGCTTGTTTAGGTACGTGAAAATTACGTCTTGTATTTTACCATTCCTTTGTCACAATGCAGATAACTTCGGTTAGCGCTCAAGGGTTTATTTAAAAATTTGTTGATTAATTATTTAGTGAACCATCTCTGAAATTAGGAAATTCTGCGTTTCATAAACAATTAGTTTAATTTATTTGCCAGATAGTTGTGATACGAATCCATTAACAAACTTCTTTATTCAGAGATATTTCTTTATGTATTATCTGAGAGAACATATGTCAGTTTAGTGAAGCACAGAGCCGTGTTGCAATACAGCTACAACGTTTTCCAACTAAATTTCGGTTCCTTCTTTCGAATATTTTTTGTTGACTTATAACACATATTTGCAAATAAAACGGAACATATTAGACAACGAATTCACAAGTACAAATGTGTTTATTTTACCTATTTAATTACAAAATTACTTGTAAAGGCATCAACTTATTTAGTTTACTCCCATGAAAATGGACATAAATCATATTTACCACGTTGGAACTTCTTTGTGAATGTTGCAATGTTGTTTGAAGGAGTCTACCTTGCAAGAAGCAATATGAGTGCTAAGTAGTGCTAAAATCATTAATATAAATTACTTCAAAGGTTTGGAATTAAAAACTGCTTTCTTCTGTTATCTGGCACTAAATATATTATTGTGTGCACAATTATATAATAAATGACACTTGAAACATCTAAAATTAATTACGGATAAGGCAGCGCTTTTTCAGAATTTTCGGCATATTTCACAGTACGTTCCTTTAACAGCAGTAAATTTATTTGGAAGGTGATTTCATTTATTTACGACATGAATAACTTTAATGTAATAATATTTATGTAATGTATAATAAAAAACAATCTGGTAAACGTTTATTCTTTTGTCCTAAGTGCAAGTCCATTATGCGAACCTGTATTCCAGGTAATTTACTGGTAAGTTTATTTCCAGTGCATATTTGGGTATGTGTAGGTATGACGGTATGCATAGTTTATATCATGATGTTCAAATATATCATTTCATCTATGAATCATTGCTTCTGCTCTTAAGGAAGTTTTTCTCGATATCTGAAGAAAATGTCTATTTATTTTTTCAGTTATGGATTTTGGCACAGAAATCTCAAGTAGATACTAATATGTGGAGTTTTAGGAATTTAAAACGTAATTGCTCTTTCTTAAAAGTAATATTACTTCCATAGAGCTATTTATTATTATATTAGTTACCAAAACCTTGCAATTATTGATCTAAGAACATTCAATTAGTAATTTGTGTTAAGATCAAGTATTATGTTCTTATTTGTTTGGAAGACAAGGCAAGATTATAGTTATCGCAGTAATATTTAAACAAAATTTAGATAAAATATGCAGAAAAATTCTTTATAGTTGTTAGAAAGTACTTACAAAGTCGCTTATACAATTTCAGCTATTTCATAGTCTGTCAGTTCAAAAACCTTCATCGATATAGTACACAGCGTTAATATTAATTATCGAAGATGCACTTCGCTCTCAATTTACATCCCTTTCAACAGTTCCAAAATAATTTCGAGCCAATACCATTTTTACGGACCGGTAGGGATATAACTAGATTATAATATACAGCGTTTATGGAGCTTTGGTTATAAATTTAATGCTGTTTTGCCAAGCACTTTAATTCCACTGTTTTGATGGAAGCCTGGCAGTCCGTTTTATCCATTACTGCATTCAAAGTGGTACTTAATTGGAACCAAACTTCTAAATTAATTAATTAAATGTTTTACGGTTGATTGTAATGGGAGGCATGTATCGTAACCTCAATTCTCTGATATGTGCACTTATAACTATTATTTAAATACAGTTATTTATGTATAAAAATTAAGGTTTAAAGCTTTTCTATAACTCTGTGTTTTACAGCATATATATTAAGCTTTCCTATGGATTAAACCACAAGATAATTATTAATGGGGACTTTCAAAGTCAATGCTATATTAATAAAAATTGCATTATAAGTTGATTAATATATAATTTTATTCATGGGGAACTTCGCTCCAAAATTGGTTTAATGCTTTCCTATTACAGTGAGATGCTTTCACGTTTAGCAGAAAGTAATTAACTCATTTAACGTCTGCTTAAACTGTTCCAGAGGCATGGAATCATGTGGTTACTTACAACGATCCTCTTATATTGCTTATTTGTTGAATAGCCAATTTATTACTGCAGTAATGACCTCAATATTTTATATTAAAACGCATTGGAACTTTAACTTAACTTAACTATGCTGTTTCTGAAAATTGTACTAATGTTAAGATTTCTTTTCTTAAACCGCCAATTCTAACGTTTACAATGCGTGGTGTTCATGTGTATGATGATAAAATAATCTCCCCCTCTCATTAGTTACTAAATTTGTAATTTTGTGGCTTAGTGTATTTGTTAAAAAGAGCTTAGACATATTAACGTCTCCCAAAAGAAATGGAATTAGGAATAAAAATGCTGTGAAAAGCTCTAAATAAATGTTTTTACTGAACTGCGTACAGTGTGTATAGTGTTTAGATGCACTTTTCAAAGAAAAGCAGTGCCCTTTAAGTAAATGAAGCCACAGAATAATCGAAAAAAGAACAGTACGACGAAATCAATCACAGTTCCCTTTCATCCACGTGTCCCGTGACCTTAGTGCAGTGTCACATTTAACTTACCCATCAACGCGGGTAGCCGGGGCACTTAAGGCACGCACTGTTAAAATCCCGCCAAAATCCATCTCTATGATTTGAGCTTCTTCCAGGTTTTTCTCAGCCCTCATAAATGACAAATTTCGGGGAGGTACTCTAAAGTGGGCTTGGTATGTTACCTTCCCAAATTGCCTTTTCCACTATCATTTCATGTCAAGTATTCCACCAATATCCACCACCTATGTCAAAGAACATAGGAGGCACGGGCGTTAAAAGTTGCGTAACTCCCAGGGACTCAGTGCTGAAAACACTTCCCAGTTTTGCTTAAGGTATATTTTCAAAATATCCAGATACAAAGGGATAGTAATTACGTTTTCTGCGGAAAAAATTCAGCGTATCGATATGAACTTTTCCAGCATGTGATGCGAGTGCAAATATGGACGGCTCCTTAACAGTATCAGAGGCTGGCCGTACTCCCCAACAAGCCTCAATACCACTGGAGCCACCAAGATCCAAGAATACCTCTAGAAAACGGGCCCACCAGGGAGAAAATTTAACAAGTGTCTAGTCACTGTCAAACTTCAACATATCCGATTGCCGTCACTTAGTCCTTCGACCCCGAGAAGGTGACAAGAAACGATGAACAAGATATTTTTGTCAAACGAAAAATCGCCCCAACATTCCCCTACACATCTGTGGAAACGACGAAAACATCCATGGAATCGATCTCGAGACTTGCGGAATACGAGTCTAAGACGTTATAGCGGAGCCATCTCGCTCGATTCTGGCATGAAGTACTCAACACTGAACTTGAAATCAGGGAAAGGGATTGTGTGCCGTGATGCACCTATGAATGCTTTGTATGAAATTGCAAAGCGACGACCATTTAGAAAGTGGCGCATAGGGCACTGTGGTGGATAATATGTTACCATGTTTTACGCGTTTCATTTCGTCAGATAGGCTGAATTTAAAATCTGTTTATCTCCAAATATGTAAACGCGTAACAAGTTTATGAACATGTTTCTGACATATGTTGTTTGCAAAATGTATATATATATATATATATATATATATATATATATATATATATATATATATATAATACATATTTAAAGGACGGTAACAGTATCACCATAATGTTCTGTAGTACATACAGCTTGGTTCCCATATTAGAACCTTATTTGACACTGTAATAAAGCCTTACCGTGAACACCCAGCAACTTCAACAGCATATTGTATATAGAAATTCATCTCCTTTATTGATTAAATACTTTAATTCATCGTTTGAGGTAATTCTTTTAGAAAATAACAGTGAATGAACAAGGTAATGACTGATATCTACGCTGAATAAAATAGAAGATTGAAGTTTGTAGAGCATTCAGTCGGAGAAGCGCAGCCTAAGAAAATTCACAAACACGTTGCCGAATTTCCATTTCCTTATTGCAGTTATCTCTCTCATAGGGCCACGCCGTGGCTCAGTGGTTAGACCGCTTGGCACTCACCGGGTTCGATCCCAGGCGACCCAACGTGAGATTTGTGGTGGACAACACGGCGTTGGGGCGGGTTTTCTCCGGGACCTCCGTTTTCCCCCACCATCTCATTCCACCGGTGCTCCATCTTCATTCCATGCATCATCAGTGTCACCGCCTGCGGTGCCGTATGTAGTAAAAGCGGGCGTTAAACACTACACACATTTCTCTCTCATATGTGCATGGTAGACCGGTACAGTTGATTGCACGTTGCTAAACATTTAGAGGTTTCACAAGTTCACAAATAATAATAATAATAATAATAATAATAATAATAATAATAATAATAATAATAATAATAATAATAATAATAATAATAATAATAATAATAATAATAATAATAATAATAATAATAATAATAATAATAATAATAATAATAATAATAATAATAATAATAATAATAATAATAATAATAATAATAATAATAATAATAATAATAATAATAATAATAATAATAATAATAATAATAATAATAATAATAATAATAATAATAATAATAATAATAATAATAATAATAATAATAATAATAATAATAATAATAATAATAATAATAATAATAATAATAATAATAATAATAATAATAATAATAATAATAATAATAATAATAATAATAATAATAATAATAATAATAATAATAATAATAATAATAATAATAATAATAATAATAATAATAATAATAATAATAATAATAATAATAATAATAATAATAATAATAATAATAATAATAATAATAATAATAATAATAATAATAATAATAATAATAATAATAATAATAATAATAATAATAATAATAATAATAATAATAATAATAATAATAATAATAATAATAATAATAATAATAATAATAATAATAATAATAATAATAATAATAATAATAATAATAATAATAATAATAATAATAATAATAATAATAATAATAATAATGATAATAATAATGATAATAATGATAATGATAATAATGATAATGATGATAATGATAATGATGATGATGATAATGATGATGATGATAATGATGATGATGATAATGATGATGATGATAATGATGATGATAATGATGATGATGATAATGATGATGATGATAATGATGATGATGATAATGATGATGATGATAATGATGATGATGATAATGATGATGATGATAATGATAATGATAATAATAATAATAATAATAATAATAATAATAATAATAATAATAATAATAATAATAATAATAATAATAATAATAATAATAATAATAATAATAATAATAATAATAATAATAATAATAATAATAATAATAATAATAATAATAATAATAATAATAATAATAATAATAATAATAATAATAATAATAATAATAATAATAATAATAATAATAATAATAATAATAATAATAATAATAATAATAATAATAATAATAATAATAATAATAATAATAATAATAATAATAATAATAATAATAATAATAATAATAATAATAATAATAATAATAATAATAATAATAATAATAATAATAATAATAATAATAATAATAATAATAATAATAATAATAATAATAATAATAATAATAATAATAATAATAATAATAATAATAATAATAATAATAATAATAATAATAATAATAATAATAATAATAATAATAATAATAATAATAATAATAATAATAATAATAATAATAATAATAATAATAATAATAATAATAATAATAATAATAATAATAATAATAATAATAATAATAATAATAATAATAATAATAATAATAATAATAATAATAATAATAATAATAATAATAAGCTGTTTGACAAAGGAAATGGTTGTTTTTGTGAATTCTTGCTGTTGTGTACACCATTAAGTATAACGCTTTAGGTTAGAACGAATTAATGTGTAAATTAATTTGTAGTTATGTTGGGTGGTGGTTTGAATTTAGAGAACTGTGCACAGCCGTTCATGTACCTATTTCTGTCATAGTGACATACAAGATAGTGTGATGTGAAATGTAGTGATATTATGTAAACTTTGCGCATTTGCACGCTCTTAGGTGGTATTGAGTCATATCAATTGTGCAAGCGCAAACGCTCTTAAAATGCTTACAAATCAAGATGCGCTACCGACCCTATTACCACGTTTAATCGGGTTTAGAGCAGTAGCGACGTAGATTTCAACTCGTAAATCTCAAATTACTTTAGGTATATAAGTTACGTTCTATACTATTCCAATAAAATATAAATATTTATTCGCAAAGTGTTAAAAGTTAAAAGTGTTTTTGTGTTTGTGCTCATATAGCAACCACCACTGACTTTTTTTTTTTTTTTTTTTTTTGTCTTTTAGTGAATATTCACAAAGAAATAGTGTTAAAAGTAGGAGGTTAAAAATAAAAAAGTGAATCTAAACAGATAAATGGTTAACACAATCGAAGCCATATGTTCCGATAGAGAAAAATACGTGTAGGTATACAGTTTAATGATGGATTGTATCCAATACGTTGGATGGAATTCGAAATGGGGAAACCATTTTTCATCACAAAACTGTTAGAACGCCTGTTCCACGTCGCTTCAAACTGGTAATCCAGTATAAAAGGCAAAACGGTAATGGTGTATGAGCTGGGTTGAAAAGAGTCGAGATAGCATGCGGCAGGTTCTATAAGAAAGAGTAAGTAAAGCGTTGCCTGAGCATGCGGGACTCTTGTCGATCTGGACCAGCATCATCAAAATCTCGTCCCGCGGAACAAAAACATCAAAATGAGTTCATCACAGCATCCTTTCTTCTTTCTCGGCTGCTTGCGGATCTTTTCTGCTTCCCCTTACTCACCTTCCCTTTTCGAGGATTAGTTAACGCCAACGTGTACAGGATGTGCACATATAGGCTGATAACTATTCAGATGAAATATTTTATTACATCATTTCTGTAATACTAATATATGTTTTTGCTGCATAAGATACCGGGTGAACCCTGGAGGGCTTAGAATACCTATGCTCTCCCCTTAAATGTTAAATAACAAAGCATCTTTATGCTTTATGAGTTGATTTGAAAAATCAGCACCATTACATTTATTCTATTCTATGTAATTGAGGGAAGTTTTTCACAAATAACGTGTATGTGATCACAAATTATAATTTAGAGTTTTAAATTCTTATGAATTTTGATTCCCCACGTAATTTTTCATGTAGGTCTTTAAACAACCCTAATCGGAGAGAGTGGCAGCGAATTTGAGGCTTTGTCTCAAATTTCTCACATTTTCCTCAGTTTCTGAAGCATTATTTGTACAGTTTTTAACGATTTTCTGTATCTGTTGAGTTAAAACAAGTGTTTTAAAATTTCTGTTTAAAGAAATACATAAGGATTGGCCTTTTGTCGGTTGTGAAAACTTAGATCTTTTTCACCATTTTGCAATGCCTCTTATGAAGTATTTACTGTTTATATTATTCGAACCAAATTTCAAAAATGGTTTCCCCAATGCTTGCTAACAAGCTAAGTATATATTTGTCAGTGTGGGGAAAATTTGTCACAACAAAGTGTGATAAGTATCCATGTTTCTTGGAAAAGTCGGAATACTATCGATTAAAGGACAGTTCTAAAATGTCAATAATTAAAGCGTATGTTACTTAGTGAACTTGTTTTATACCGGAATAAGAAATAAAAACAAAAATTGATGCTTAAAATTATATTTAAGTTATGCATTTAAAATTACTTTAGTTTGTTAAAATTCACAACGCAGGAACGACTAAGCACATGTACGTGCACCAGTATCTTCAGCCACATTCTGTTATATAGATACAACGTGTGGATAAAGCTGCAAGGAAGCTAAGCAAAAAAAAAATGTGCTTTTGCACAGTCCATAGATTGATTTCCTTAAACCAAATCATTGAGTCAGTCATTGAATATGCCCTAGCAGTGGATTGTCTTTCCGTTGCACATTTAGGTGCAATCATTGGAGCTTGTAACTATATGTATTGTTTTTCTTCTTAACTGCTTCTTATAAACTGTTGCATTTTAGGAAAAATTTATTTGACTTTTCTTGTATATGAAAATGTTACACTAATGTTCCTCGGGTCAATATGAACTGACTTTTTTATAATTATTTAATTTAAATAGTCATATTCAAATCCATGTGTATGGCAGCATACACAACAATACGGTCTGTTGTTTACTTCTGCAACACTGGATGATGTATTGTTGAAACTCTGAATATAGCAGATTATAAATTACTTAGTCTGATTGACAGTTGAAGGAAGACGTTTTTGTAGTTCTTGCAGTAAATAGTGGTGCTTTCTTATCATGGCAAAGCATTGCCTAACTGAATTTGAATTAGAATCATTAGGCGATACATCTGATAGCGAGGAAATTTCAGAAGAGAACCATAGTAGTGAAGACAGCACTCAAGCTACATCAGAATCAGAAGACTGTGCCTCAGGTAATGAAGTTAGCAGTAATGACAATAATAATTTGCAAGATGCAGCAGTAGTTCATTCGAAAGATAAGAACATCAGTTGGTTTGGTACGCTTTCCGCAACATGGAAGGGTTTCCATTGTAAACATGAAACAAACACCTGGTCCAACCAGGTATCTTTCAAGTAATTATGAGCAAAACCCTATGAAATATTGTGTTGAAAATGACTAATATTGAGGGCCGAAGAGTGTACGGTGATAAATGAGAAGATTTGAATGAAATTACATCGGATGCATATATTGGCGTATTATTACTAGCTGGCGTTTATACATCGCACGTTGAATCAACAGACAGCTTGTGCTATCTGGAATCAGGTAGAGCCATTTTCTCTGCTAAAATGCCATTGAAGTTATTCTTTCGCATCTCTCGGGTCTTAAGTTTTGATGATAAATATTATCGACGGGTGCGAAGCTAAAATGACAAAGTAGATCCTCTAAGGGACCTATGGGAACACAGGGTGGAAATACTGGCAAAATTTTATATAATCCTAAGTTTGAGTTTTATTCATGCTTGAACAGTTCATTTTAACATTAATTTATATGTAAATTTTTGTGATCAAATGTAATTGTTTAATGCTTTTCCTGCGTGGAGGAACCAATAAATTACATTAATTATCACTAATTAGTATATTTTAATGCCCAATATTTGAATTTTTCTCACCGGGTCATTATGACCCGAAAGACCAAGCGTCTATACTAATTATAAGGAGAACGTAAGGGTTAAAAAATACGCTTACACCTTAATATAAGGAACCATCCGTCCTAAAACAATATTTTCAATGTTAAATAATTGCTCCTAAAACCACTACTACAACGTAGACCTCTTGGACCAAATTCTGGAATGACCATACTTGCGAATAGGAGCAATGATAAGCAAATTGAGTTTTATTTATGGACGCTCTTTAACAGCTGCTCTTCGGTTCCCGTTCTATATTGATTGGTAAATAAAATTTAATATTACTAAGGCCACTTTATAAGGCTTGAGTTTCTTTTGCGTGCCAAAAATCCACCACACGGGTCCGCCGCCTTTACCTGACTACCGTTTGAAGTCATATTAAGAATTACTTCCGAAAACAAACTTAACCCTCCGCCGCATTTCAACCAGTGATCTCGGGTTCCTTTAAACCGCAGATGACAACGATGAGCATTGAGTAGATATTTGGCGGTGCCACATGACTAATACTTGCCACCATCTCTGCTTACTCGCCTCATTTCTCCCAGTCACAGTTGGGCAATCACTGACCACAGTACTAAATTTCCTCTCAGTCGCCAGACAAAAATATGATTTTAAGATTTTGTAAACGTTTCCTCTCCTCGTTTCGTCTTTATTTTTCTGTAGCTTTAGAGCTTAGGAATTCTTCGATATACCTCGGAAGATCCGCTAAATTTATCGGATTATATTAAATTACTCTCAAAAGTAGAATTAATTAATATATTTTGCTTTCATTATCACCTTTGAAACCTTCATTTCTCAATTCATAAATAAGCAAATAATTGTAGTAATTCAGAGATTTTTCTAGAGTCTTTGGTATTCTATGAGCACTTATCCCGAACCTTCCTTCTATAATCCTTTCAATATCCTTTCTTCCTTCTAAATGGTTCCAATTAAAGCCACCATTCCAGTCATTATCTTCCACCCAACCTCTGACATTTGAATAGCCTTGCTTCAAGGTTTCGATTTACAAATTTAATTTCGTAACATTTTAATTTGTATCTGCGGTTTTTCCTACATAATAGGTGCAAGAAAATAATTTGAGAAAATTATACAGA
>CM060948.1:132561777-132629366 GCA_030765055.1 Mantis religiosa | reverse complement strand
CTTCCTTCTTTCCTTCCTTCCTTCTTTCCTTCCTTCCTTCTTTCTTTCCTTCCTTCTTTCTTTCCTTCCTTCGGTTCTTCCTTCCTTCGTTCTTTCCTTCCTTCCTTCTTTCCGTCCTTCCTTCTTTCCTTCTTCTTTCCTTCCTTCCTTCTTTCCTTCCTTCCTTCTTTCCTTCCTTCCTTCTTTCCTTCCTTCCTTCTTTCTCCTTCCTTCCTTCCTTCTTTCCTTCCTTCTTTCTTTCCTTCCTTTCCTTCTTTCCTTCCTTTCCTTCTTTCCCTTCCTTTCCTTCTTTCCTTTCCTTCCTTCCTTCCTTTCCTTTCCTTCCTTCCCTTCCTTTCCTTCCTTCCTTCCCTTTCCTTCCTTCCTTCCCTTCCTTCCTTCCTTCCCTTCCTTCCTTCCTTCCTTCCTTCCTTCCCTTCCTTCCTTCCTTCCTTCCCTTCCTTCTTCTTCTTTCTTCTTTCTCTCTTTCTCTCTTTCTCTCTTTCCCTCTCTTTCTCGATTCTCGGTCTTCATCCTTCCTCCTTTCTCCTCTCTTCTCTCTTCTTTCCTCTCTTCTTCCTTTTCTTTCTTTCTCTTCTTTCTTTCTTTCTTTCTTTCTTTCTTTCTTTCTTTCTTTCTCTCTTTCTCTTCTCTCTTTCTTTCTCTCTTTCTTTCTCTCTTCTTTCTTTCTTTCTCTTTCTTTCTCTTTCTTTCTTTCTCTCTCTTTCTTTCTTTCTTCTTTCTCTCTTCTCTCTTTCTCTTTCTCTTTTCTTTCTCTCTTTCTTTCTTTCTCTCTTTCTCTCTTTCTCTCTTTCTTTCTTTCTTCTCTCTCTTTCTTTTTTCTCTCTCTCTTTCTTTCTTTCTCCTTCTCTCTCTCTTCTTTCTCTCTCTCTTCTCTCTCTCTTCCTCTCTCTCTTTCTTTCTCTCTCTCTTTCTCTCTCTCTTTCTCTCTCTCTTTCTCTCTCTCTTTATTTCTCTCTCTCCTTCTTTCGCGCTCTCTCCTTCTTTCTCTCTCTCTTTCCTTTCTTTCTCTCTCTTTCTTTCTGTCTCTCTTTCCTTCTTTCTCTCTCTCTTTCCTTCTTTCTCTCTCTCTTTCCTTCTTTCTCTCTCTCTCTTCCCTTCTTTCTCTCTTTCTCTCCTTCTCTCTTTCTCTCCTACTCTCTTTCTCTCCTTCTCTCTTTCTCTCCTTCTCTCTTTCTCTCCTTCTCTCTTTCTCTCCTCTCTTTCTCTCCTCTCTTTCTCTCCTCCCTTTCTCTCCTTCTCTCTTTCTCCCCTTCTCTCTTTCTCCCCTTCTCTCTTTCTCTCCTCTCTTTCTCCCCTTCTCTCTTTCTCCCCTTCTTTCTTTCTCGCCTTCTTTCTTTCTCTCCTTCTTTCTTTCTCTCCTTCCTTCTTTCTCACCTTCTTTCTTTCTCACCTTCTTTCTTTCTCTCCTTCTTTCTTTCTTTCTTTCTTTCATTCTTTCTTTCTCTCTTTCTCTTTTTCTTTCTCTTTCTTTCTCTCTTTCTTTCTTTCGTTTTTTCTCTCTTTCCTTCTTTCTCTCTTTCTTTTTCTCCTTATTCCTTTCTTTCCTTCTTTCTTTCTGTTTTTCTCTCTTTCTTTCTCTTTTTCTTTCCTTCTTTCTTCTTTGCTTCTTTCTTTCTCTCTTTCCTTCTTTCTTTCTCTCTTTCCTTCTTTCTTTCTCTCTTTCTCTCTTTCTTTCTCTCTTTCCTTTTTTCTTTCTCTTCTTTCTCCTTTTCTCTTTCTCTCCATCTTTCTCTCATTCTCTCTTTCCTTCTCTCCTTCTTTCTTTCCTTCTTTCTCTTTCTTTCTCTGTTTCTTACTTTATTTCTTTCTTTATGTCTTTCTTTCTGTCTTTCTTTCTCTCTTTCTTTCTCTCTTTCCTTCTTTCTTTATCTCTTTCTCTCTTTCTTTCTCTCCATCTTTCTCTCCTTCTTTGTCTCTTTCCTTCTCTCCTTCTTTCTTTCTCTCTTTCTTTCTCTCTTTCTTTCTCTCTTTATTTCTTTCTCTCTTTCTTTCTTTCTTTCTTTCTTTCACTCATCTACCTTATTAGCCTACATCTAATGTGAAACTTCCACCACAATATGACTCGTCTTGTTCGGTACAAAGAGTACAGCATGCAGATACGTATAATGGGCAGTTATTGATTGTATATGGTACTCATTAGTTAAGAAATTAAGCACACACGTATCGTGAGAATTACTAATATTTTATTTTGACTGGTTAGTGAATATGTTTCGTAGTCACATTTTAATTATGTTCATATAGCGCTACGGTTGTTGCTCTATAGCTGCAACTCCTTTTTATTTTTCTAAACATGCTTGGTTTCCTACTGCGTTCCTACCTTATAGTTTTCTGCACTGAGTTAACGAAAAAGAAACAATATTGTTTAAATTTTGACGTGATGTTATATACTCAAAAGGCACCCTGGATAAAATTTTAATAAAACATAGCTGAAATAGTATAAAACTGGTAAAGGATGCTGTAAACGTGCCGGAGGTACAGGGTATAATCTCTTAAGGAATTACGAATAACAAATTGAAGATGTGATATACATATAAATAATTTAGTGAGTATTACTTTAGATCCTTATCTAGGGGGTCATCAATCAGACGATGTATAAAATGCTTGGAGACCTTATAAGTTATCTGAAGGAGGAGACGTTATGAAAAGTAATGAATTAGCTATAAAGGCGAAAACGAAATGTTAAATGTATTTTATAATCTCGAGGGGTTTAATTATGAGCAAGAGTAATAGTAGACACATCGGCATATATGTACTTAGCGTAAAAGCATAATTGTTCATTGTAAATTTTTTATTTTCAATTACTAATACAAAATAATTTTAAGGATTTTAATATATTTTTCAACGATTCCGCAACCTGTAAATGTTTCTATGGAGAAATAAATGAACTTGAACTATCAGTCACAAAAGCGAGTTTCAATTTTTAATGTATAGTAGCTCAATGAAACCCTCACTTGTTTTGCAACATTCGTCTTTGTAGAGCGCTTAAATGACACACTAGTTTCAGTTGTTTCCCCTGTTAGAACAGTTAACTTTTTTTTCTTATGTTTAGCATTTACCAATCCAAATGTGCTAAATTTAATAACCGGATACCTAACAATTATTCTGCCTGTAGCTGGAATCCCAGGAAGTTTATCTGAAATTGTCCACACACCTATCTGCATTATTTGATTTTTACGTTTCTGGCGTATATAAAGTTATTTATTCAAACGTTAAGTTTACAGTAGGTACTCATTGATTAATTATTCTAATGTCATTCACACATAACAAAGTTGCTTTGAACAGCGATCACTTTTGAGACACACACTGTGCAAATTCCGTCCTTTACAGGTCGAAATGAAAGCAGCATCTAACAGATAAACGTAGTTTAAACGTAGTTTAAACTGATAAACGTAGTTTTGAGGGGACTATTCACCATTAGAATTCTACGGGATAACCCCTAGATCGGTGCAATGAAAGCGAACTCACTTATACAGCCCGGCAATAAATGGAATGTAAGAAATGTAAGTATAGGACTTCATATCATATAGCTCGACGTCACATCGCTGTTTAAGGGCCATATGACTTAAATGTGGACGAAAATCTTCAACGTTCTCAATATGGGTTACGTACACCTTCGTCCACATAGACTTCCAAATTTTATTCCAATAGTACGAGTAAGAAGTTCATGAAAATTGTGTGCCCTAATTGTAGAAGGTTAAATTGTTTCATAGATTTGTTTCCTTTCACACCGTGCATTCCTAATATGTCTGTCATAAGAGTTCATGTTTTATATTGCCACACATTAAAGTTTATTAGGTACTAAGATACTCATTACTTTTGTTTTAGAGAGGAGCGGATCATAGATATTTTCCTACGTTCATCCTTATTTTCACACTTTCTACTTCCGTTATAATGTAGGGGAGTAATGCTATGACAGGCTTGTCCGTGCTACAGTTTCTAAATAATTCATTTGGCCCAATACTATCTGGTTACATGGTACTGGATCATTCGAATGAAACCAACCAAATTATTCGATTAGTAGCAAACGACCGACTTATTCAATACCTTCTACTGAATAAGTCGGTCATTTGCATCTATCAAATAATTTGGTTCATTTCATCGTCAGTGTTCAATGTTTCATTTGCCAAGCAATAAAATTAAGGAAATTTAAGGTCCTGCCATTTAGTGTACTACTTCTAATACAACAAATGGGGTGATTTTTCATACAAGTAATTTTAATACCACTGGCAAACAGTTAACAGTAACTCGTATTTTCCCGGTAAACCACTTAGGAGTTCTCATAAACACATGAGACAACTACCTTAATGGCGACTTACTATACTGTAAGTACTTTAAGGCCCGGGTTTTTATAGTAAACCACTATTAGGTTAATTAATGGAAATTAATTATTTTTTCACACTGGCCGTGTGTAGGCTAAATTGTGGAAACGTAGAGTCAGACTGAACAATTCAATGCCATAGCCGGGATTTGAACCACGGATCTTCTGGTTTCCGTCCAGCCGCACTACCATTGTGCTACTATGGCCAACGTGCCGATATGACATTAAGTTCTCCAACTGACTCGTATTTTCCCGGTAAACCACTTAGGAGTGGGCCTTAAAGTATTTACATGTAGTAAGTCGCCATTATGGTAGTTGTCTCATGTGTTTACGAGAACTCCTAAGTGGTTTACCGGGAAAATACGAGTCAGTTGGAGAATTTAATGTCATATCGGCACATTGGCTATAGTAGCACAATGGTAGTGGGGCTGGACGGAAACCAGTATATCCGTGGTTCAAATCCCGGCTATGGCATTGAATTTTGCAGTCGGACTCTACCTTTCCACAATTTAGCCTACACACGGCCAGTGTGAAAGAATAATTAATTTCCAGTTAACAGTAACCTCTGAGGGGAGATTTTCAAACTTCCGACATATACCTCACAAATCTGTGCATAGTGCTTGGTGGAATATATTTAGTGATGATCGTGTAACTATGTATTTTAAGGAATGCCAAAATTTATTAATTTGACAAGGAATTGCTTAACTGATCCCACCAAGCCTGCCTCTGGCCGTCAGAAGTTACCGAAGTTTTAATTTGTTCATAAGTTTACACTTTTCCCCTTGTGTTAATTAAATTTAAAAATATGTCGGCTATTAAGGCACAAAAATGCACCTAATTCTTTACAATAAAGAATTTAGGTTCATATATTTTTGTGTAAAAGAAAGAAACAAGGAGCCGAGGCTCCTTCTTAAAAACCCTGATGGCTCAAACACATCAGGTAGGTGCTCCAAAGTAAAACATACTAAGCAGCACAAATGGTTAATTAGTCCAGGTTATAATAACCCATGGTTAAACTGCAGAATTTTGGAGCTGTGCAAATAACAATATTCATAAATGCACCTACTTAATTTGAGCTTAAAGTAAGCCTATACAACCATATAAATAATAATCTGACTCAGATTACTTTCGTTATAAATATTTAAAGAGCTATTAATATTATACGCGTCTTTCACAACAGTAGCAGTGGGTCCAATCCTTTTAGCTCTCATGGTGCGAGTTCTCTGTACCTTTAGTACTGGAACTAGAGATATACTATGCCAAACATCAGAGCTTGGGAAGTAAGTGAGATTGGGTTGGTCTCAGCGGAGTTTTTGGTTCTAAACACATGATGTATTACGTACATCTGACCGGTTATGCTTGGAGAGGATAATGACACTCTCTAAGCTCCTCTGCTGATGGTCCAAATAGATGGAAGACAGCTACATGATACCAGACCTATTGACGGGTAAGACTAATAATTTTATAAAACAAAAATAGAGAAAACAAAAAATAACAAAATTTATAAAACAAAAATAGTAGGAAATTAATCACAATAAATATTTTTCGTGCTTTAAGATCAACGCTAAATGCAATAAACTTGAGTTAGTCACTAGCTAGGCAGTTTTTCCGCCTCTGTAGCGTAGGTGGTAGTTTGTCTAGGCAAACAAACATTCAAACCATTCAACATTCCACCTTTAACATTCAAATGGTGCAGAGTTGTAATCTCGGTTAGGGTGAGTTATCTGGATAAGGTGCTTTTAGGAGTTTCCTTTCTCCTTAATGATAAACGTCTTTTACGTCTATGCTCCATGTACACTGGGCTCATTTGAGCCTCAATTCCGCATTTCATTCTTAGTCCAATATGACTTAACGTTAGGTGGCGATAATTAAAAACAAACGGACAGAAAATTAGTGTAAAAGTTTAACAAATAATAGGTGTCATTATTGCGCTATATTAAGAGTTGAAGAAGTAGTTATCTATGTCCGTGTAACGAAAAAACTATTAACTCAAGGCGTTTCTAGAAGTCGCAGATGTTATTGAGGCGCGCAAATTAAGGAATATTAATTTTTCATTAATTTCATATGAAAATTTAATGAATCCTAGTGTTGCTACTAAAATTCTCAAAATTGGAAGGGAAGTGAAGCTCTTGGGATTGAGATACTCATAGTAAAAATAGTGTTTTAGATGCGAATAATAAAGGGTTTAGGTTTGAATCATGGAAGCATGAATGTTGGTGTAAGTATTGATATGAAGGTGGAGGTCATATTAATAAAAGATCATGTATATTTATAATTCGCCTCTTTTGTGCGTATTTTTGCAATCCTAGAGAATTATTCAATGTGGTCGATTATTGTCGGTAGCCGCAGCAACAAAGAAAGCGTTCCTGTTAGATGTATTAAGCATGATGTCCACAGCAGCTAAAGCTGAGCTCCGTATAATCCTACAAAGAGCTGATTGGCTCCTAAATCCTACTCCCAACTAATCATAGCATAGATTTATTAATATTTACATCAGGGTGCATGTGATTTGCAACTTGATTCCCAGGCATCGAGAAGCAGTATGTTACCTCATATACCTACGGTCCAGCTATAAATGATTTTATTATTCTTCGTAATTTAGACTTTCCCCTAAATGCGGTAAAACCCTTTTGCATGGGCTCGCAGCAAAACCACTCAGGTTGTATGCAGCCTACCAGTAACTAGGATTGGTGGCTGAAGCATCCTTAATATTTCTGCTAGAAATGGCAACCTTAATCTAGCGTTTTGTTACGGAAACATTAGTTTAAATCCGCTAATCCTGGATTACGTTGAAAATTAGCAGGTATAATACAATAGTTATCATTTCAAATAATAAATATCAGAAAGTTGGTTTCTTCAATCTGGAATATTCGGCAAATCACTTCACATAGCTCATCTTTATGCTACATTAAATTTATCAGACAAATTAACTGCGTTCTCCATTCCCAACCTTCCTTCTTGCATACCTGATATAAGAATTGTATAGTTCACTATGCAGCAGCTGGCAGAAGCTTTATCAGAAAACGAGATTGCAGTTGTGGCCAAAAGTATGATATCGTCATATCATAGATCATATCTCATCGTACGTGATGGAGGAACCCTTATAGGAATTAGATTAGGCTGATAAAGAACCTCACAGGAGAAGTATCAGTTTCAGCCTTCAGGGGATTGTAAGGAGGATCCTCGGCTGCTTCTTTCTTTATTTTAAAAGAATAATATATGAACCGAAACTCTTTATTGTAAAGAATTAGGTGCATTTTTCTCTTTACTTCCATGTCTCCAAACTGCTGTGTTTCTTAAGCTTTCGGGGTTTCGACGCCTTGTATCTAAAATTAGCAATGTTATTTGAAGCAGTGGAATCCCCAAATTTTGGTGACACTGCATCCTATTTTAAAAAATCTGTCAGCGTTAGGCGCTAGATTTCTATGCAGTAATATCATTCCTATTTGTGAACCGTGTCAGACCAAAGCTGTGGCTCCAATATCTGAAAGACATATTAAATTGTTGAAAACGTACATGATGCACAAAAGATTTGAAAACTAGAGTAGATTCACGTAATTGCTCAACAGGAAAATTTTACATAATTTCCATAGTAGTATTTGTCACCTCTACCAGCTTCTCCGGAATTTTTGAAAGTCCATATGAATAAGAGAATTGACCATTGTCATTTGCTGTCCAGCGCAGACGGCATTAATTGCTTATATAATATTGAATAGAAGATACATCGTCGGCTGGTTTAAATTGCATTGCCCTGGGAATTGCATTGCCCTGGGAATTGCATTGCCCAGATGCTATTCTCACGGATTATTTGTGTGTCATATTTGGCCCTTCAGTAAAGGATGTCTGAATAAAGGGGCTTTAAATAGCTAGGCTACCTGAGATTTTCAAAAGGCTTGCAGTATATTATTTGGCAACGAAATGTAACTTATTTTTTATCATACTGAGTTTCTCATGCATTCTAGTAACACCTATCAGTGCTAGAGAACACTATCCATTCTAATGGATGTGTCACAAGGTTATTAGGTATACCCCTGAAAGGAACATTATGGCAGTGGCTGAGTGCTTTAAATGAAAACCTTCGATCAACTTATTGAATAATAAAGTCATAGCTTCCAAAAACGATTGAAGCTGTCTTGAAAGCCTATATAAAGGATTAGTCAATGGGCGAAACTGGCAGGCACCTGATGAGGTTGAACCCATGATGTAATCACATACAGACTTTTAAGTAGCCATAGGGTTCTTCATTTAAAACCTAACGGAGAACACGGTGCGTCGCCTGTCCTGGAACTTTGCTGGATTCCTCCACTACGGGCTGCCGTTTTGCGCGGGGGCTAGTGAGTGCACTCGATTTGGCATTATTGTACCGGTCACCAACATAAACAGGTGTTTGACTCTACAGCAATGCTTTGTCACGTTTAAATGTTATTATAAATGGGAATCACCAAGCCGTGTTCATACAAAGTATATTCAAACTTTCCTGGTGAAGTGCTTCCTTCCAGATTTACAATACACGAGATTGTGTAGAAATTCGAAACCACTGGTTCTGTGGTAAACCGAAAGCGAAAGCGTAAATGTACAGTGTTAACAGAAGAAAGTTAGACGACATAGGCATATGTTTTGAACATCCATCAACCAAATCCATCCCTAAATTAGCACAAAAGTTGCGAATTTGAGAGTCTTCTGCACATAGAGCAACACAATTATTAAAACGAAAACCTATAGGTCTAAAAATGTCCATGCTTTAAAACAAGGGGACCCAGCGTCACGAATCCATTTAGGTGAATGGTATCTTTCATGAGTGACTGACAGTTTAATTGATCTTCATCTTAGGTTCATTCCCGATGAGGCGTGGTTCCATCTCAGTAGGCCGCCCCGTGCCTCAATGGTTAGACCGCTTGGCTCTCACCAGGGCGGCCCGGGTACGATCCCAGGCGACCGCAAAGTCAGATTTGTGGTGGACAACACGGCGCTGGTGCGGGTTTTCTCCGGGAACTCCGGTTTTCTCCGGGAACTCCGTTTATCCCCGCCATCTCATTCCACCGGTGCTCCATCTTCATCTCATGTATCATCAGTGTCATCGCCTGCGGAGCCGTATGTAGTAAACGCGGGCGTTAAACACTACACACACACACATCCACCTCAGTGGTCATTTCAACCTCTTAACAGTCGGTGCTGGACCTCTGAAAATCCATATCGCTTTCAAGAAATCCCTCATTTTGATCATAAATTTGGAGTTTGGTGTGCTCTTAGCGCTAGACGCATAATTGGTCTAATATTTTACGAGCAGGCTGAAAATGCATTGGACCCCATTTTATCATGAAGTGACAGAAGAAGATAACTCATATGGGTGCTCTCAACAAGATTCTGCTACTGCTCATGCAACAGAGGAATCCATGAATAAAATTATGGAAGTGTTTGAAGATAAGAGCGATTAATGCTGGTGAATGGCTCTTTCGCTCCCTCAAACAGTGTGTGATTTTATGCTGTGGGGTAACATGAAGGACAAAGTTTACAAGGCAAATCCTCATACATTGGAAGAACTAAAACAAAATAACACTCCAGTTGAATATTTATAGAAGGTAAAAGCCTTAACACTTATTGATTTTATTCACAGAACTCATATGTTTAGTAAATATTGTTTCGATGTAATTTCAACTGAAATTTATACTAAGATTTATAATCGGTTTATGAATTCCTCAAATTAACATTTGCTATTTTGATTCTCAATAATAAACGAGTGCCTCAATTTTGAAACCAAAGATAATAATTAAGTGTCCCAACAAAATGTTCTAAGTTACACAATAAATAGTATGAATTCCAATGAAATACGTGTGACATACCAAACTAAGAAACTGATTTATTACATTTAAACATCGTTTTAAATACTTAAAGTCTTAGGAATCGAATAAATAATACATCTCTGAACCACTAAGGATAATTGAAAATAACTCCATTTAATCTACATTTTTATCACTGACCTTGACCTTCATAATATTTTTTCGTAACGAAAGAGGGCAACTTATTTAGGTGCATGAAGGCTTTTCAAGGTATACAGTCTACCCTTTTCATATCCTTTGCTAATGTCTCTTATGATTTATGTCGTGCAATTAAAATCAGATGTGTCTGTAAGAGAAAGGTAGGGCATAGTTTTGGACACTTCAGCACGGGAAGCATTCACATAGTACTTTAGTATTTGTTTTTGGAAAGATATCGGTTTGCGGTAGTAGTTCAACTAATAACTTCACTAAATTCGTTTACCGAATCTGTTATAAGTCATGAACAGAAATGTTTGTCAAAACGAAATCAGAATCAAAGTATAAACTGCGGACCTTTACACTCTCTATTAATGAGATAATAGACATTTTTGATAAATTTTGCACTCCTCTTAAAGATTGCAACCCGCATTGACCGAGCAGAGATGCAGTGTGACGCTCCGAGGGGTGGGGGGATTGTCCCGCAGTGCGGCGTGCGCATCTACCTAACTGTTCGATCTGCTCTCATTAAGAGAGGTGCTCCAGAATTCGGATGCTAAAAATCCATCTTTATTACTTTGGGCAGTGATTACGGGAGGGGCATATAATGCCACTTACATTCTACTTGTTATGTTTGCAAATCTTATATATTACCACAGGCAGGAATACGATGTTCTAATAATTCCTTTAATAGGTATACATTTAAGTATTGCAAACATCATACTTCTATTAATATGCCCATATGGAAGGTATTAAGAAATCATTATCTTTGTACCACATACCGAACATATTGCCAAATCATATTTTGTTTATGGTGTACCTATTTTTCTTAAAGTTCACTCTGAAATTCAGGACCGTGTTATAGGGTGGAGTACTTTAATAGTGCTATTATACCGTTTATTCTGGCAAAATAAGAGTCATTAAAATATGGCTCAAAATGTTCATCAGAACTAGTAAATTGTGAATGCAATGTATTCAAGATTAAAGAACTTCATTATAAATTTTATTGAATTACGTCTGCAAAAATCATAATATAATTTTGTTTTCTCATCATTACAAAACTAACCTGTAACCCTAAATGCTGAATTACACGCAATTTTTAAGGACTGCTGTTAAAAACATTCTTGGTCCGAGGTTATACGTCTTATTTTACAGAAATATTTTAATTTAGAGCAGCTTAGAATTTATAAATTTCAAAGTGAGGTTAAAATATCTTCAAGAGAGAATTTTTGTAATAAAAGCTTGGTCTCTTATTTATGAGTCAAATTAAAATACAGTACTGCCTAATGTTATCTGGAAATTATAACTAGTAGTCATTTCACTTCATACCTACACATTTCATCTAAAATATTATTATTACTTGTAATTAATTCAATATAATCCCATTTCCTTTATAGTTACTAAGATAATTTAATACCTCGTTTACATATATACTTGTCTACTGAGGTTTACTTGAGGAATCCGCTACTGTAGACCAGATTTCTCTCATTGACATATGAAGTTAAAATGCAAGTATAATATTTTTCTGTTGAAAATATTTGCTAGCAATAAACTAAATGAATAAACGAATAAAACCATCTAAAAGTCTTAAACAATTGTATAGAGCCTCTTCGCAAATAAAACAATTGTCGATATACCACTTAAACTTGCTCTGTTGATCACTTTTGCTTTTGGCATGATTACATGAAAAGAAGACTTCATACAAGCTCCAGACAATTGAACTAAATGAGCCTAAGTTTAAATTGAAGGACGATTGTAAACCTGAGGGAATATTTTAAGTATTGCATTTTAAAGTGGTTAAAGGTTAAAGCTTTTGTGATTCTTTCCTTGTGTAAATTACTAAGCTACACTTTTTATAAATGTAAAAGATACTGCACAATAACACGTGAAATAAATTTAATATTAGGTAAATGTATAACCAATTCTCTTGAGCTCAATTCTGATAGCACCTTGACAAGCCACCTTCATACGGTGATGGAACGGTTACAACAAGAGAAGACAGGGATTCGCCGATGGGACGTGACCTATTGATTGCCTCGCGTGTGACCTAGCACTAGTTTTGGCAAGTTTAAAGATAGATCTGATGACACATACTAATTGGAAGTAGTATATTTGTAAACCACTATGAAAATATGTATAAATTACACACACACACACACACACACACACACACACACACACACACACACACACACACACACACACACACACACACACACACACACACACACACCGAACTTTCAAATGACTAAAATATTGAGTGTCCCCATTGAAAGTACAATATAAACATCATAAACTACAGTTCACTTATTGAAACAGTAATTTTACAGGATATCAAGTGAACATGCTTTCTGACAGCAGAATAAATATGTATTTGAATGAAAATTGTGTCGTTATTAACTAAAAATGTTAAACAGTACAGTTGTGTTTTTGTACACCTTTATGCACTTTGAAATCTCATTTAATCTATAAAAAAATCAGTAGCCTCTGTGGTTCACGAACACTTTTTTGTGCGTGACATCCACGAGTTCCGTTGTGGGTCCTTATTTTGTAGATAATAAATGAGAAAAATCATAATATTCCTACTCAGAATTTGCTGATGAGCATAGTTTTATAATGAATGAAAATTATTAAAAAGTCTGTGTTTGTGTCAGAGCTAACTATATGATTTTGAATATACCATCACATTCGTAAACCACAGATTCTATATGATAATTCTGTTATATTGGCTCTGTATTTTCAACACTGATGTTGATAATTATTCTGAACTTTCTATTAGGTGCCAGTACCAGGGCTTTGCGCCACTTCTTATTGGTCCAACATTACAAGTCACAGACACTGATAATTCATTAAGCAAAATATTAATCTGAAAGATACTATGGAAAGGAAACAATCCAGGCTTGCGTTAAGGCACCTTCCCGGGTTGTTCACTTATGAGTATGAAGGAAAAATAATGAAAAAGGAAATGGTGGCAGTCATTCGCATTATGTGAACAAAATCTTAATCACTATGGTACACTTAGTTAAAATAATAGACATTGCTTCCAACTAAGGATCATTTATATTACTTAAACATATAGTCCCTGCAGGAATAGTATTTTTCCGGTAATAACAGCTCAAAAATAATGGCTATAAATATAGAACCATTTTGTAACCAATCTAATTTAATATTACTATGTACTATCAAGGAGGTCACAATAACACGCTCTCTCTCGCTATATGTATATATATATATATATATATATATATATATATATATATATATATATATATATATATATATATATATCCATGACCGGTTGAATATCTTCATATTCTGTAAGGTAATATTAAACGTTAAATAGTATGATACTATTGTGTAGGATTTTATTGTGTTTCAGCGTACCTCTAATGTCATTTTGCATTTTACTTTGTCAATGCATTTTAAACACGGATAGTCAATGGTGCTATAATCTGTTGCAGTCATTTGATACATATATATCTTCATTAATCTACAACTCTTTTGCCATGGTTCATAATGAGCATACTACTGCAGTTGGTAATTCTCTCTTGCTCGAAAGGAACATTCTGATGAGCTTCCCTCCGGGTTTTCTCGTTATACTTATAAGGACATTGTTAAGGGTATTTACTGCAGTTATTTATAGTCGTAGCTTTAAGATAGGTTACTGTAATAAACATTACAAAAATATTTACATGTAGTGAACTTATGCCTCTGGTTAATAATAATTAATAATAATAATAATAATAATAATAATAATAATAATAATAATAATAATAATAATAATAATAATAATAATAATAATAATAATAATAATAATAATAATAATAATAATAATAATAATAATAATAATAATAATAATAATAATAATAATAATAATAATAATAATAATAATAATAATAATAATAATAATAATAATAATAATAATAATAATAATAATAATAATAATAATAATAATAATAATAATAATAATAATAATAATAATAATAATAATAATAATAATAATAATAATAATAATAATAATAATAATAATAATAATAATAATAATAATAATAATAATAATAATAATAATAATAATAATAATAATAATAATAATAATAATAATAATAATAATAATAATAATAATAATAATAATAATAATAATAATAATAATAATAATAATAATAATAATAATAATAATAATAATAATAATAATAATAATAATAATAATAATAATAATAATAATAATAATAATAATAATAATAATAATAATAATAATAATAATAATAATAATAATAATAATAATAATAATAATAATAATAATAATAATAATAATAATAATAATAATAATAATAATAATAATAATAATAATAATAATAATAATAATAATAATAATAATAATAATAATAATAATAATAATAATAATAATAATAATAATAATAATAATAATAATAATAATAATAATAATAATAATAATAATAATAATAATAATAATAATAATAATAATAATAATAATAATAATAATAATAATAATAATAATAATAATAATAATAATAATAATAATAATAATAATAATAATAATAATAATAATAATAATAATAATAATAATAATAATAATAATAATAATAATAATAATAATAATAATAATAATAATAATAATAATAATAATAATAATAATAATAATAATAATAATAATAATAATAATAATAATAATAATAATAATAATAATAATAATAATAATAATAATAATAATAATAATAATAATAATAATAATAATAATAATAATAATAATAATAATAATAATAATAATAATAATAATAATAATAATAATAATAATAATAATAATAATAATAATAATAATAATAATAATAATAATAATAATAATAATAATAATAATAATAATAATCATAATAATCATAATAATCATAATAATCATAATAATCATAATAATCATAATAATCATAATAATCATAATAATCATAATAATCATAATAATCATAATAATCATAATAATCATAATAATCATAATAATCATAATAATCATAATAATCATAATAATCATAATAATCATAATAATCATAATAATCATAATAATCATAATAATCATAATAATCATAATAATCATAATAATCATAATAATCATAATAATCATAATAATCATAATAATCATAATAATAATCATAATAATAATCATAATAATCATAATCATAATAATAATCATAATCATCATAATCATAATCATCATAATCATAATAATCATAATCATAATAATCATAATCATAATAATAATCATAATAATAATCATAATAATCATAATAATCATAATCATAATAATCATAATAATAATCATAATAATAATAATAATAATAATAATAATAATAATAATAATAATAATAATAATAATAATAATAATAATAATAATAATAATAATAATAATAATAATAATAATAATAATAATAATAATAATAATAATAATAATAATAATAATAATAATAATAATAATAATAATAATAATAATAATAATAATAATAATAATAATAATAATAATAATAATAATAATAATAATAATAATAATAATAATAATAATAATAATAATAATAATAATAATAATAATAATAATAATAATAATAATAATAATAATAATAATAATAATAATAATAATAATAATAATAATAATAATAATAATAATAATAATAATAATAATAATAATAATAATAATAATAATAATAATAATAATAATAATAATAATAATAATAATAATAATAATAATAATAATAATAATAATAATAATAATAATAATAATAATAATAATAATAATAATAATAATAATAATAATAATAATAATAATAATAATAATAATAATCATAATAATAATAATCATAATAATAATCATAATAATAATCATAATAATAATAATAATAATCATAATAATAATAATCATAATAATAATAATAATAATCATAATAATAATAATCATAATAATAATAATTTATGACGAAAAGTCATAAATTGAAACTTTGTAATAAATATATTAATTGCGGATTGGCAACGCTGGAATGATATGTCAATTAGCCGTAGTTCGTGCATGGTTAAACAGATTGTCAATATCGCACACATTTCATTGGATATATGATATCGTTTGTTTAGTATCTACCACTACTTTCAAAAGGAGTATCGTTTAAATTAGGTTTTAACAGAGAAAATGCAATGCTGACATATTATGAATTGGTTTTCAAACTTATTTGATTCTCTATATCACGTTAATGTTTAGTCCAGTGACGAATATGGTATACACATTAATGGACTAAGTACCTTTACAGCCGAGAACTCGTTTTCAGCCCTCTTCAATTATAAATGAATAAAGCAGCAACATAAAATTAATAACATAATAAAAACATTCCGATACCACTACTTTAACAAAATTATAAGGAATCATTAAAATTATCAACACATGGTGTAAACTGTACACATATAATCGGCTTATTCCGAATTCATACTGCAATTGACTTTTATGTGTATTAGTCTTTGGAACCAGCTACATGATTGTGAAGAAGATATAACTCAAGGTAAAATATCCGATCCATGTGGAACACGACCACGGGTATCTTTATGTATACGAATAGATATCATAAATGGAGAGGGATCTTAGCAATAAACCTCTAAGAGAAAGAACTGAAACCGGGGAGTACGAATGGTAGCCATATATGATGGGGACAGAAAATCATATCCGAGCACCTACCATTTTAGAATTGAATATCTTGGTCTCACCAACATGCTAGAGTTAGTTGCGCACGAGTCGGGATGAAACCTGGAATTTTTCGGTGGTGTGAATCCTTCATATGGCTTTCTTCGAGTGGGAATTAAAGCAGATTTACAGCACATTAAGGAACGTGGAGAGTAATAAAGATTCTTTTTAGCAAAATCAAGCGGACATTCATGCTTTAGAGAACTTGACGCTGGGAACCTTAGCATTTATAGGGCGTCTATGCATAAAAGTTCAACCCTCAATCCTTGGATAGCTAGAGCAGACGGTTTCATATCAGAGACATACTCTTGCCGTTGTAACATGTGATGCTCGCATTCACGAGATGTACGCTTTTATTCCCATCGGGCCGACAATTCTAATAAATGTTTAAAAGCATGATGGACCGCAAATTTGCCTCTTTTCCTGTCACCACCCTTTTATTTCATTTGTTTTGCCTCATATGTTTAGGGTGGCAGGATTTGACGACTGCAATTAGTGCATTTCGTCAAGAAGGTGAAATTGTACTTCACCCTGATGTTTGGAAGACCAAGTGGGACCGCTTCCTGGAACCGGCTCGTTTCGTCCCCTCACTCTCAGGATCGCTGGCATTCGTGTTTTATATCTGGAAAAGGTGGGGATTCTGTCCTTATTAACTTGCATTGTTAGCCGTATCTGATCGCCCTTCGGGTCTTCCTTTATACCTTCCACCCAAGGTGTCGGTCTGGATGCTTCAGTTGCTTAGGCACTAACCTCCAAATCCCGATTTCATGGGTTTAAACCTCGCCCAGACCTGAAACCTTATAAGTGTGCTTGAAAGTGACATCACCTTAGTAGTAGATATACTGGCTAGTAAAGGAACTCTTGTGGGATTAAATTCCGGTATACCTGAGGTGATTCGAGCAGTTCATAGCGTTGTTAACAAATATTTATATTTCTACTTACTTCATATTTCCTTCCGTTAGTCACATATTCTTACTTTTCTTTCGTCAACGTCACTATGTGATATGGCATCACATTCAGTGATGGTGATAATGGCAGTTACAGGCTGCGCTCCGAGAAGCATTTCTTTGGCGTTATGAGCTTGGAACGGATGCCTAAAAGAGTATAATTTATAGTTCTTTTCTTTTGTGGGATTGCATTGGATATAATATTTTAGAACATTTTCTAACTGTGTGCACAATTTCTGAAAACCTTATTAATTGTCATATCCACTTGTATCAATTTCTAGGAAGACAGTTTAAAACATCTCCATATAAACATGGAAATCCTTCTTTTAAAGATACCATAATTGCTTCTTTGGACCTTTTACTCGCTTCTTCGTTTCTGAAAGTCCCCAAAGAACAGTCAGATGACACAAATTAATACAGAAGGGGTTAAATATAGGTATGGTTGCTTTTCTGAGGCTTTGCATCTGAAATGCGCTTATTGACATGTTATGCTACAAAGAGATGACAATAAAGAGTAAGATTAGGTAACACTTTTTTAAGTTTTATAGCTATAACTGAAAATAAGGATTTTGTAGTTATGGGGTTTTTGAATTTGCCTATTATTTATGTCAAGTTATAACATGTAGTTGTACATTGATCTGGCCAAATTTGGTAACGGTGTAATTATCTACATAAGGAATATAAAATGCCGTGCAGTTAGTTCTTTTTCGATTAAGACAGCTCAAAAAAATTCATTTATACAGTATTTCGTTTTGTGTATATATACCGAAAGGTGTTAAATTGTAGCAAGTTTTGTCAAAATCATCCCAAAATTAGTCTTTCACGACATTGCCGAGAGAAACCACAAGGAAATTTAGTTATGCAAACACACTGAAACTTCTCCTGTCGGACAACTCAGTTTTAAAGAATTTTAAATCTCCCTCATGATTTAATTTGGCTGAAATTTTTAGATACCTACTAATTTTGCCGTAACGTGCCTAAAAGTACGGTCTGATGTTGAAATTCAAAGTAGCAGGATTAATATTCGGTAATATGAAAATTGTAAATTCCGTTATGGCTCCTGAGCTTCAGTATTTCTGTTAGTAGTACTTTCAAATGATGAACGAATTACCAAAATAGTTTAAAATGATTTAAATGTTCTTTATACATTACAACCCGCACAAACACTCACACACATGCACACTCGCACATACTCAAAATATTAAAACGATGTTGACACTAAATATTTGTCTAGTAACTAGTAATACCATTAAGCTGCTATATCGAAACTGTCCTCCATGTTTTCATATGAATCTTTTCGTGCATGTTGAAATTACTGGATTAGGTAAGTAGAATTTCACAAAGAAACTTTATCTTCCCGTCTTGTCATTCAATCATCTTTGTAGGGTAAACTCCTGACGGCGTAACCGCCACGCAAGTAGCCGAGTGCGTAATAAATTAACAATCAATAGGACTGTACTAACATGGGCAACTTGATAAACACGCAACATATGAAGAAAACGGGCGCCGAAATGAGCTAGGCTGCAATGCGCACACAAGCAGCTTGCTTCACAACATACTTCCTGCCCTAAGTCAGCGTTTGACTTAGAGAAATAATTTTGATTGCTGGATAACTGCTTGAGTCATTCCAGGGAAAAGAAAAAGGTTTCACTTTGTAGTCACTGAAAATACTATATCTGAACGAGATGGGCGTATATACCTGCATAATCTAGAAACCTATATTTAATTTTTATCTCATTAATGCTTTTCGGTCTACATTCTAATCAGAGGGGACGCTATTACCAAATATCATACATTTTATGATGTCTGCGATGTAAAGTGAAAGATAAGTTTTGTTCTCGGAGCTACTTTACCAGGCTTAGGTCAGTTTCACTTTAGCTTCCAAAAAGAGATGTCTATTGTAATCTTAACAACGTTATGACGTTATTTGAAATTTTCTTTAGGTGATGTAGCATAAGTAGTACCGAGAGACACATAAACATTCTAACCGGCTGTGCCGCATTGTGCCCGCCTGCGACCTCGGCGCACGTCGCCGTCTGCCGCTATCATAGAAAGGCGCGGATGAAAACATGCAACGTTTTTAAGATTACTTTTAAACGCTTTAGTTAACGTAACGTAACCCATGGCGTAACAGCCCCAAGTGGTCCTGAGCTTACCAACCCCACTGCTGGCCTCACGCCCACTTGCACACGGCAGTGGTGAGCGATCATCCAAACTATACGGGCAGGAGATCTGGTCAGCATCTCGGCAGCCCCCAGCCGGAGCGTTGGTTTTCGTGATCAGGGCCGCTTACCTAGCGTAAGCTCCTCACTTTCCTCACGATGCTCAGTGGGCTCTGGTCCTATACCCGGGACCTAAAATCCCCACCTCATGGGTGGGATCGAACCCGGGCCGCTTTCCGTGGCCAGGGACCAAGACATGCTGCCTTAGTCCGCTACGCCACGGCGCAGGACAAAAAGGCTTTACCTACTGATGTTATAGAGCTTAAACCGGCCACCGCCGTTGGCCATACATGTTTGGCACCTCTTTAGGAAGTATCCAGCTGAGCTGACGTGAAATGCTGCCAATTTCCTGCCGGATATTTTCTTTAAATTCTTCTAGATTGTGCGGGTTTGTCATGTACACGTTATGCTTTAAGTATCCGAATCGCATGGGATTTGGTAGGATGACTGAGAGGGCCACAAATGACTACTAGTTAATCCGTTTTGTAAAACATTTCCAGTCGTTTTCAACGAAAAATTGGCCGCATGAACTGCTTCAGTGTTTTGTTAAAGAAAAGTCAATATCACGCTCCCTGTATGTTAATTCACTAAACGAAGGGGGAAGGTGTATTCACATGCGTTCGGGCGTCAACTATAGACTCGAAAAAAATCGGCCTATAACACTTTCTCCACTAATGGAAAAATGCCGCCATTACTTCTCAACGTGAACTACGCTACCGACTGATACAGAGTGGCGCACGAAATGTTATACATTGAAAATTGTTGACATAACTTTTAATAAACAAAGCATGCCAATATTATCTTTTTTACATTAATCATCAGAATATGTATGCTCAGTGAGCGTGCAGTACATGTTCAATATGTCCACCTTGTTCACGTACCACCTCTTCGAGACGAAATGTGACGTTTCCGAACACTCTACGACACATGTCTTCAGTTATTCCCTGGAAAAAGTTTGTGATAGCCGCTCGCAGTTGCATTACAGTGCGTGGTTTGTTGTCTCCTTCAAATATCTCCATAAGAAATAATCACAGACATTAATATCCCGGCTGTGTGGCGGCCATATTGAACCGCCCTGAGAACGTTCATGATATCAATGGCACATCACACGGAGCCCGAAATGTTGATGCAGGAAATCCTGAATAACGTTTGTTGCATGTGGACCAGCTCCATCTTGCATAAACCATTGAGTCTCATTGGTAATAAAGTTGCAGAAGAAAATTGTTCTGCAACGCGTCCAAGTAGCGCGCACTATTAACTGTGCCGTGGAAAAAGATTGGCCCATTGATTCCATGGTTGGATATGGCAAACCATACACTAAATTTTTCTCCGTAATTTTCAGTATCGTGTAGAACACCAGGAGGCTCTCGTACCCACAATCTGATATTCTGCCTATTGAGGCTATCGTTCAAATGAATGTAAACCTCATTAGAATACCATCATCATTTGCAAGAGCCGAAGTCGCAAACTGTAATCGCCCTACCTTGTCATGTTCCGTCAATTTGTGTAATCCTGTCATTTTGTATAGAAATAATTTCACTTCAGCATGAAGTATTATTTGAAGCGAACGACGTGAGATGCCCATTTCGGCCGAAGCTTGTCTCGTGGATTTCCTTTGACTTCGTGCCAAAGCCACCCTCACAGCCCCGCTATTCTCTAGAGTACGGATTGTGTTTTGAGGACGCTTTTGCTCTAAGATATGGCCGTCAGTTTCAAATTGTGTGGTTAGTCTATACACTGTCTGTCTGCAGGGGGCCCACCTCGTACAAAAATGAACACGAAAACGTCGTTATGCCTTCGTTTCCGCGTAAAAGAAGACAGTTTTCACTTTTTGTTCCAGCGTCAACCGGACTTTGTCCACCGTTTTACTAAACTGAAACGGTGGAATCACGCGTGTGCGATATTGACAATCTGTTGAACCATACACGAACTACGGCTAATGACACATCATTCCAGCGTTGCCAACCCGAAATTAACATATTCATTACACGGTTTCAATTTATGATTTTCGTGCACCAGCCTGTCGTTTCTTAAAGATTTGCTTAACATTTATGGACAACGCCGGTGGCCAGCTTCAGCATCTACTTTAATAACATAGGTAAGTAAAGCCTTTAAAAATAGTTTTAAAAATGTTACATGGTTTCATCCACGCCTTTCTATGACAGCCGAATACAGCAACAGGTCCCGAGAGCGCGGACCGGCAAAACACCGCGCAGCCTGTTAAGATGCCTTTAGGTCTCGCAGGAGACTATACTCAAAATATCAGCTGCCAGTTTCTACTGCAAATGTTGTTATAGACGCTGAAATTCTTCAACATATTGTAACTTAGTATGGCACGCAGATGTAACCCAGGCGACCGCTAAGTGAGACTTGTAGTGGGCAACACGGCACATTTTTTCTCCGGGATCCCCGGTTTCTCCCGCCATCTCATTCCACTGGTACTCCATCTTCATCTCATGTATTCAGTGTCACCGCCTGCGGTGCCGTATGTAGTAAAAGTGGGCGTTAAGCACTACACATTTCATTTACGCAGATGTACTTCCTTGTACGTGCGGATTTGCAGTAACTCAACAGAAAACGAACCCCCTCGCGACACAGTAACTCGTAATCTGAGGTCTGTCCCCAAAATACAGGCAATATTCCACTAATAATTTAGGGCTATACAGTCATGATAGTCAATAATAGATTTGTTGGTTTTTTGTTGAAATTTTCAGTTAAAACTGTTAGCTGATGTTTTGTATATGGCCTATACTACTACGTCCTTTCTGTCAGGAATTTCAGGGATGCTTTTGCACGAGGAATCTAATACCTTCCTGACAAAAAGAGCTTTTGAACTGGAGCGGTTAGCTTTAGAACGCACATAAGGTTGTTTTGTTTACCTGGTTGCTATAGTCTAAATTTCATTGGGCAGCTTTTTTGTTCAGTTCAAGCGATAATGAAATTCCTGGAAAGATCTTTAAGATAAATGGACGATGAAATATACCATTTAACAATAAATATTAAACAAAATATTTTTGATGAGAAATACTGACAAAAATAGACCGAGTATGCACGACTTACAGACTACAAAGTATGTCACGCATCCACAAAATTGCTTATAGCCCATGTGTGTACTTACCAATTTGAGAACTGATTTTGATCAAATGGGAAATTAACTCTGAACTACTCCATAAGGAATAATCCTGTTGTGCTGATTTCGAGTATTAAAACCCTTCCTTAGTGACATAATTGTTCTTTTTCTCTCATTTAGAATAAATATAAGGAATGTTTTAAACATGCACACATTATCACTGATTACACGAAATGCTGCTTTTTCCAATAAGCAAGGGCAAAGATATATTTCTATATTAAATTGTATCCATCATAGTTCATACAAAAATATATCAATGTCTCGAGTGCAGAAACTGTAATTGGAAAGCACTTCCAATACTAGAATTGTAACTCCTAAGCGAATTACTTTCTGTGGAAGCATTGTCCTGAAAATAAAAATCCTAATGCGTTACATACATTCCTATGACTTTCTTTAACCATTATTGAAGAACTGCTCTCCCCAAAGCTTATTTTGTTTATCTGCTTCATGCTAATCAAAATAAATATTTGTAGAAATGGTTTCGTTTCACAGTTTCTGTAGGTATAATTTTGATCAAAATTGTTGGAAATTTTTTTGAGAAAGTTAAAAATTTTTATTATTCATGCATGTAGAGACTAGTATCAGTGGTGAGGATTTTCTTGAAATTCACGTTACATCTTTGGAGGGTTCTGAACTTAAACATGAAGTTTGGTATGTAAAATAGTTTCCGTCTTTGAATTCATAGACGCACACACGTACGCACGCGTACGTACACACGCGCGCGCAGATATGAATATATTATTAAAATGCCTTCATTTGTTAGTTGTGGGTGGATACAATACTTCCTGTACTTTCCTATTGGTAAATGAAAAGGAGAGATAATAAGTAACCTTCTTTCAAAATCCGCCAAAAACGAAAAAGTCGAAAGTCTACTGTCTGTGCACATATGCATTCTTAAAGTGCAGTGCAGAGGTGTGAAAATTATTTCACTTATAGCAGGATTTTATTTATTTATTTCCTGATGCTGTGTCTGAAACATTTTGAAGTCCAATAAAATGCTTATAGAATTATCCACCATCAGAACTTTATTAGACTATTTCATTTCACAGAATGAACCATTTATTATTATGTACTACTAGATTGAAATATTTTTTCATCCTGTAAAATATATTTCCTAAAATGAATTTTACAGTCATTATTCAGCGCAATATTTTCTGTGAAAATTCAAGATAATAGCTTCAAATTAAGAAGCCGATTGTTAATTACCTGTATATTGTTTCCTAAATCAACGTTTTAATATATTTTGAAACGCTTATTCACCAAGAAAAATTACTAATACAATGTTGCTGTCGAGTTAACATTGGTGTTCACAGTGGCTAATATGTTTCACATAAAGTTTCTATTTTATTTTAGCTCCTTATAAATTATTTTCAAACTCCAAAAATGCAATCAATTTTACAGTAAAAAATTATTTGAATATCTTAAATTACATTCCTGGTAGTCACATTTATTCAGCTATTCAAGTAGTTTGAAACGGAAATTTTAACAGCCTTTTAGTTATTTAGAAACGTAAGTAAATGTGATCTGCAGGGTGCATTACATGGGTTCATTAGCGAGACAATTCTGAACTGAACTATATGGCAAGGTTGCATCATGTGATGAGAGATGTGCAAATATTTTATGAGAGATAGAAAGAGAGAAATGGAGAGGCATGTGAAGAAAGTGAAGAAGTACTATTAGCAGGGCTGTTTGCTATAAGTTTGAGTGTAGAACAATGTCCTTTATGTGAACAAGGAGACACACAAATAGTTTGAGTTCTAGAGTATAAAGAAACACAAACAAAAGGAACTGATCCATGTGGTTATTCAACTACACAGTGAATGGATAAATAAAGGAATGTAGAAAAAACACGATTATATTAGAGAATATGGAAAATGTGCCATTAAACCAAGGGGGAAAGTATCAGAAACTACAGAAAACAGCTACAGAAAACTGTAGCTGAAAAGCGTCTTGCACCGGGGTGTCATACTTTCGTTCGCTGCCACGGAAAGCGCCCGGGATGGATCCCACCCCTGGGCAGTTCGGATTTTGAGTTCAGCATCGTGAGGAAATTTTACGGAATTTATTTCGAGCATGCACTATTAATGTTCAAGTTAAGTAATTTACAATGGATATAAGTAAATGCTATATATTCTTCATGTCAGAAGGTCTTGACAGGTGAGAAAATTAAAGTCCTTGGAATGTAACAAACGAAAATAATTGTTTTAGGAATGTCGAGTGAAGTTAGACTGATTGCGTTCATTTACAGTTAGTTATGTAGTACATATGACCAAATACCATGTATATGAAAATAAGACTCAAACCATTGAAAATAAACGATTTTAAGACGACATATGTCATAGGAAAGCACTCAAAAGCAAAAAGAAGGTATTAATGGTAACATATCTGCGCTATTACAAGAACTAGATGTAAGCAATCAAGAAATTAATAATATATTATACCGAACGTAATGAGTTGTAGACCGCTTAAACATGAAACAGCAGTTTAGAACTAGTAGCATTGTAAGTTTTCTTATTTACAAGCAATATACATTGCTGTCACATCTCTAATAACCAGGGGCGGCCGGTGAGGTATTGTATTGATGGTGCCGTAAATAAATAAGGGTTATTAAAATATAAATATGTGCACCAATTACGAACGATTTAGGTAATCTTATCAATAATCCAGCCCATTTTATAGTATACTGTACCATACAGAACGTACAGGGAAACAGAAATAGATATTTATTACATCCATACCCTTGTTACGCACAGGTGTAACGAGTACAGTAACAGTTTGATAATACAGTTCATGGAGAATGTGATACGAAGCGTTCGTGTACGATTTCGTGATAGAGAGACAGTTATTGTTATTGCTTTAGCCATAATTTTTCTCGCGCTGAAATCAAACGAAACAAACTCGAGAAATCTTTGTCTCACACTCACAAACACATACGAGCGAGCACACACGCACGCACGCACACACAAGACGCAATTTTTCACTGTAAAATGAGTAATCTGAATTTTTAAAAATTGTTTAATGAAATTACTATCTTTTAAAAATTAAAAGCATTGTACTCGCCGAAAGCAGCAACTCCATGACTTTATGAAGACAGCTTTAAATGGATTAGTAGGAGCGGTATTGAAAATCCATTCGTCGCTCCTTCTTGTTGGCAAATAAATCTATCACCTTTGAATTGAAATTGTCAATTTTGCACACGAACAGCTTTTCACAGGACAGCATTCCTGAGGCACTCAATCGCTCTTCTTTCATTGTGTTTTGTAGAAAAGTTTTAATCCTCTTGAGCATTGAAAGGCACCGCTCAGCTTCTGATGTCGAGATAGGCATAGTGATTAACAGTTTCAAAACTTTAACAGTCTCTTCAAAAGTAGCACAGAGTTCATCCTCTAGAATCAGCGAAAGAAACGGAAGCGCACCGGAAACTGCTCTCAACTCAGGCCTAGCATAGAACACTTGAAGCTCTCCCTTCAACTTTCTTTTCTCCAGAAATGTATATGTGTCCGTAATTTCAAGATATTTGTCTGGCAAATGTGTTACATAATTGTCAAACTGGCTTTCATCAAATAAGTTGGTTGCAATGAGGTGCCCAGTGAACTGAAAACGTGATTTTATTTCACAAAAGATGGCATCACACACCTCCGAAGCATTTTGCTTTTTGTTATTATCATCAACCCTTGCTCTCTTGTAAGGCATTATTTCGTCATTTTCAAAACTAACCTGACTGATGATGGAGTCAATGTCATCTCTGATGTTTTGCATTATTGTTTCAAAGTTATGAATGTCTTGTTTTACCTTGGTTGGTTCAGTTGTCTTCTTTTAAAATTGGTTAAAAAGTATGTCCACATGTGGCATTATCTTATAGAAAAACGATAGCCAGAATATGAAGTCTCTCTCTTGCAGTCTTTGTTTGTATGAACCAGCTTTTTCAATAGTAGAGGGTAATTTTATGTTCTCACTCGTTTCAATTGTTTCCATGACAGTAATAAGCTCCTTCTTGTTTTCATAAATATCCTTTACTACTCGCGAATGGTAATTCCATCATGTGAGAGACACAGGGGGTAAGCTTTTCTGAATTATGCTATGCAACACTTTCGATCTTTGTGGCGAATTTGAAAAGAAAGAATAAATGCCTGAAAGATGTGCAAAGAAGATGCGGGCTTTGCGATTAATTGAGGTTGCAGTAGACATTATAAGGTTTAACTGTTGCGCATAACAATAAATGTAGTGCGCATTTGGGTATTTTCTTTAATTAATTTCTGTACTCCGTTTGACTCACCACCCATAACGTTTGCACCATCGTAACTCTGAGCTATTAGTTTTGCTCGTTCATCTCCAATTAAGGGTTCGATTTCTTTCAGAATACACTCCGAGATAGACTGAGCATTCTGACCTTCTAGATTAACAAAATTCCAAAATCCTTCAACGGGGGTTCCATAAACACTGTATCGCAAAACAATAACCAACTGAAATTCGCAAGACACATCAGTGGTTTCATCCGCAATTATTGCAACATAATCCGCACGCTTTATTTCTTTGCGAACTTCCTCGTGATACACTTCCAACATGCACTGCAGGAGTTCGTTTTGAATAGTCTTAGAAATGCCTTTGACTACTGATGACTGACTGAGATGCACTTGAAGTTCTTTAGCCAACTCTACACTAAACTGAATGAGCTCACGAAAAAACCCCTTATTTTGAGAGGCGTCAGATTCGTCGTGTCCCCTAAGAGCCAGCTCCTAAGCACCACAGAACCGAATACAGTTCATAAACCTGTTCTTGTCTACTTGTTTGTTATGGGTGTTGACTGTTTGCCTATACTGCGAATCTAATTTGTCCTGAATATTGGTTTTGCCTAGAAATGAAAGACTCAGAACATTGTCCATGTGTCGCTTCGATGTTTCATGCACTTTCATTTTAGACTATAAATGCCCAATATCAGTTATTCCAGTCTTACACCAATGGACATCTCCCCCAAATAACACACAAGGAAAACAAGAAACTGCATTGTTTTCATCACAACCGCAAATCCATTTGTTCTTTTGATAAATATCCGGATTAAACTTACGGCATCGATTTTTTGTTTGCTGCTGCAGATTCAGTTTCGGGAGTGGCCTACCCATTGTTTTTATCTGAATTTTTTCACTTAGAGTCCTGTTACTAAATGAAGTTTTCAGTAATTCACTCACCTTGTTCATGTTCGTAATTTTACTGTGAATTTTAACTTAAAGAAATAACACTGAACACTGTTTTAAAAATCCGTACTCGCGATGAACTACAGCATTACAGGAGCACATACAGAACTACTCTACCATTGCTTTGAAAACATGTGTCCAACGCGCGGGTTTTATGTTCTACCAACAAAACTGCTGCTGTGAAATATGCACATGTTGAAATACTGTCTCTAAATTTTAAAATCTAATACTATATTCACATTAAAACCCAATTAATTTTATTTATAAGGATATCTATGTGTTGTGTTTCTGCAACTGATTTCATTAAGCATTAATTTGCGTTTTGAAGTTCCTCAGAATTAACTTGCATAAGGATGGTGACACTGCATTAAAGGAAGGTAAGCGCGAAATGTATTCTTACCATTGCCTTTCGCTAGGTGGCAGGATCGTGGTTCTCTGAAGTCCCGTGTTTTACTGCACTCTAACGGGCAAAGCGTAAGTTATGCGCCAGAGAAATTCCGGCACTACCTTCTCTGACCTTCTTCCATAAGAGCCGTGTATAAGCAGACATCTTAGCCCCTAGCCCTAACACAGGCGTTTATGGGCGTAGACGGTGCCGTTCTGGAATCGGCACCAAGCTATGGAAAACAACCAAGAGAGAGCGCTGCCGTTCAACGCGCCTATTCAAACAAGGGAGCAACTACTCATAAACAATTCCATTTGCGCAATTCTTATACACTTCTCTTTCTTTCGCTTTCATACAGATGGTGCCATGGCACAGCGGCACTACCTGAGAAGCCGCCCCTGCTAATAACTTAATTTCTTATAAAATAAGACCTGGAGCTTTCCTGGCGACAAATATATTCAAGATATTCTAGGGAAACAAGCCAGGTGAAAACACGATTAGAAATTAACGTTTCGGGAGTATATATCGCTCCCATCATGAAGATATTTATATGAAATGTTATAAACACTTACAAGTATAGATATATACAACTTAATCATCAAATTAATTAGTAAAGTTTCTCTGACGTAATTAGCTTTCTACGCTCACGCCATCTCCTGACCTGGCATTTAATTTACTGCAAACATTCTTTCGTTCAGTGGTGCGAGTATTGGTAGTGTTTTGTCTTTGTCGATTTTTGGGTTAGGTATATCTATGCTTCTATGCATTTCTTATAAATATCGTGATGATGGGAGCAATGCACGCTCCCGAAAAGTTGATTTCTAGTTGCCCTTTCACCTGGCTTATTTTCGCGAGAATATCTTGAATAAAATAATTGTTTGTATTAGTTAATTGATGGAAATTAATCATTTCTCCACACTAGCCGCATATAGGCTAAGATTTTTGATAGAGTAAACATGAAAAATTCAATGCAATGGCCGGGATTCGAACCACGGATCTCCTGTTTTCCGTCCAGTCTCTCTTAACCTTTGAGCTACCATAGCCAACGTGCCTTCCTAACATTAAATTCTCCATTTGACTCATATATTTCCCCGGTAGACCACTAGGGGCTCTCGCATCCGATATACACCGTTTTGTGGCGACTTACCATCATAAGTACTTAAGTCCCAAGCTTCATCATTTAACTTTTATTATTTTAGTTAATTGATGGAAATTAATTATTTCTCCACACTAGCCATATATAGGCTAAGATTTTTGATAGAGTCAACATGAAAAATTCAATGCCATGGGCGGGATTTCCTGGTTGAATTTTTCATGTTGACTCTAATTTTTTGTAGTTTTTTTATCCTAATTCTCTATTTCTGATAAAAGAATCCGGATGAATTAAACAAGTCTTTTGATTATCCTTTCGGGGAACACGCCTGCGGGACGAGTGGATGAAACTACCACTAGCTGGAATTTTTAATTTTACACATAATGGCGCAAGAAACACAATTGAAAAATTTTAGCTGTATTCACATGATAGCCTCTTTTATTTTTTGGCTAATATAACAACATATTTCACTGCAAGACGTTAAGTTCTTAGTACTGTTAGAAATGATTTATATATTTTGAATTTGTTTCTATATATGTATTCCTTTACAGTTATTTACGGAATAAAAACAACATTATTAGAACAAATATGAATACAGCCCTGTTTGTTGTGGAGTATGAGTTCATTTAGATCTTTTATTATTAATGACGGACATGATAGCGATATACTACTTATTACACATTACCTTTTTTGGACATTTAAAATTAATGACAGTCCGTTTCAAGTTCATACCCCTTTATCGCGTGAAGCGTCAACTCCACTATTTTCTGATTCATTATGTCATACTTAGACATTCCTTAACAAACGACGCAGTATACTTAGTCCACGTGATTGCATATAGTCGACAGCAGCAAGGAGGTGGAGATCATAGGACATTTTCTCACAGTTCTAGAGTGTTTCTCAGAAATCTAGAGAACTTTCACTTGCTAAACCGTAACACAGCCGAGAAATGGCTGTGCCGACATAAAGCGGAATGCGATGAATGAGTCAAGTTGCTACTAAGATGGAAAGGCCTCAGCTAAATACCTCTCCACAGAAAGAGGTACGGAGGTGAGGGAGCATCCTATTACACACAGATCTATTTGTTTACAAGGCTGTTGAATACGGATCTTCTCATAAATCTGTATGAGGGGGATTAAAGGAAGTTGGCTTTGAATGTCATCGTCTTTCAGTAAACAGAATATTCACAGAGGTTCACAAAGCTACGTATAAATTTGAAATGCGACCACAGAAATATACTATCACAGGCCCGGTGCGATCTGACGATCTAGTGTGACTAGGAGGTATTCCCCTCGGATCAGCAAGGAAGGGCGTGTTTCTACTTATGAATTTTAGGAATCATTATGGTACTACAAATTCCTAAGAATTTATTTTGTTTTCACTACTTTTATTGACTTCTATTACTGCTACTACTATTGATAAGAAGAAGAAGAAGAAGAAGAAGAAGAAGAAGAAGAAGAAGAAGAAGAAGAAGAAGAAGAAGAAGAAGAAGAAGAAGAAGAAGAAGAACAAGAACAAGAAGAAGAAGAAGAAGAAGAAGAAGAAGAAGAAGAAGAAGAAGAAGAAGAAGAAGAAGAAGAAGAAGAAGAAGAAGAAGAAGAAGAAGAAGAAGAAGAAGAAGAAGAAGAAGAAGAAGAAGAAGAAGAAGAAGAAGAAGAAGAAGAAGAAGAAGAAGAAGAAGAAGAAGAAGAAGAAGAAGAAGAAGAAGAAGAAGAAGAAGAAGAAGAAGAAGAAGAAGAAGAAGAAGAAGAAGAAGAAGAAGAAGAAGAAGAAGAAGAAGAAGAAGAAGAAGAAGAAGAAGAAGAAGAAGAAGAAGAAGAAGAAGAAGAAGAAGAAGAAGAAGAAGAAGAAGAAGAAGAAGAAGAAGAAGAAGAAGAAGAAGAAGAAGGAGGAGGAGGAGGAGGTGAAGAAAAACAAGAAGCAAACCATCGCTTAATATAGTGTTTAATTATGAACACACCCTTTTATGAATAAAGCGGTGGAAATGTGCAAGTAAATAAATAAGAATAAATAAAGAAATTAACAGAGGTTACACTCAGCTATCTGATATCTGTGCAACAAGGTAGGCCTTCGTATTGCTGTAGCTTTCAATGCTTCAGAAATGAAGACCTAATTGGATTGGAATATATGGAGGGGATTCCGCACTTCAACCAGACTGGTCTTTTGTATCTATGCCCCAAGTGGGGCACCTCCGTGAGGGAGGATGTGGTGAGAGGAGACAGAGGGCGGTCGACATCAAGGAGTCACCACAATTTGGAGGGCAGGGTCCCTACACTTTACGAGATAGAAACATCCCGACGGTCCGCGACATTCGTCATCCCACCTCCCGTGGCCTCGAAACACTCACGAAGCCGGATCGATGACCGGAGTCCGCTCCCCGCCCCCAGAGCAGGGGACTCCAGGCAGTCTGGCAGAACCGGCACCCCCCGCCAGCCGCGTTTCTGAATCGGCCCACTAGGCCGGCTAGGCGATCGGAGTCCATCCCGCCTGAGGAGAAAGTGTTCACTCAGAGCATATCATCCTGCCATACACCGCCGAGACTCCCCCGAATATTTTCCAAATGTTACCACCTGTCTTGATGGTTTTGGCAGATAAGCCTATAATTTGTATAGTATCTTCTTGTTAAGGTGACGTCACATAGGATTTTAAGAGCTTTGTATCTATAAAAGTGTTCATGAATTTTGCGAACCTCCGAGCTATATGATAGCAGAGTCTGTATATCCTCATGTCTACCAGATTTACTGGAGTATGGTTCCCTTACTTATATTGTAAAGCTGTTGTCCGTTCCTGACCTACAAAAACAAAATCCTTTAAAATCTGTTCTATGTATCTATACACAAATATAACAAGTCAAATCATATCTGTTACATAAGTAAAGAAATCCCTAATATTTTGCATTAGAACTGCTTTTAAATTGCAGTTCTAGACTTATTTTAAATAAATTTTTATGCATTACTGCTATTCTCAGCCCTTTTTAAAAAAAATATCTATGTATATAGATACATTTTTCTTTTTTTTATTTAGCCGATTTTTCATTATTTCCGTTTGTTTTCTTATCTGTTTTCCTAGTATCACAAATATTCACTATACACATAAACACCGATGCCCAAGGCGGGATTCGAACCCACAGCCCTCTACGTGGTGGAATACTAGAGACATACCCTTTAGCGACCATGGCTACGAGGGCCAGCAGCCATTAGTACTTTTTAGTACAAAAATATCTACGTTTTTGTTTTGATTACAGAAAAAAATATTTCTTCTCCTATTCCAACTTAAATTGACGTTTTCGTGGTTTTGAAAACGTTTCCGTCACTAAAGCACTTCCTACTCAGAGAAAGGGATGAGCTACCGCTGATATTACTGCCTAAGCTGGGGGTGGGGTTTGAGCATAGAGAGGGATGTCGTGAAGTGGAAGTTGCGTCAGAAGTGAGGCGTTGTCTCCGAGACTGAAGTTTGCGATGCCTGCAGCACTTTATTAGGAATGAAAAATCAGGATAAAGGTACATTACGGGAAATTGGATTAACAGGAACAGGGCAACATTCTACAGTGCTTGGAAATAAACAAAATATCAACGCTGCTGGGTGCAGACGCTTGCTTTAGTTTAAGAAATCTAAAATTTCATTCTGCTCTATATAACATTTAATTAATTACTTAATTCACAGTGGTGTGGGATTCCTTTGGAGGCCTTTTGGTGCGGTATGGAAGGATGGTTGTTTAGGGTTATGTGTCAGTGAGCAGAAGTTCTCTTTCTCATCGTCCAGCAGTTGTCGGATTTCTCTGTTTTTCTCACTTGCTATGACTCTCGTTGCGTCGCCTTGTCTCTTCGAGAATACTTAATCACACCACGTTTGAAATATAACTCCGCTATTACCTCCCCATCAGATATTAACATAACACGTCTTCTCCCTTTCTTTGTAAACACCAGGGTGACGCCTTTCACTTAACCCTACTCTTGGCTTCTTTCTTAGATTTGTTTGTCTATCTCCACCCCTTTTCCCTTTGTTCTCTATTTCACACCTATCACATGGTTTACGCTGCATTTTATCGGGAGAGTTTATTTCTACGATTTTACCTTATTGGCCATTTACATTCACTTTCATCTGTGCAGCAGTCACGGGTCCACCCCGTAGAGTTGTATGACACATTGGCATCATAACGGTGCTGCATCCTGCCTCTAAATATTTTCCTTAAAACTCCGCATTGTTTCTGGCTCCGGACTGGCGAAGGAATTTTGGCCTCTATTGTCCTATTGTTTAGGTACCCGGCCTCGTCTGCCCGTTCTAAATTAAGACTACTTTTCCCCTATATTTATTTCTTTTACACGTTATTCCTATTACAATATTCCTTTTGACTTCATTTCTTATATCATATATTCCCGATTGCTTATTAATAATTTCTATTGTTTTATCACCCCTTTCTTACATTCTTCTATTGGAAACCTGTGGCTTCTGCTTCAACTGGCATCCAATTTTGGTAACAATGCATTTTTATAAACACAAATAGGGCCTGCATTGAAAGTTTTGCTATGATATATAAGGTATTTATTCATTTTGTTTGAAATATTTGATGCTTAAAGTAGCACATTTTGAATTACTCAAGACCCCTAAAATAATTATTTTCGTGTCTTCTGCCTGATACTTCATATATATAATATATAATTTTTATATCCGTTGTAACCTAGTATAAATTTAACAGCGCATGACCACAGTAAATTATAATACGATGATAATAGTCTTAGCGATTTATAGAGAGATCACATATAATGGTGGTATTTAAAGGGAAAAATTATTACCTCCTGGGAGAATTATTAGCAGCTTATCTAGGTATATTCCCTGTTTTATTTACAGCAATTTCAATTAGTTTTATATAGCATTTAATTGTAAGGTTTCAATAGAATTGCAGCGTTCGTAAGGCGGCGGTCATAAACAACGCTATGTGAAATAAAAGTGAAATAAGAGTAGGCCGCTCGAAAGGAGGAGTCTCGTCAAAAAGAAAACCCATTAAAGGTTATGCTTTTACACTTGGCACACGTTAAATACAACTAATAGTTTTCTTTATGAAATTACAAATGAGATACTAATTTGAAAACCACGCCCTTTACAGGAGTCGATATACTGTGATCAGGAATAACACGCTTTAACGATTTCAGGTACCCTAAGCATATGACCTAGGAGTGCTGATTATGTTTAAATTTATAAGCACACCAGCCATATCTGAAATACGTTTAATTTAGGTGCAATGCTTATCCAAAGTGCAATAGCACCATATTTTCTACAGGTGTATTAAAACGAATTTACGATATTTGTTAATTCATTATTACTGAAATTCTCGAGGGTGAGCTGATGGTTGTTAATCCCTCTATTCAGCAAGGACAGGATATGACAAATATCATTCTTATACCATTTATGCACGAACGCCGTGGAATCTGGTTGAAGTTAGCCATTTTAATGAATGAATTCCTGTATTTCCTTAAGTGGAACATTGGGCCTTCGAAACCGCGCAAACGTGAGGCCCGTAGGCAACGAGCTGAGGATCTGGTTTCCTGATTAGACAGATTCCGAGATGAGTGATCAGCCCAACGCCAGAAGTGAAAGTACAAGAGAAATGAGGTGATAGGAAATATGATGATGGAGTAATCGTCTGAATGCGGCGGGGGAAACCGGAAGACCCGGAGAAAACCCACCCCAGTTTCCAGCACAAATATCACCTTATGGTCACATGGGATCGAACATTTGGTGGGGTTCAAGCGGTCTAACCACTCAGCCATGGCGTGGCTTGAAGTGATTTACTTTTGTGAAAAATAGTACATTTTATGTATTGATGATGCTTTGAGTGCAGATAACTCGAACCCAATTGCTAGGGAAATCCTATGTCCGGTTGATACACTCTGTTGGCTTTTAGAGTTGTGCTACTTTCTATCAACTTGTTATATTAAGACCACCCTCCAAGGAAATGTCTAAATCTCTTTACTTCGAGGAACTGGACCACTGAACTCTTACCTAACCTCTCCAGAAGGTACACTTTAGAGCTTGGAGCTGTCTTAAAGGGAGTAGTTAACAGGAGAGGTTCGTGGATTTTGGCATTTATTCAAACATCAGCCTACCGGCCTCTGGAAAATTCCAGGAGGAAGGGATGATGCGAAGGACGCGATGGTGATCAGATCCGGAAATAGCCTTGGATATAGGCATGGTACCTAAAGGTATCCAGATAATAAATTTGATGCCAGCGGATTCCCCCAATACGCCTAACCTTCTCAGCAGAAAGGTTCCTCTGAGGGCCCATCCCACAGAGAATGCCATAGCAGACAGTTCTAGAAAGTAAGCCCCGACATTTCGCCCGTAGTCCAGGTATCTGACCTTAGATCCTAAAACATAAGAAAATTAAATCACTCAAGTGGTTATGACGAAAGCGCGTTTTTCTATAATCCAAAAGAGAATTTGCCTTCTAAACAGGGAAAGTCGCAAGAACACCAGATTAATGTAGCAGGATTATTAGGCTCCAAATTCAAGACCACATAAAAGCGATTCTCGCACATTACAGGTAAACATCATTCTAGTGAATAAATAAGTTGCAGAATTCTGAGTTGCCCTTGAAGCGTTAAACGTACAACGAAGCTTTAGTTACCTAATCCACAGCCATTAGTCTTACATTTGTACTTACTTTGTTCATGAAACCACACTTGCAACACAGAAAAATTAATTTTCTGTTTTGTGGTCCACTGTTTTCTCTTCAGTCTCCTACTAATCGACCAAGGTTCTCAATAGAGCCGTGATGGACGGGTACTTTCACCTCATCATTCCTCCTGGGGCCGGAACCCTCTTTCGGAACCCTGTTCCCTTTCGTCCTCAGTAGAAGTCCCGCAATGGCTCTTGAACAGTGACCTTCACACATAGAGCACTCAATGAGCCCAGGCCTAACCTTCCTTCCTCCAACTCGTATACTCAGTGAACTTGTCACTCCTGTTACTTGATGCAGTATGCCATGTAAATTGTTTGTCTCCCCCCAACCCGAGTACAGTTGACTGTAAAGTACTGTGACAGTCATAAGCATAGTAATTGTTAATAAAGAAATGAAAATTATATTAAATTGTTAATGCCAAATTTACTCCTTAACTCGGTGTTAGCAATGGATAGTACATCTTAGCATAATGCAGGAGTAGATGGGCTTCAACGTCAAGTTCTTTAAGAAGATGTATGCGTTCTTGGTTACAAAATCATAATATTCGTTTAATAAAAGTGGCACTAAGACAAAATTGTATGATTTAATTCTAGACAGTAAGCCGGCTCAGAAGAACTTCTTGTTTGACCAGATATTTTGAGGATATAACCATGCAAACTTAAGGCTTTTTCCGTAATATTCGGATCTGAAATATATAGAATTAATATGCGCAGATGCCAAACAATTGTTTGCTTACACAAATGTAGCCTTTAAAATGAAAAAGGAAATGTTGAGCCGCCAATGATTTGAGCAAATTGGAGAAATGGAATGACGAAAGGTATGCCATCATGTAGATGAAGTAAAACAGGAGTATTAGGAAGAGATACACTACTTAAGAAAAAAAATGAAAGAATTATAATTGAAGACAATGGGATGGAAATAGTGATGAGGATGACAGTGATATTGACTCAACAGAGGAAGATATGTCAGGCTTACGAGAATTGAAATACGATTAAAGGAAAAAATTTTTAAATGTTGGTTAAACTGTGTGTAAGTGAAAAACTTTCTGGAACTATAGTATTTAATTTTTTGGTGACAGCACGACTTCCCTGAATAGACATGTGAAATAAACAATCCAGTGATACTTGAAAGGATGAGGTCATTGAAGGCCAGGAAAAACTGGTAAGAGACTCGCAACAAAGGTTTCATTTAAATATTTCAGTTTTCAAGAACGATTAAGCGGCCTATAGTCTCTAGACTAAGATACATAGAGCGGACTGTTATAGTCGCGTGGTGGCTTGTCAGTATGGTGGTGGCTTGCATGTCAAACATGAGCAAACAATGATCGGAACTGGGAGAACAAGTTATTTTTGTTTTTCACGATTGTAAAGTACAGTGTTTAATATGCCCTACTAATATTGAATACATTATGACCTTCTCCATAAGGAGACACTCAATGCGGCTCAAGCTGAAGTATATACCCAGCGAAGGCAAATTGACAGGTAAGGCGTGTGAGAGAGTTTTTGAAGAGTTAAAGGAAACACATGTGGTAAGGACGGCTCAGCTTTACCTCAAACATCAAGTGCTTTGCGTGCTAGCTACAGAATCGCACATTATATTCTAAAACATTGAAACCATTTCCCGGCGGAAAACATTTGCGTATCGCAGCATAAGGGCGTTTCCCATATTAATAGAAGCTTTTGAAGCTATTAGTTTGTGCCGAGTTACTATCCCTAACAGAACTGTTGGCCTGGGCAAAAATTTGGAAATTATTGATTTTAAAAACACAGCACAACTTTCTGTGTTTGTTGGAGGTGCAGAAGCAGAATTATCTATGATGGAGATGTTGTAAAGCGTTTATCCAATGAAAGATCTTACATGCTGTGATTTTAAAGCAGTGATGAAGATAGAAATAAACTTTTGACTTAAGTGGGAAAGGTTGATCTGTGTAAGTACAGATTGGTCTCCAGCAATGGTGGGAACTCAAATAGGTATAATACGACGGTTATGAAAATTCCTTTCTCAAAATGACTTTCCTTACCGTAGTTTCGCAGCCATTATGTAGCGAGAGGCACTATGTGTGAAACAGGCGACATTGAATAAAGTTATGTTTTTCCGTGTTAAAACCCTAAATCTAATCATAGCTCATGCACTGCGACACAGTCAGCTTTAGAATTGTTTGACCGTCTGAGACTCCGAAAACTTGGATTTGTATGTTATTGCCAGGCAAGATGGCTATGCAGAGGCAAAATATTGTAAGGAATATTTGAACTGCCGAAATAAATTCATTTTTCCTAATAACTAAATAGATTGTAGTTCCGGAACTTAAGGATGACAATTTTATTTGTGATTTTGCTTTCCTAAGCAATTTAACCTTTCACCTTAACGATCTTAACCTTAGTTTACAGGTAAACACAATATATTCATACAGTTAGCATACTGTGTGGAAGTATTTATGGAGAAATTTTAATGTGGCAAAGCCAAATTGAACAGAATAAATTCACCATTTTCCATATTTAAAATCGATTATAAAGGGCATAGTGCATAACGCAAAACAAAAATAAATTACTGTATTGGAGAGTCATTAAAAGTGTTCTGAGTGAAATTTGTAGACGTGCAACAGAGTTTCGGATAAATATATTTATTGTGCTCTATTCTTAAGTTCCTTTAGTTTGTAGCCGGACATCGAAACACATGTTTAGAAAGAAAGTAGTAAGGATACCATTCATTATATTTACGCCAATGTCTAACAATGTACACCGTAAAAAATTTCAACACACTTTTCAGATACATTATTGCGTTTATTTTGCGTAATACAGCGGCCACGCCGTGGCTCAGTGGTTAGACCGCTTGGCTCTCAATAAGGCGGCCCGGGTTCGATCCCAGGCGACCGCAAAGTGAGATTTGTGGTGGACAACACCGCGCTGGAGCGGGTTTTTTCCGGGACCTCCGGTTTCCCCCGGCATCTCATACCACTGGTGCTCCATCTTCATCTCATGTACCATCAAGTCACCACCTGCGGTGTAGTATGGAGTAGAAGCGTGCGTTAAACATTACACACATTACGTAATACAGTATAGAAAATATTTAAATGTTTTAGCAGCACAAGGAAAATAATTATCCCTGCATAACTTAGAACTAATTTTGTCAACTTAGAGTTTGGCTTAGGTTATTACAGTGCCAATGCAAGCTGTCTAGCACTATCGTTACGTCCTTCACTCATATTCTCTGGTGTGGATAACTACATATCTTCATGTCCTCTCAGTCATATCTTGTGTTCAAATGTATGAATTTGATTACGTCGCATAAGAGTATCATTCAAATCCCAAATAACCACCTCCGCGACGCACGTCACCTGCTTGTTTGCCTGCCAGGTTGAAGGAAAATGGAAGGGGTTATTGTTGGGATGAAAGATTTTGTACTTCGGTGCTAATTTTGCCGGCATTGACATAAAACTAAGCCTTGTCTGAAGATCAGGTTTTCCAGTATCAATATTTCTGAAAATCTTTTAGATCTTTAGGAGTTCTTACCTCTAAAATTGCAATTTACTTGACATCTTATTGTTCATAAGTATGAATCATAGATTTAATCCCTGTGAATGTAAACAGATCCAAAATTTCTCCTTTTCAGGGAAATGGAACGTCCATTTGAACAGCTTTGCCGAGATTTCCTCAACCTCGCTTCTTAGAGTTATATGCGAGATGTTTAACCGTTGATCTTTAAATTACCTTCATCAGAAAATAGAACCTTTCTCCCCTCTTCCAACTTCAGCTTGTGATGTTTCTAAGCTATGTCAATCAATTTTTATTTTCACAGCACTAACCTGCTGCTTTCTGATCAGCTTTCCAGATTTACTTCCAACTCCTAGAAATCACCTACGCAGAGTTGAAACACTGACTTTTACACCTGGCGCTCCAAACCATTTTGTAAATTAGAACTGGTGTTTTCAGGAACTACTTCCTGCTTCTAATTATTTAGCTTTGAGCTTTTCTTAATTTTCGGACGCAAATCTTGTTCTTTGAGACAAAACTGAATCAAGATACGTTTTACAACAAAGGACACCATCAGCCGCACTGAAATATAAATGACGTGCAGATGCTATTTTATCTGAATTACAGCATTAAATCAATAGTGATTTTATGATTTCGCTTCTCTTCTTATATGTGATGCCAATATACTTGCTAAACAAAATATACTGTAGCAATAAACACAAACAAATTGCATAACCACTATGAGAACTAATGAGGATCTTATCTGCAATTGACTGCCTCAGTATAATCGATAAAGTGGTGTAAAATTCGAAGGAAAGGGTTATTAGCCTTTGAGACCATATTTCATCTCAGATATAAGTTCATTTTATGTGATTTATTATATTGGTCATATTCACTTAGATTTATACATTATTGCAATTTTGTAATCCCGGAAATGTGGATTTATGTGCAGAAAATATTCATATTTATTAAACTCTTCTGGTTCCTTTGTTTACGAAAGCTTAAATATATTTTGAAGCTATAAGGCAAAATATTTCCAGCGCCCAGCGAAAAATGTGTTTGTACTTCGTGGAGGGGTAAGAGTATTTTGTGCTAGGTTATGTGTTCTGGATACGTGACCTGGAATAGGAGTCGAAAGAAATATCACAAACTTAGAAAAAAATCCCTTGACAGGTGATATGGGAAGTCATGTTGACGTACTGAAACCAGTGAAGGAAAATTAAAATGATGTCGAAGTAGGCCGACGCGTTCAAAAGGGGGAAACAGTCAATCAGGGAAAAACGCATGGAACTTAGGCGCGTGGTAGATCTTATATACCCGGTGAATCAACTGCCACCATTTACTTTTTAATTGATGCAACCTGCTAAGTGACATATGTGACTTATGCCTTTCTTGAATGCATCGTAATTGATGATTTGCAGAGCAGTTTTTAGAGAAAGAATAGATAACTCATTGCATAAATGTTGTATGGAACAGAAATCAATCACTACGGATGTCGATTACAAAAAGATCATACCCAGTCACAGAGCTCCATTAGCAATTTTAGGTGAGTTTACAAACTTTTATTCATTAGCGTACATTCACACACACACACACACACACACACACACACACACACACACACACACACACACACACACACACACACACACACACACACACACACACACACACATTTAAATACGCCCCTGAAGGAGCAGACTATCACATACATCACTTGGCAATATCTTTGGAACAGAAAATGGCAGATCTACACAATGGGGGCAATTGAACTTAAATCTTCAGCCAACACGTGTTTTCGTTGTACAGCCATGTCAAAAAATGCTAAGAATTAGTTATATATTTTCGCTTTTGTCACAAATTATGGCAGTAATTCCAATGGCAGATGCAGTAGAGAAACCTTAGCTGCCACTGTACCGTTGGCTCAATGATATTATCTAGGTTACCTCAGCGCTCTGCCACTACAATTTGGGTTCAAATTCTTAGAGTTCAGTTTAAAAATGTTATTACCCTTTTTTTATCTCTTGTGGCCTAAAATTTGATATTGTGATACGAATAACGTTTTCAAAGCATTATACGTGTTAATAAAATACAATAATCGCCATATTTTCCACTGGCAGGGAGATAAGCATTTATAGTTCGTAGTAGACATTTCATTATGTCGGTATTATGCTTGACCTATTCACCTAAGTATCAAACGCTTCACAAAATTAAGTGGCTTTAACTAATGGCGTCGGCGCCAATGTTTGGCGTAAATGAACGCTTCATTATCTAGGTATTCAATATTTGAACATTTCAAACTTTGGGTAGATAATACATTTTTCTGTTTAACCGAGAACTTAACATGTTCACAACTCCATTGTCAGCAGAAGTAAAACATAATATTTAAGCATGAAACAAAAACTGTTTGATTTAATGTCATTGGTATGTTCTTAAAAAGTGAAAGCTAACTACGTAACATGGTTTATAACACTAGATACGGTACAGATTCTAAATGGTCACAAAGCTAATGATCCCTAATTATCGGATTATCATTCTTGTGTCTTCGGCTCACAAGAAAACCAATGGCAACAATAAATAAATTAATAACTAAAATACAGACAATAAAGCCTAGGAGAAAGGAAAAAAAATAAACAACAGAGTGACAGCGTTTCCAACCCATCCCTTGCATCACCATTTGTCCCACAGCTAACCATCTTGGCCAGCTACCACGTTTTCTATGCCGTTCGTTGGGAAAGCATTCGTGTACGACCTCGCCATATAATATGCATGAAAAATCGTCGTTTATTTAAGATTTTCGCAGCTTCTTGGTCCTCATTCAAGGCGATAAGTATTATGCTGTGTGCGTGTATTATCGAATAGAAGCGCAGAGCTGCAATAACGGCTTTTGCGCTAAAATGGTCACATTAGACTATAAACTGCGGATTACATAGATAAGAATAAATAGGGACAGCTGACTCACCTGGTATAAACAATGAAAAATCGAAATCAAAGACCAGTTCCCAGTTTCTAGTCGCCAGCCGTGAGTCGCATTAGTTATGGCCAGTACTGTTTGCCCAGCACAAAAAGGCAAGAAAAGAACGAAGGGAGAGGCGTTTGAACTGTTTATCTGCTCTGTTAGTGGATTTGTTTACTAGGAAATGAGAATGGGAGTGCATGTGAGTCACCCATGTTGCCATATCTAATCTCGTTGCAGTAACTACAGTGATAGGTATTATGTATGGATGAGTTGTGTGACAACACTTGTGTATTGTAAACAAACCTAACATCCTTGTTATACTCGGAAGGATAGTTTAAACAAAAGTGATTACATTACACATTCCACCAGGGCTTACAGAAACGCACGTGAGATGTATATTCGCGGGAAAATTTTATAATAATGTTGTACGAAAGGTCCGCTAGCCGAAGCTTAATTCCGGCTACAGTTAATAGGAACCCCTAAAACACAGAAAAGCATTGCGCTTAATTTCTTTAGATCAGCTGCTTATAGAAAATAGTAACCAGAATATTTCAGTTCCTCGAAACCAAAGTGCAAGTGTGAACATTAGAATATTTGCCAGGAACATGTTTTACTTCGGTGTGTGTTAAATAAAAAGGGAGCAACCAAATTGAAATAGAAGTTACACTGACAAGATTAACGTCATTATCACCAGTTCCTATTTCCTTGACCTGACATCTCCGTTACCACTTGCCTACCATATCTCCACTGAGATAATCCTAGCCAGGGTAAATAATACTATAGACACAGTCAAAGCAGAATTACACAGGCAGTCATTCGGACCAAAAGAGACGCCAAGAACGTCTTTCGAACCAGAGACACCGACTTGTCAAGCCAGCCTGCAGGTACGACCGTGTGTCACAGATAATTTCTGGAGTATCCCGCCACCTGAATTGCCATTATAAAAAGGCAGAGGTATTTCCAAGCATTAATAACAAAACGGATGGAAACAAAGTTTAAATGCAGAGACATCACCTCTGCACACCATTTGATGCATTTGCAAACAGGAATTAAATCTAAAATAAGACCTGAAGCTTTCCTGACTACGAATATGCTCACTTTCTTCTCGGGCAACAAGCGAGGTGAAAAGACGATTAGATATCGACGTTTCGGGAGTGTGCATTGCTCCCATCACCAAGATATTTATAAAATGTTATAACCACAACTGGTGTTATATCCAGTATTTCATTTGTGGCTATAACGTTTTATAAATATATTGATGATGGGAGCGATGCACACTCCCGAAACGTCGATATGTAATCGTCTTTTCACCTCGCTTGTTGCCCGAGAAGAAAGTGAGCAATTAAATCAGTTACATCTGCCAATTAGTGATACTTTGCTACTCTTGTGTACGTTATTTCTAATTATATCGGTTTGAGAGTCTATAACTTAGAGTCCACAGGATAGGAATTTTCATGCTCACTTATAAAATTTAATGTATCTGCTTGTTCATATTAACTCCAAGAAGACTGTACTCCCATATGGTTCATGCTATTCACTCAAAGTAATATTTCTTCTTCTACTCTCTGACAGACTTTTAATAGCTATACCTAAGATTTTCTTAAGAAAATGTAAACTCTGCGAATACAAATGCACGAGCACGTCAGATAAAACGATAAAGTACTCCTTTTCTGAAACATTTATTGTCTACGACTCATTTTTTCACATGCCAGCAAATGAAATTCAGATATGTGTTAGGCGTGATTACGCTCACACTATCGAGTGCACGAAAACGTGCAAATGCTTAATTGGTTTCTAAAGTGTTTTTATTTAAGAATGGTGGAAACTCCTCTCCATCACTGTTCTAGAAACTGAGGTCAATCTCTCAATACTATGAATTCTAGTCCGAAATAAACTCATTGGCCTATAAAAACAGTTCAGTCCTAGGTGAGCGGTGGAAGGTAAGGAGTACGGACACATTTCATCAGAGTGGCTGGAACCCAAGTTTTACAACGATGATCCGCACCTGGCCTTGGATGCATTAATCGGATATAGTGTGATATCAAAGGTCTGTACTTAAATATTAATTGATGAACAAGTTCAGGCTCAGATTCAAGAGCGAAGGATAAGAGGCTGTAAACCATACTTTAAGTAGAATTCTAGAACCAGGTGGAGACTGGTTACGGCAGAAGCTTTTAGTATCTCATTAGCCACATAAATCACAGCGCATTATATCGGCACAATTCCATTTACTTTGATGTACAAACACTAAAAAATTTATATGTTAACACACACACACATACACATTCACTCTCCCGGTTGGTGGTGGTGCATATTTACATAGATAACAAATATTTTGAGTGCATTACACAGATCATAGCGATAGCATCCTCTACCGTCAGCACACACTTTCTCATTTTAATTTTGGGACAGGAAAGATAGTTATAAACTCTACGGCAGCCCCACTGTGGCAACGTCGAGCAGGAATGCGTGCATTTGGTGTAGCGGCGGGAAACAGATTGTTAATACAGATGTAACACCTCACTGGCAAACAGGAGTTCTCTATGCTAATCGATTTGACAGATGCACCTACAAAATTTCTGCCTAGCCACTGATATTAACACCACACTGTCATATTGAAATGTTGAGCCCAACTATGCATACATATGTTTCAGTTTTTTTTTTTTTTCCTACCAAGCCTAGATTAACGAAACTTTTCCCTATGTGATGTTTAAAATTAAGTGTGATGGTAGTGTTGTTTCGATTAAAGTAAGAGATATTTAGAAAACCAATCCGCTAAACAACAAAGTTGTTAAATTTGTGGTGCATTATTAAAAAAAGATACACTACTTAAATTTTACAGGATATAGACTATGACTCCTAATGAACTAATCTACTTTTATCAAATATGTTTGTTTATCGGTGTCGTCAAATATTTCAGTCAAGGCCCCCAATGTGGACATAGCAGTTAAAGAGGGTGTATAAATTAACCCAAAAGCAATGGTTTGTGTATTAAGGAAGATATTACCTTCTTCATTGTACAATCTTTTGATGAAAAGGTATCATAATTAATTATTAAACAAGTAACAAGCTATATTATTAACATCAATGAAGATCTAAAATGTACTTATATGTTATGTTTATCATTCTAATATTTAGTTCAGTTATCTTCAAAAGCTTGGAAGACAATAGCTTACTAAACCGAAAAATGTCATCCTCAGAAGAAAAAGCTGTTCAAAGCAGTTCAAAGTAAAATATACTCGCATATACAGTTGATCTTAAAAAAATAAACCACATGGCTTGAGGTCAAAGGACTAGTGAATGGGTACAGAAATCACAGTACAAAATGACAGAGACAATACCAGTTTCAAATATATATATTTAAAATGTGAGAGTTTCGCCTACAGCAGTAAAGTATGTTCCAAATTATTGAGAAAAAAAACTCTCAAGAGAGAACTAGCACAAAAAATATTTATTGGCAATTCTAACTTTTAGTCTTCCCTTCAAGATAAAAAAGCTGCCTCCGTAAATAACATGTATCTGTTCGAAATATTCATACGTGAGTCTAGGGGAAAGTTGAAGTGGAAGATCCATTCACTTCGGACAGAGATACTAAATGAATACAATTCAAGAAATGCACTGCCTGTTAAATCACATGGTTCCTATGTATTTCTCTAGTCACAGCCTTATTCTCTTCAGTTATCATGTATTCACTTTGGATGTCCTTCTAAATGATTATGCGATGACAAAGCGCGGGTTCAAACCCAGCCAAACTGCTTAAAAGTGATAACCCCATATCAGAAAGGGTTCTAATAACCACGCAGTTGAGTACCCTTAAGTATAAATCTATTTATGATTGTCAGCAGATTTACTGGCAACTAAGAGCTGCCGCGTTACCAAATTCTGGCATTCTGCCGTCGTTAACAAACAAAATATTTATTTCTTACTCAGAAGCACAATCATTAACAAGCAAGCCCTGGCATTTGTTTTCTTTTCATAGACCACAGAGATTTTAAATTGCTAACTGGATATCTCAGACCAAATCCATGAATTCCTATATTTGACCAGGCATAATTATAAATAAAGCTGGCGTTTACTCACCTCTGAAAACTGGGATTTTCTTTTGTGCAATATTGGAATATTATATATTGGAAAACATAGTACACTGTAAAACAAGATAGTTAATAACAGCTTCGCAGAGTAATCTCGTAAATTAAAGTATAATATGCTCAAATGTTATACATACCAGGGAGAAAAGCCGTCTCCTAAGTTTTCGACAAAAGGTTTAAGAAGTAGATTCAGTATGCCAAAGAAGTGAAATAAACGATCAAAATATGAGAAATGTGGTCTAAAGAAGACCACTAGATTTCAGCTGATAGGAAATCGTGTCGGCTTGTAAATATAAAGCTTCTCCAAGTCTACCAAATAAATTTAAATTTGCGTGAAGAAGCATATACACTTAAGAAGGAGGAAAAGTTCACAAACGACATAGTTTAGACTGGAAGGCTGGAGGGCACAAAATGATTGATGAATCTGGCAGGGGAATCTGTCCTTTCTCTGCTTTGGATAAAAACTGAATAAATTTGATGTACACTGCTAGAACCCGTGAACTCGCAGAAGAAATGTTTAGTTCTGCCAGAAAGAGATTGGCATTTGTGCATCATTTGGCTGATCAATGGAATTAGCATAACATTGGCAATTTTCTGTCTAAATATACGAAGTCAGATCACATTTGTTTATTTAGATCGAGCCAATTTATTTCTATATTTGCAGGATGAAATTTTTCGGTGCTAACGGCTCCACTTATTTATTCTTACATTTCCGACGACTGCTCACTCTGGTTTTTCGTGGATTTTCCTGATCAGTAGCGAAATTCTGGTGTGGCTTTCTTTCCATCTCAGTTTCCCTCCATGATATGCCTTTCATTCCGTTCTCTTCTCAACTTTCATGTGTGCTTCTAGCCTCTAGCCCTCATTAGACATCGGAAATAAGTCATTAGTTAATCTGCTTGGTCATGGAGGATACTCAGTTATTTATTGGAATTAGCGAAACTAGCATATGTTTTTTTACGGTGATTTTCATCTAGAAGTGAAGATAAATGTTATACGAGTGCCTGTTAATTGTTCGTGATAATGATGGTGAAATGTCGGGAATAGAGCCTTTAGAGGACTGCAGTCATATACCTATAGTGTGTAGCAGTGACAGGGCATCAACGTTCTGCACATATTGTGTTTACCTACCTACTGCTACAGCAGAACCAGCAGCCAGGGTGTGAGGTGGTTTGGAAGCATCACAAAAGAGTGACTCGCGCCTTAGTTTGCTATTTGAAAACTCCAGATGCTAAATGGTTTGTCGATAATTATAGCTATATTCTTTTAATTAAACATTCCAAACTAACAAGTTTAAGATAACCTACCTGATTGTGTTCTTGCGTAAATGTTAAGTACATCAATTTCACTGCATCTTACTCAAGCTTTCTCAAGGTTCGGCGAGCATGAAAAGTGCACTAGTCTCTGTAGATCCTTTCAGGTAGTTATCTGTATAAGGCTTTCAATGCATTTTCAAACGTTCATACGGCGAACATATTTGAGCGTGTTGTGAAGGAAGTCACTGCATCTCTAGACCTGAGATGTGATAAGAGGCTTTAATCCTCCCAGAAGTAAGCTTTGTGTCTGCATAACTGCACCACAGTGACCGGAATTTTACGTGAAAGGATACGAAACCCTTGTGGCTACTACTGGAAAGGGAGAAAATTCTAAGTACTTAAGATACAAATTGCCTCTAATGAATACTCCCAGCAGCCACCATACGCCTGGACGAAGCAGAACAAAGTTACGGAACCGGACGGATAGACAGAAAGAGCGAAAACCGAGTAGCGTATAAGTTGCTAAACTGCTTATTGACTCAGGTCGGCAAGGCGTGGCTCCTCAGAGCTCCATGTTGACTTTTGCCAATCCTATGCGATGGCTTTCTCTTCCCCACTATGCTGTTCACAAACAGGTGTTTTGTTCGCTTGGAGCTAGAACGCAATTCACCTGTTTCTCAGATATATCTATCAAACGTAGTATATGTCGAAACTCCTTACCCCTTAAAAATTTTTAAAGTCTATTGGAATGGCACTGGCATCATTTCATTTTTGTCTACTGTTATACAGAAGTTTTAAAAGCAATATTGAGAAAATCAAAGGATGGGAAGGCATTAACAAGCTAATAATTGTGATTCTTGATAATGTGTGAGTCTCGCATTCGAGAGGTCCTAGTTTGATCAATCGGAACAGCCACTTGACCATTGGTTTTCTGGTGGTTTGCCGTGATCAGTAAGGTAATGCTGGAGTGGTTCCATTACTATTACAAATGTATCTTCTTATTCTATCCTTTTGTTTTTTGTTTTCTCTTTATTATTCCAAGTGTGTCTCTTGGCTCATTAATACTTTCCAGATTTAAGCCACCTATTTTGCGACTATTTCTCCCAAACTCTGCAATAGAAATGCCGTCTCTTAAGGACCCGAAGGTGTTGCTTTTTATTTACGTCCTGCAGCGAAATGTGTGGTGTTTAACGCCCGCTTTTACTAAATACGGCACCGCAGGCGATGACACTGATGATACATGAGATGAAGATGGAGCACCGGTGGAATGAGATGGCGGGGAAAACCGGATATCCCGTAGAAAACCCGCCCCAGCGCCGAGTTGTCAACCACAAATCTCACTTTGTCGTCGCCTGGGATCGAACCCGGGCCACCTTGGTGAGAGCTAAACGGTCTAACCACTGTACGTCCTCCAGCGTTAGGTCACATCAGACGATGAATGAAATGGGTGAAATTAAGCTGAAATGAGTCCGGAGTCCATGGAGCTTAGACTTGCTGGACATTCGGCCTTCAGGATTAGGGAAAAACCCGGGAAAACTTATCCAGGTAACTCACTCTAACCGAGATTCGAACTCGGGACCTTTTCCCGAAGGTGTGATCGGATATTTAAGCTTAAAAACTTTAGGTACCTCTGCATCTCTATGATTTGTCTGTTAAGACCTTTGTATTTCTACTGTTTCTTCACTTCATAAAATCCTCCTGGGGTGTTAGCCACAAACATCCTCTTGAGGTCGAGGTAAGTGAGGTGTCTCTCATGGCTAGCTTGTCACAGTAAGAGCCAAAAGCATTGGGAGATGAGCAGGGGATCATAGATTCAGTATGATACAAGAAGTGCTGCATTGACATAATTAAAACATGAATTTAGTAAACATATTCATTTTTCAATCACGTAAGTAACTCATACGACAGATGTATAGCTACTGTCCAGACTAATGAGTACTGGTATATAATGATAAACTTACAATTACAGTGCTGTCCTTCCATTGTGCAATTTTCTGCACATCGCTTTTCCACACCCAGAAGAAGGGCCGTAATTCTTAAGCATAGATTCTCCGAAGCTTATACGTTTAACGCACACATGCACTTACAAACTTAATCTCAGAAATAACAGAAACCAAAGAATTAGTGTCCATAGTTTCCTCAAAACTTGAGGCTATTTTAAAATCTTGCTATTTAAATGCAATATAGAAACGTAGTGGACTTTTTCTTTATAACAAATATTTTTTCAGCAAAAGGAACCAACATTTTTCTTATATCAGTGTAGAAATAATGATATGGTGGAGTGATATGTAGAAATAAGATATGGCGAAATGTGACACATCCAATTGCAAATATTATACGAAGTTTTTCAAGAACTATTAAATAGTTACACGCAGCAGCTCAAACACGAACAAACATTTACTAAGCAAAATTTATATATACCCCGGGTTTGGTTATAATCTGTGTAGAAAAGAAAGAAGAGTGTGTTACAGTATATAAACAGTATATAATATTTACAAGTAGCCTACAAGTTTATAAGTTGTGACTCATTATTAACAAATACTCCACAAGGAATAGTCATGATATATACTACCACAGGTAGTAATACAATTAAAAAAGACTAAGTTAAGTGTCGGTGTGTGAAGTTTCAAAATAAGATATCTCGTGAACTACTGGCACTAGAGTCCTATGGAACACAACATTGACATTCTAATTTACCGTGTGTTTGATTTTTTATGTAAGTAATTGGGCATTGTTCCATTTAAAAAGTTTATTTTGCTCAAAAACATGCCTTCTAAGCGTTATTAAGACACATTTATAGTCTTAAACTACAAGCCGCTAACTAACAAACAATGCTCTGGAAACCGCACATCAATAGAACTTTCTATTTCAGAAATATTGGCGGTGCAATCTTTAGGTAGTCACCCTATATATGCCAATATGTCAAAACATAAAACGTTTCATAGCATCTCTAGGAATTTATTTCATCATTTGCCTCGGAGGTTCAAATTGGTCACATACTATATCAATGAGCAAATTCAGAAGTGCATTATTGGCTGCAGAAATGTTTAGAGCTTCATAAACTTTTTAATTTACTACTCTGCGATTTGCCTTTGTAATGATGTTTATCATATTATTTTGCGCACGCTTGGTAGTTTAACGTTGTTTAATGCGTGTTTTTAGCTGCAGGAGTATAAAGTCGAAAAGCTATCTGTTCCATAATTGCTTAATCTGGTAATCTCAAGATACACTCAAGCCCTCTTACTCAGAGAAAATCTTCTTAAAGAAAACATCTTCAGAGTGAGACATCAAATCATAAAATTTACACAAAACTTTCAGTGAGAAGTGTGGAGGCGACACAGTGGCCAAGTGGTTATACCACTCGTGTGTTGCCAAGGCGGCCTTCTTTCGATCCCAGGAGTGGTTTCTAATGGAAAGTGCGGCATCTGTGTGGGTTTTTTCGGGCCTCTCCAATTTTTTCGACATTTATTTCATCTATCACTTTCTCTATTGCTTTCATTTGATATCATTTCGTTCCTCACTCTCATGCCAAACTTCGGGGTGATTACGCATCTTGACTACTGTCCCCCCCCTCACTCCCTCTCTCTGTCTCTCTCTGTCGCTGTCTCTCTCTCTCTCTCTGTCTCTGATCCACAGTTCGTCTGTTCCTCGACACATATCTAAATCCTGGTGTCTACTTGTAATATCTGGGGGGGGGGGATAAAGAATATAATCGTTTCATGCGAGGAGGCTAAACAGAGAAAGAAGAAGAGGTTATATGTGGTTTAAAATATGAGGTTCATAGCTGGAAAATACACTCCTGGAAATTGAAATAAGAACACCGTGAATTCATTGTCCCAGGAAGGAGAAACTTTATTGACACATTCCTGGGGTCAGATACATCACATGATCACAGTGACAGAACCATAGGCACATAGACACAGGCAACAGAGCATGCTCAATATCGCCACTAGTATCGTGTATATCCACCTTTCGCAGCAATGCAGGCTGCTATTCTCCCATGGAGACGATCGTAAAGATGCTGGACGTAGTCCTGTGGAACGGCTTGCCATGCCATTTCCAGCTGGCGCCTCAGTTGAACCAGCGTTCGTGGTGGACGTGCAGACCGCGCGAGACGTTGTTTCATCCAGTCCCTAACATGCTCAATGGGGGACAGATCCGGAGATCTTGCTGGCCAGGGTAGTTGACTTACACCTTCTAGAGCACGTTGGGTGGCACGAGATACATGCGGACGTGCATTGTCCTGTTGGAACAGCAAGTTCCCTTGCCGGTCTAGGAATGGTAGAACGATGGGTTCGATGACGGTTTGGATGTACTGTGCGCTATTCAGTGTCCCCTCGACGATCACCAGAGGTGTACGGCCAGTGTAGGAGATCGCTCCCCACACCATGATGCCGGGTGTTGGCCCTCTGTGCCTTGGTCGTATGCAGTCCTGATTGTGGCGCTCACCTGCACGGCGCCAAACACGCATACGACCATCATTGGCACCAAGGCAGAAGCAACTCTCATCGCTGAAGACGACACGTCTCCATTCGTCCCTCCATTCACACCTGTCGCGACACTACTGGAGGCGGGCTGCACGATGTTGGGGCGTGAGCGGAAGACGGCCTAACGGTGCGCGGGACCGTGGCCCAGCTTCATGAAGACGGTTGCGAATGGTCCTCGCCAATACCCCAGGATCAACAGTGTCCCTAATTTGCTGGGAAGTAGCGGTGCGGTCCCCTACGGCACTGTGTAGGATCCGACGGTCTTGGCGTGCATCCGTGCGTCGCTGCGGTCCGGTCCCAGGTCGACGGACACGTGCACCTTCCGCCGACCACTGGCGACAATATCGATGTACAGTGGAGACCTCACGCCTCACGCGTTGAGCGATTCGGCGGTACGTCCACCCGACCTTCCGCATGCCCACTATATGCCCTCTCTCAAAGTCCGTCAACTGCACATACGGTTCACGTCCACACTGTCGCGGCATGCTACCAGTGTTAAAGACTGCGATGGAGCTCCGTATGCCACGGCAAACTGGCTGACACTGACGGCGGTGTTGACCAAACGCTGCGCAGCTAGCGCCATTCGACGGCCAACACCGCGGTTCCTGGTGTGTCCGCTGTGCCGTGCGTGTGATCATTGCCTATACAGCCCTCTCGCAGTGTCCAGAGCAAGTATGGTGGGTCTGACACACCGGCGTCAATGTGTTCTTATTTCCATTTCCAGGAGTGTATGTGCTGTGCTTAAAGTAATTGGTTTTCGGCTTGGATTAAAAAGGGGAATTCACAAAACATTATTGTTTTTGTATTTGTGGGATGGCCGTGATATGCAAGAACATTATGTGGTACAACATTGGGTTAAGCGGTAGGAATATGTCCCAGGGGAGAGAAATATAAGACAAACACCATTGGTTCAGCCTGATATGCTTCTCCTTCCTCCATGACATATAAACCTTGGGCTGTTGAGGAATTTAGTGAATGCACTCAACAAGGACAATAGTGGATTTGCATATTTGCAACGCAAGTTTCCACAGTTAACTTATGCAAAATTGAAGGAAGGAATTTTTTCAGGACCTCAAATCCGAAAAGTGCTGGAGGACGAAATGTTAAAAAAATTACAAATGATTAAATTGGCAGCTTGGTAATCATTTACAAGGGATGTGCATGGTTTTCTTAGAAACACAAAAGAAACCAACCTATAAATCTTTTCTCCCCAATTTGTTGAAATGCTACACAGACATGGGTTGTAGAATGTCATTGAAAATTCGTTTCCTCCATTCAAATTTAGACTTCTTTCCAGAAAATCTTATTGATGTACAACGGGATTGGTTTCAACGGGCCATTTCCATCATGGAGAAGAGGTACCAAGGTCGTAAGGATCCAGTAATGATGGGGGATTATTGTTGATTTCTTGTGAGAGAAAGCATACCGGAGTACAAGAAGCAATCACATGCTTCCAAGCACTTTTAAGCAGATTTACCGACATGCCCCATAAATACATAGTCCAACCATTATTATGTGCATGTAAAACAACATTTTGAATTAATCTTAACTCTCCATGATATATAGTATTATACCATATATCATTATATCACAATAATAAATGTAACATGAAACCTCATAGGTCTAAACATAAATGTCTTATACTTTCTGTAACCTGAAGTCAAAGGATATTTCTGTGTTTCAAAATCAACACAACTTTTTCCCTTCACAATCTCCTTCTTTATGGCAGGGATATGAAAAAAGCTTTTTAATTATTGTGTAGTGTAATAAATTACTTGGTTTTTCTCTTCTTTGTAAAGTTGAGTAGAATCTCTACACGAAGCTATATATGTCAGCCAGTAATATAATATCTATATTTTAAAAGTCAATAAACCTATATTTTGCCAATGGAAAACCTTTAGGTTATCAAGGACAAATTTCTAGAAAGCTTAGGAAATGCAATTTAGCTGTTTTAAAACCTAATACATTTTTTACCAAAGAAGACATTGCCTTTTATAACAGATAAACACAATCGTTAATGAAGTAAAATTCTATTAATCTTTTATTAAATTTGATTTTGCCTATAGCTTTATATAAAGTTTATGTAAGTTTACTTGCAAATTATACCAATTGAATAAAAATGTAGCAAAATACAAAGCAGTGTATTATACGATTTTCTCCAAGCACGACGAATTCTGTATACTCGTCTAAAACGTAATTCCGTTCTCGCTACATCATCCCTATTTATTTTTATCCAGGAATTGTTTAAAAATAAGAAAAATTGCTTTAAAATGAGGAAACATCACTCAAATTAGTTTGAGAGTGCAAACTGGCTTAGTTATCCAATATGAATTTTATATGAGAGAAAACACCAGCAAACCTGATCCAGACCATTCATTACAACTGCAATTCAAAACGAAGTCCTCGAAATAACTGGAACATGTGCACCTGGGAATGAGCAATTGGAAATATGGGTGCTTAAATGAGACTGAGGTTCTAAGAGCTAAGATTTAGAAGGCGTCTAGGTGATCACGACTTAGGAAAACTCCGGATAAAGGAACCGAACCAGCTCATTCTGGCCCACTGCCTCATTGGGCAGACATGCTAACCTTTGCACCTTGGGGTTTGGCGGAGTACTTCTAGTGATTACCTTAATTTTATCAATAAGCGGTCTCATGGCTGCGCTTCTGTTCCTCTTTTTGGCTGATCGTTAAAACCAAGACTTGCGCAAAACAGTTTTTTCTATCTTTCCCTCACTCCTTCAAATGAATCCTCTGATAGCATTAGCTGTAAACGTCAATCATAAATTGTATGAATATTTTGTACCTTTCTTCCAACATAATTGCTCTAAAATGTTTAATACAATAACACAAGAAACAATATTTTATTGAGTACTTTGTAACCGCTCCTGTGCAAGACACCCACAAAGAACTATGCTACTGTTTCACAATAGCCTCATACAGTCCACAAGTTAGAAAGTGAATGACACAAAAAAGTAAACAGAAAGGAAAAAGGTAGGGAATATAGGTAATTAGAATAATTTCAAAGTTTTCGACAAATTATTCAAAAAGTAATAATAGTATTCTTCTACTTAGTAGACAGATTATTCAAAAATAATAATAATAATAGTACTCTTCTACTTAGTAGACGCGATGAAACTTGTATTCTTATATGTTTCTAACAATTACTATAACAGCATGTTGAGATAAAACTGTGAAACTATTAACCAATTTACCCTCTGAATTTCAATAGGATTAATATTTGCAGGACAAATTACATGAAGTTTGTGGTAATTTGAACAACAACGGAAATATACTGCAGTGGACTGCTGTTACCAAAGAAACATAGTGTCTATCTTTATTTTTCATGTTATGTAATATAGAGAAAAACGAAACAATCCTAGATAATGGAAACAGTAATAAAGCGGTCAGTTCACACGTTTACAAAATGAAGCACAGCGTGTACCAATGAATTTAGTTCTGCTCTAACCACCGCTCATTAAACCAAGATTCGCAGAGCTGGTATTAGATCCAGGAATGCTTCTTTGAGGATGCATTACAATAGTAGCTGTCGTTTTCTTCTGCTGCATTTGTAACTATTGGTCACTGAGAAAAGAAAACTAAACCAATGACTGCAATGTTAGTACTTACATTCCTATTATTTCATGCTTCGTAAACTATCTCCTAGAAGAGTTTTCTTACATTAGGTCTCTTCCATTTCTAGAAATATTTTATTAAAATGTAGTACACGTTTTGTCTCAAATATGGCTTTTCACCTGAAGTTAACTGTAAGGATTTCTTGGTTCCTATAGGCTTAGCACGACTTTTTGCGGACTTGTAAGAATATGCTGTGCCGTTCAATTAGTCGTGAGCAGTAGCGTAAGCAAAGATTCCCTGTTCGAATAGGTGTCATGGAAGTTTGTTGGTTCCCTCTGTATACGCTGTGATGGAAGTGTTGAAAATGGTTGTGTAGTGTTTAACGCCCGCTTTTACTACATACGGCACCGCAGGCGGTGACAATGATGATACATGAGATGAAGATGGAGCACCGGTGGAATGAGATGGCGGGGGAAACCGGAGGTCCCGGAGAAAACCCACCCCAACGCCGTGTTGTCCACCACAAATCTCACTTTGCGGTCGCCTGGGATCGAACCCGGGCCGCCTTGGTGAGAGCCAAGCGGTCTAACCACTGAGCCACGGCGTGGCCGTTGAAAATGGTTGTCTTTGTATGATCGCCATATTGCTTATTGTTCGAATCATTTACGAAAAGTTTTGTTTAATATAATAAACTAACTTAAGAAAATAATGCATGCTAAGATAATAAAAGAGATATACAAATAAAAAAAAAAAGGAAACACCCATTACCTTCACTGAACCAATCAAAGGTCTGTCTCCCTATCGCTGACTGTCTTTCTTCCCTCCTAAATATTTTCATCAGGACTGGAGTAGTGTGACACACATTATAGTTCTTTGTCTCTGGCGTTGTCAAGTATCCCTTTTGAGAGTTCCAATCACTTTTCTAACACGGAAAATGTTCATGACATGGCACGCATTCATTCAGTTGATCAACAGAAATTTTTCACTGTAAAATAGTAGTGGCAACTTTTTAGTGGTAGCACTATCAATGCTACTGAGATCCATTCACACGGAAAGCAATGGAAAAAAATGGCGCGCAGTAAGTATATTCTGGTGCTTGTTGTGTACAGCCTAAGCTTAAACAAATTTTGCTGGAAGGCGAACTGCTAATGAGAAACAAAGCTTGTTTTTTATTTTGCCGCATAAAATTGGTACTGTTTGTTGGTGTGTGAACTTTTCTTGTGTGAAATGGATCTTGGGTGTTAATTAAGAATTGTCCAGAAATAGTGTTGCCGCTCTTAAGCTTAAAGCTTACTCTACTTAAAGCTCATATGCATTTACATAATTTTAGAACTCGTAGAACGGAATAGCATGTCCATCGTCATATTGTTTGCTTTTTTATTCTTATTGGCTATCTGATGTATTACTTGATCTAATTGATTGAATGGCTACTCTCCGGTTCCGTCATAGCGAAGTTTTATTTGAGCAACAAACTGAGTCACAAAACTTGGAATGGCTAGAGACGTATCTCTGTCATCTAGACTGTCTGCGGCCCATAACCTCCTGCGGTTCCCTCACCTCGTCTTTTGCTCCTAGAGATGGCAAGCAAAAAATTTCCATGTTGAGCCTATGTGCCAGGTGCTTTCTAACTATCTGGTTATTGTAACTACAACTGTTGTAGTCCACCCTCCTTCTGTTAATTTTCATTATAGATATACTAATTAGTTCTGTGGGTCTACATTCGTAGAAGAAAATTGTAACTAAGGTTAAACTTCGCAGAAAAATTACAATGTCCTAATTGAAGCCCACTTTGCAAGTGTGCGGAAGTAGGTAGCAGTCACACCTTCAAGAATGCAAAGATTACAATGGAACTATCTCTACGTCGCCAACAGCTTTTATAGCCACCTTTCGTTTTCCTTTCTTGTTTCGACAAGTCTTGTTTCATAACTTATTTTATAGATGCACCAAATGCTATGTAGACACGTTGAGAACAATTTCAGAGGATCTCATATTGTTTGAATGAACATTAATTACAAAAGTAGTGGGCAAGCTTCAAAGTATCAACATAATGTTAGAAGATTTTGTCATTAAAACAACCTAATTGCATACAATTTTGGTTGTTTCAGGAGGCAGTGAGCTTAGCTGAGGCAGAAAAGAAACGAGCTCGGATGACGCTGAATATCTAGTGATCAGTATACAGTAAGTATCTTGTCATTTTCAGTGTTGGTTGTTTACACACAATATTGTCTGAACCTAAAGAGCAAGATACATTGTGTTAACATAAAGCTATATTCGCTGTTTTCCGTCCCTTGATAAGGCAATTGCAAGAACGAATAACTAGTAAATTTCCAATTTGGATGAAGAAGGCAACATATTGCCCATATTAAATCATTTTCTTTCAAAACTCAAACTAACGATGTAGGCTACATCAATGTATCTTCCTGTTCTCCCACTGTTAGCTTTCCGCTACTAATTTTGGTAATTTTAATACGAATTTTCCATATGTAGTTGAACCTACAGGTGAATGAGCCAACAATAAACACCTTAAAAAGCACATATGTTTCTTTTTTGCATGAAAAACTACCGTTTTCTATTTTTTGCTACCTGAAATATTCTAATATTAAAGAGAATGGTAAATAAATGGGATACTTACCTTATTTTAATTTGTTTACACTTTTTCCCTAAGTAAGCTTTGAGGCGTCTTTTAAGCTTTATAATTATAAAACATATAATGACGGGCAATGACTTCACACTATGTACAGAAAATTTAAAGAATGCACTTAATTTGTCAAGCCGAAATAAAGGCTATATGTGACAAAAGGTTTTCCACGTATAAGGTTGGCTGGGGTAGGGAGACCTATAAAAATCTTACTCTCGCATCCTTAAAATGAATTATACGAGTGTGTGTTAATTATTTAATTACATTAACATAATTTATCGCCCTCTAATCTTACTGTAAACACTAATTTGTGCCACGCTGCAATCGATCATTCTAAGAATAATTCATCTGTCACCGAGTACAAATTTTTATTCATTATACTTAAACACTTATTGCTTGGATTCTGTAACAACCTGAAGTATGAAAACCTCTTACATTCTAATTTACATATCAGTATTTAAAGATGTGGCAGTATTTTATTCTTGAAAACACGATGTTTATGTTATATGCAATACCTGGATAATTAATACAATGGAACAATAATGTTGCTTAGATTTTGATAGAATAGCACGTAAAAAGTTCCAAAACATCAAATAAAATCCTGAAATATTTATACACCTCGCTATTAAAAAACAAAAATATCAATGCATGAAAATAAGTTAATATTTATTTATAAGTTGACAAGTTTAATAGCTCACAGCTATTGATTGCTCTGTCATTCACATTCTTTGGTGTGGCAATTGACATTGCTGGCAAGGCGTGTGTCAAATCGCTGACTAGTCCGTTAATAAGAAGGTGCTACCTAAAGCACATTATATCTTACCTTATGGTAAAGTAATGCGATGAGTTTGTCTCTTCGAGCCAGAAACCGAACCAGAGCTTGCGTAGATCAGCATTACATCGCATTCGCGTGATCTATTTAAGTTCTCAAACTCTTTTGCAACATTTCTGAATCGTCTTCGTAGTGACTTTATCTTTCCGAAATAAATTCTTTCTTCACTCGATTGTTCTGCGTTATAATCAGTTAGGTAATACTCCAATTACCATGTTTCTGGGTTACGTACTGTATTTTAGTTCATTTCCGAGTATATTTGTGTCTTAGAAATCACTTCCTGAAGTTTGTATACATTACTGCGCCATTACTGCAAATACTGACACACCCTCTTATGGCTTCGAGTTAATCTAGTGTAAACTGTAATTGTATATTAAGGCTTTCACGGACGCTAACTGTACAATGAAATGTGCTTCTTATCTAAAAACTGACATAAAGCGTTCGCCCGTTAACCCGCCTGGCATCCACAGAGGACTACGTATTGACTCCCTTGGTTCTCCAAACCGTCAACACCTGTGACCCCTTTGGGCGTCTTCAAATGGCTGAGTTGATTCCATTGGTCCTCGAAAGAGTCAACACCCGAGACCCCACCGGGCATTTCCAGATGACTGTGTGTCGAATCAGCTGGTTCTACCAAGAATGAGATCGTTGACATATGAGAACCAATACAGTGCCCTGAATAAACCCTGCCAGAGGACAGGCAATATGTTAGACAACTTAGTCACTTTCTAAATTACATCCTACACGTTCGGAAGCGGCATTTAGTGGGAACAGTGATATGCTTGTCATTGTTTACCTCTATTCTTTGCAGTAATGGGCAAGTGCATTTTCACATTATAACCTCTAAAATAATTCGACTTTTGTAAACTTTTTGCGATATGGAAACACGAATAAAGGAGTGAGTGAAGCATACTAATGACATTTCTCATCTGCCTTACCTAAACCAAGAAAAGCTGAGTTATCTTGTTTGGATAAGGTTACATGCAACAATACTTGGCTTGGATTTCGTGAATGGTCGAGATTTCAGGATCTTCTAAATAATGTCGGAGTTGACCAGCACCCTACGTATATAGACAACTTGCTTGAAATATATTCCAAATCCTAAATCACATTTGGGACTAAGTCTGGTCTTTTCCTTATGCTTTGTGATGCTCTCAATTTGAGTCACTTCTAGTGCACAGGTTAGCATAGGTATACCAAAGAACCTGTCCCAGAAAACTGGATTCTCCTATCTCACTGGCTGTCTTTGATCTTGCGGGCATATCTCTATTTAGCTTCATTGTGACAAGTGGTTGAATAGCGTTCACTCGGGCTTAAGTCAAAGAGGTCCTTTCTCTATGCGCCACGGATATACAGAAACTACACCGAAATAATGTCAGCTATTTTAGATGTGACTAATATAAGCGAGTTGAGATAGTCAATGCATGGTCTGCGGTTAAACATAACGCAGTAAATTGGGTTAAAACTAATTGATATCAGATGCTGATAAGTTGTTATTTAAACAAGGTGAATGAAATTATTTGATTAGAATGTCTTTAGAAGTGCTTCCCGAATATGGAAATATCGAATTTAGTAGCTCGTTATTGATGTTCATAAGATCTAATGTCACAAAATTCACTCAAATCTCGAAATAATCCACTGCCGGTGCGACACTGAAAAGCGTCGAACTGTTTTCTTGCATTATAAAACCTTATCTATAGGTGTTTTTGAGGCTGTTCTGGTGGTCCAATCTGTAGCTCCGAAAACTGGTGTTCCAAAAGTCTTTGGTTGGGTTTCTGTCTTGAGGTTAACTTTCTTTTCTTCGTCTTTTTAATAAGTAAATTCTAATAGGAAGAAATGGCATCATTCGTAACTAACTGACCAAATAATAGCAGCATGTGAAGCTATTTGACACAGAAAGAATTACGGACAGACTACGACGGTCGTTCCATAGCCACTGTCAACTTTCCATTGAAAACGCAGGTTGCAATTCTGACGTAAACCTTACGTAAAAAGTTGCATTTCCTTTTTATCTCATATAAGTTCGTTCATCATTTAAACTACCTCCCATTTGGGCGTACAATATGTGAATGTATTAGGCAGGATTCAAACTTTGTTAGAAAGGAATGTAATTAATTTCACAAAAATGTGAAACAAAAACGTAAAATGCACACATTTATACAAGAATTAAAAGCTTAGACAAACTATTTAAAAAGACACCAAACGAACAAACAAATCATCAAAACAAAAGAAAATAAAAACAAAAGAGAAGGTGAAGGGAACACGAACTCGTTTACCTTTTACCTGAAACTTAATGCCATAACCACTGCGGCCGAGGCAGTGCTTCGTGACACCTCTTCATTTCCGTGTATAGTGATATATCATTATCCGCTTGATCCGCTCAAGCGATATTTTATGAAGGAATTAAGGTAGTCAATAACACAATTGGTTAATATATTTATCAAAATAATTACGCTTTAATTTCTAGTCATTCTCTTAATCATAATGGTGACTTATATAGTTCCTCTCTGGTACCGAACAAGTTAAACTTTTAGTAACAATGTAACATTCTGGGTACTATATGTGCAGTGTCAAACAGGTCGTAGTTCATTGTCTGTAATTTTGTTATTTCATCAGAAATGCACTATGTTTGTTCCTTGTTTACCTATTTCTTCCAGTAAAGGGCATCGGCATGAGGTATGTACATTAAACGTACCCGCTCTCGCGACTTTTGGAAACAATTACCTTTCATCCACTGCGTCTACTAGCTACTGACGTAGGTTGTGTAGGTCACAATGACATGCATATCTCTGTTAACAACAGAACGACCTTTCATGCTTATTAGGAAGTATTTTTCATTTCAAACTTGTTTCATATTTACAGTGCAGGAAAGGATTTTTTATTGGAATGCCACTTCATATGGAAAACTGACCGTCCCATAAGACTTAACGTTTGACGAGTATACTACAAATAAGTAAATAAATGAAACTATTTGGAATATATGGAAAACAGAACTATGCTCATTTGACAGTTTTTTTTCCTTTGGTTCGAAATTCTGCAAAAGTATCTTGTCCTTAATGCTGTAGCAAATGGAATATACTTATATGCAGCAAAGGATGGATAATGCCATTTATGGGATTACGGGTCTTTTAGCCGGGACGAGTGAAAATGCTCAGACTTAGACTTACTTTTCTGTCATCAGGAACAACGTTAGCCAGCCGCTTGCCAATAACAAATTGATGGACGAGTTCTCTTTAGTCAGGGTTCAAGATAAACATCTCAGGGTTATGCGAGGGAGTAACTCACGATTTCGGTTGTTTCCTTAAGACTAAGGTTTACTCGTAGAATTTACCCACGGCTATTCTCCCTACCCTCAAGAAACAAACCGCACTTCTGCAGAATGCGGCAAAACAAACGATACCAAAATTATGGATCATTTACTGTACATGTTCTCATTGCTATAAAGTACTCATTTATTGTATAGGATAGTTTGACACATTATGAATTTAGTTTTCATGCTTTCTGCGATTATGGCTCCTCCCGCGAAAGAGAAAGTGCTTTGAAACATGATTTCCAGTCATATGGAGAGGCAGGTCAGAAGTTAACGAGTTTCCTTCAACAAAAAGAACGGTATCAGTAGATATTAGTTGTGGTTAACAAGTTCCATCGTACGGAATCAACAAAATGAACAAAACGGATGAAAATGTAGACAAACAATCGTCATCACAAACGAGAATCAGTGAACACTTATCCAAAGCGTAAATTAACACTAAAGTCACCCTTATATAACTTCTGCTATGGTTGTGTTTGGCGTGCGTTTAATGAACTAGATATTCTTGCATGCTAAATTCAGGATGTTTAGAGTCAAACATAGAGGATTTTAAAATCTCAATTGCAGTATTTGACTGTGTGTTGTGTATGATATACGAGTACCCAGATTATATATTATTTCAACACTGAATTTATTTACATGTTGAACATAGTAGCACTAGGTTTGTTAGAAATATACACGTAATAAGGCTGTTATAAAGGATTAACGACAACAGAGGAAGTCAGAATAATTTGATGTTGAAGAGGCACTGAATAAGAAATCCTAGCCATTAGCGTAGCAGAAGTGGCTGCGCCCGGGGAGACGTTTTAATCTCCTGTAAATCCATACAGGTTACACTTCGGAAACTATGGCAATCTCCATCCACAGTGAATACGGCAATAAAAGAAGAGCACTTAAGTTATGCGCAGTTACAGCGCAAATAGATATACAGTAGTATATCAGAAATCCCTCAAGGCCATGCACTAGGGAGCGAGTTCTTGCAACTTATGGTGAAGATATCCTAAGCCAAATCATATTTTGGCAAATAATTAAGGACGTTTGGTCTGTATATCAAGTTGTAAGGTAGCCCTTAGAAAGGTATCACGATTATCTGACAGATTTTATGTTAGATCCGGTAAAAATGCAGGTTGAGAACCGGTAATGAAGAGTATCAAACTCGTGCCAATAGGCACAATACGATGAATTCCAAATTTGTTTCGGTATTGCTTTTCTGCGATTGTTACAATGGCACTAATATCTTGTAGGCGAAGGCGTCTTTTGAATTTTTTGGCTTGCTAAAAGCTCTCCAGTTACACTACCAAGGTTAAGGCCCTTGTCTTGTATATCTACTCTATAGACGGAGTAGAAAATCGTCTCAACATAAGACGATGACACGGGTGCTTCGTAATATGAAGTAGATCCCAAAAGAAGAACTTCTGGGTAAGTGGCCATGCATTTCACCGTACGATGATAAATACCATGACCCATTAATGTCCTATTACAGGAGTCAAGTTTTCAATTGTTCCTTGAGGCGTGTAAGATCAAATAACATTTTAAGGAGCAATGGTGAACACCTTTCAGAAACTGCCAGCAGTCCGAGGTCCCATTCATGACGATATGCAGAGCTGAGGTTTTGCCATTATACAAATAACGCTACAGTGCTAACTTCATGGACTGAAATATCTCTAGCGGAAGAGGTATAATTTTTGCCAAGAACTATAAATTAGATAATAAAAACAGATAACAACCCAACATCTGCGAAGATTACTGAGATTTCTACTTCATTGGCACGATTAACTGCATAGGATTTGATGACCAGAAGTCTCAAGCTAATCTGAGCATTTGAGATGCATGGAGGCCTAGTACAGTAATGTGGTTTTTTTTTGGGAACATCAGCCAATGATGCTGTGTCAGGTCAGGTCCCAAGAGGGATAAAGGAGTATTTCAGATAATTAATTTTAGCAGGTGCCTGGTCATAGAACTGCAATACCTGAGGGATCATATTAATTGGTCGCTGTGATGTAACACAAGTCTTATCATCGGCACAAGTGTATATTGAGTAACACTATTGACACTGTACATTTAAATAAATGTTTTCTCGCCAAGCAAACTAACAGTTCGGTATAAACTGTAAACAAAAATGTGGATAGGGACAGCCTTTGCTTACACCACTGAAAATGGGAACAGGCCTAAGGGAATACCCCTGTTTGTAGAACTTGACATAAGCAGACGTGTTAATAATTTGGCAGTCGTAAGAGTTCTCTCGGAAATATTCATTCAGAGCGACAAACCAAGTAAATATTTATAATCAACAGTATCAATTGCCCTCTGTTAAGTTCCAGTGAAAGCAAAATAGCTTCTTCCTCTTTTATTCTTCCCATTCATTCCATACTTTGTGCCAAGGTATGGGTTAATTTCCTCTCAGAAGTTCCACGAATTTGTTCCGGAACAAAGCACACTATTTCATTAAACTTTTCGTAGTAATCTTAAAATCGATATTACCCTGCGGAATGGTTTAATATCTGTTAAGGTATCATAGGGTCAAATATATTTTTAAATGGAATTCACAATGCCTTCTTTTGAACGAAACAAGTGGTTGAACATTACAAATTTGGCGCTCACAAATGTCTTCAAATGGGTAAAATACTTCGTAGAAGCTGTGCCTATTTCCATCTGACCCTGATATGGAATTATTGCTTGACTTAAGGACCACCTCGCAAATTTCTTCTTCTTCTTCTTCTTCTTCTTCTTCTTCTTCTTCTTCTTCTTCTTCTTCTTCTTCTTCTTCTTCTTCTTCTTCTTCTTCTTCTTCTTCTTCTTCTTCTTCTTCTTCTTCTTCTTCTTCTTCTTCTTCTTCTTCTTCTTCTTCTTCTTCTTCTTCTTCTTCTTCTTCTTCTTCTTTCTTCTTCTTCTTTCTTCTTCTTCTTCTTCTTCTTCTTCTTCTTCTTCTTCTTCTTCTTCTTCTTCTTCTTCTTCTTCTTCTTCTTCTTCTTCTTCTTCTTCTTCTTCTTCTTCTTCTTCTTCTTCTTCTTCTTCTTCTTCTTCTTCTTCTTCTTCTTCTTCTTCTCTTCTTCTTCTTCTTCTTCTTCTTCTTCTTCTTCTTCTTCTTCTTCTTCTTCTTCTTCTTCTTCTTCTTCTTCTTCTTCTTCTTCTTCTTCTTCTTCTTCTTCTTCTTTCTTCTTCTTCTTCTTCTTCTTCTTCTTCTTCTTCTTCTTCTTCTTCTTCTTCTTCTTCTTCTTCTTCTTCTTCTTTACCTTATCCCTAGTAGTGCCACTTACGGTGATGTTAGGGGATTCTTGTTCCTCTATCCCATAAAGTTGGATATGAGGAACCGAAGCTTTGAATCCGATAGAGAACCGGATGGGTGATCAGCCCTATACCTTGTGTGATGGGGAAGGAAGTGGATGGGGGTGAGATGAATGATAGGAAAGAAAATGGTGGAGCAGTTGGTGGAAAGCTGGCGCGAAACCGAAGGTCCCGGAAAAAACTCGTCCCAGCACTGTGTTGTCACCACAAATCTCACTTTGCGGTCATCTGGGAACGAGCCCGGGCCGCCTTGGTGAGAAACAGGAGTTCTAACCAATCAGCCACGGCGCGGCCCTTCCAAAGTTCATCCAATGAATCGTGGACATCCTCATCTAAGTTCTATCAATATATGGATAGATGGAAGTATATGACACTTCTTTAGAGGAACCAAGAGTAAGTCGCTTTCCTAATTCCCTTAGAAGATGCTTATCAGTTCCTATGAGAATCTCCGACTTCTTTGCCGTGAATTCTTGCTACTAATAGCAACGTGAGGCATAAATTGTCAGCCACCTCGGTAGCGTAGATGGTAGCATGTCTGCCTCACGTTCAAGAGGTCCAGAGTTCAAATCTCAGTCAGGGTGAGTTATCTAGATAAGCTTTCTTCGGGGTTTTCCTTGTCCTAAAATACGAATGTCGGGTGAGCTCTGTGGATCCTGGGCTCATTTGACCATCATTTCGCGTTCATTCACCGTCTGATGTGACGTAACGTTGGAGATGTAAACTTAAAAGCAACATATTGTTTTGTGTGAAATCTGTTGCTTTCCAAAGTTACGCGATAAGAGGCAGCACACTCATCATCTGTAACAGAAAACGTGCGGCATCGCATCTATTTGGCACTTAAAATCTATTGCTGTAATTAACGTGTTTTTGTTAGTCTGGCAGTGATTCTGTTACTCTGTCAAAGCATACAATGAAACATGATCATAATTTAGCATCGTAACTCGTTCCTCTGACTTAGCTCTACACCCTGCCGGGTAATGCCCCTGCTGGCATATCATATGGTTTAGTCCTAAGTACAGACAACATA
>CM060948.1:132524277-132559277 GCA_030765055.1 Mantis religiosa | reverse complement strand
ATATCTTCCGATTGTGGAGCAATTTGGGGTAGAAAGGATTTATGCTTCGGTGTTGACTGGCGCTGCACGTACAGGGGACTCTAAGTGCTTTAAACTGCTTGTTCGGAGCAAGAATAATCAAAGTGTGGAATATATAAAGACACTGGTGAAAACTAAGGTTAATCCTGTAGAGATGAAGGTTGGTGTTCAGTCTGTAAAGGCATTGAGGAACGGACAAGTTCTAATACAATCGAACAATAAAGCTGAAGTAGATACTATTTGCAACAATATTAATAATAAGTGTGGAGAGGAGCTTGAGGCTACCGTCTCGAAGAAAAGAAATCCAAGAATAATTATTTTCAATATACCAGATGAGATAACAACGGAGAATGCTGTGGAGGTTTTAACAGCACAAAATACAGAGCTGGAGAATTTCAGCACAGAGATTCAGCCTAAATTTTCCTTTCATGATAGGAAAAAGAATTTGAATTTGGTTGTTGAAGTCACTTCAACTGTACGGAGGGAAATACTTGGCAAACGATTAAAAATAGGATGGAATATGTGTAACTGGGATGATTATGTCAAGGCTGGGCGTTGCTTCAATTGCTGTAAATATAATCATCGTGCGCAGGACTGTAAAGGACAGCAAACATGTCCAAATTGCGCAGAGAAGCATGCTCTAAAGGAATGTACTGCTAACAGAGCTGCATATAAATGCATTAATTGTGTAACGTATAATAAATATAACAGAGACAACAAAGTGTCAGAAAATCATTCTGCACTGGATACGAATTGCTCCTGTTATCAAGCAACACTTAGGCGGCTAAAAGACAATACCGACTATTAAAATGGATAGATACAGATTAACATGTTTTCAGGTTAACTTGAAACATTCAAGGATTGCGACTGCTAATTTGGTACAGCTTGTGAATGAAAAAGCTATAGATATAGTATTTATTCAGGAGCCCTACTTGATTAACAATAAACCAGCAGGTGTACCATTACATTTTAGAATATATACAGTTGGTACTACGGGTAAACGAGCAGCAATATTTATAAACAACAAAAATATTGACGTAACTACCATTGGTCAGCTTTCCGACAGTGATTGTGTCGTTATACAGGTTGAATATAATAAGAAAACATTTTTTGCAGCTTGTATGTACTTTGATGGGCACTTGAATATAGAAGATGACATTAACAAGATTGAAAATATTCTCCAGCATATTAAAGGAAAGGGTCTGATAATACTAGCAGATAGTAACGCCAGAAACAAACTTTGGCATGATATAATAACTAATCAGCGTGGTAGAATATTTGAAGAATTCATTACAGCAACAAATTTACATATCATGAATGAAAACAACGGCTTGCCAACTTTTGAATCCCAAACTGGAAGGAGTTGGGTCGATTTGACTATCGTTAATGACAAACTCCTTAGAGATGTAAGGGAATGGACCGTTGGAGAGCAAGAAAGCTGCTCTGATCATAAGATAATATCGTTCACAATAGGAAATGCAATCAAAACCCAAACTCGTACATTAAAGGGAATTAAATATATAACTAGACCAGAAAATTATAAGACATTTGAGGAAACGTTGCCACGAAAGCTGACCAAAAATTTTAATTGTCTGGGCAATGGACAGAGTGTGGATGAACAGCTCGCCCATAAAGTAAAAGAAAATAATGTTGAATATACAATTGAAATGTTCTACAATAGTATGGAAGCTGCATGCAGGGAAGCGTTTAGAGTAAGCAGGGGTAAGAAGCAGGCAATTAAAGGCAAATCAGTTCCCTGGTGGACCATTGAACTAACCATATTGAGGAAAAAGGTAAATGCATTAAGACGACGATATCAACGAACTATTAATAATGAGCAGTTAAGAGAAGAAAGAAGGAATCAGTACTTGGAAGGTAATCGGCAATACCAAAGGAAAATAAATGACGAAAAGTTTAAATCCTGGAGGGAATTTTGTAATGTAACTGATGGGACTAATCCTTGGACTGTAGTCTATAAGATCGCAGCCAATAAAATAAGATATCAGAATTCACTTACTACATTGCAAAGAGAAGATGGAACCTACACTGAAGATATACCAAGCACATTAAAGTATATGCTGGAGAACTTCATTCCGGAGGATAGGGTACAAGATGATACTGAACGACAAAAAGACCTAAGGAGGCTTGCAGAGGAAGTAATTAGTACCCCAGATGACAAGGAATTTACACCTAATGAAATTTGGGTTGTATTAAAAAATTTCAATCCAAAAAAGTCACCGGGAGAAGATGGAATATCTAGTGATATTCTGTTAAATGCTTTTAAAATGTTACCATATTTCTTTACAGCAATATATAATCAATGTCTTATGGAAGGAATTTTTCCAGAAAGATGGAAGCGTTCATCTATAGTTCCTATAGTAAAGCCAGGCAAAGAAGATAGTGTAACGATAACAAAATATCGACCAATCAGCTTGTTGAACATATGCGGTAAAGTTTTAGAAAAGTTAATGATAAATAGGATTGAATATCATATTAACACGAGAAACCTTTACAGTACAAGACAATTTGGATTTAAAGCTCAGAAAAGCACGACAGATGCAGCAATGGCGCTGAAGGTATTCATTGAAGATGAGCTAAAATCTTTTGGTTATGTTGTTTTGGTGAGTTTGGACGTGAAAGGAGCTTTTGATGCATGTTGGTGGCCTAGTGTCTTAAATAACTTAAGAGAGATGAAGTGCCCAAGAAATTTGTACCAACTTACAAAGGATTATTTTAAAAATAGGAAAGCAACTCTCTCTACGAATGAATTCAGGACTGAAGTACAGGTCCAGAGAGGCTGTCCGCAAGGATCTTGTTGTGGGCCTGGACTTTGGAATATACTATATAACTCTTTGCTAAAATTGGAATTTACAACGCGGACAGAGGTAATAGCATTTGCTGATGATTTACTTGTCATGACAAAAGGAAAAAGTATATTAGATGCTGAAAATTTTTCAAATCAGGACATAAAGAAAATTGAGTTATGGGCTAAAGAAAATAAAATCCAGTTTAACGACTCAAAATCAAAAGTTTTGGTAATATCAAAGAAGAAAACTAATCATAATGAAGCAATCAGCATATATCTGAACAATAAAACTCTGGAACAAGTGGATGTTATTAAATATCTTGGTATTTACATTGATAGGAAGTTTAGCTTTGATCACCACATAGATCAAGTACATGACAAAGCACTACGACTTCTGCATAATCTTTCCAAGTGCGCAAAACTCACTTGGGGACTGGGAAATAAGGCGCTAGAAACTATTTATAAAGGCGCAATAGAACCTATTTTAACTTATGGTGCTCCTGTGTGGGGATTTGCCCTAGAAAAGCAGAAGAACATTAAAAAATTCGAGAGGATTCAGAGATTGTTCAATATAAAAATGACGAAGGCATATAGGACAATTTCTTATGATGCATCTTGTGTTATTATCGGCATCCAGCCAATTGGTATAGCAATACAAGGCAAAATAAAACTGTATAATGATATACACAGTGAACGTGACTATGATGCACCCCTACCACCAAGCGTCTGGAACCATCCAGCAGAACGACCTCATATAAAAGCAGTTGAGGATGATGGGGCATACGTCTTTCAAATTTTTACGGATGGGAGTAAATCAGATGAAAAAGTCGGGGCTGCTGTAGTTCTGTACAAGCACAATACTGTAATTCGACAACTGCAATTCAGGCTGGATGGAAGGTGTTCAAACAATCAGGCCGAACAACTGGCTATTTTGAAAGCACTTGAAGAGCTACAAAACATGGCAAATACGCTGAACAAAGAGAAGACTGTAGCCATATTTACAGATAGTCAGGTGGCACTATCCACCTTACAAAACAACAATAAACACAATTATATTCCTGAGGAGACACTTAATAGACTAGGAACTTTAGAAAGAAATCAGTGGACAATACACTTTACTTGGGTGAAAGCACATGCAGGAGTTACTGGTAACGTGCTAGCAGACATATTAGAAAAATCAGCTGCTGAAGACATCGAAATAAAGACTATTTACAACAAGGTACCAAAATCTTCTTTGAAAACTGAAATAGAGAGAGCAGGACATCTACAGTGGCAACAGAGATGGAGCAGTACAAGTAAAGGAGCCCTTACCAAATCATTCTTCCCTTTGATAAAGGATCGTCTTAAGACAAAACTACCATTAACAGCGACATTCACTGCAATGGTATCAGGACATGGAAAAACTAAAGCTTACTTGTATAGATTTCATATCATAGATGATCCCCAATGCACCTGCAATAGCCCACAGCAGACCGCAAACCACCTCATTTATGAATGTAGAGACACAAAACATCAGAGGGACAAGTTGATTGAAGAAGTACACAAGAATGGAGGAAATTGGCCAGTGTCAAACCAAAACCTTATAAATAAACATTTGAAAGCTTTTTGTATATATGTTAATTCAATTGACTTGTAAACAATTTTTATTTTAAAACAATACGTGAATTGAACATTTAAATTCTAATATTTAAAAAACTATTGTAAAATAATATCAAAATGTGATTACTATTTATAATGTATCTATGTAATTAAATGCATGTAATGTTACTCCGTAACGGGGCATGCTGTTAAAGTTCAATAAAAAAAAAAAAAAAAATACATACATACATACATACATACATACATACATACATACATACATACATACATACATACATACATACATATATAGGAGGCCGTGATATTCGTGGAGGAAGAATGCGAGTGAGTGTGCTCTTGATTATTCGGTGTTAGTGGCGTGACTTTCAAGTACTTGTTTGTGTTCGGTATTTCATAATGTTTGTTGTGAGGCTGTTTCTTTGTGGGCGTGTTATTTGAAGCGGGCATTGCTGATTTACAGCGTTTTAAGGGAATTGACGGACCCAGGCATTGTTCATGGATTGAGAAGCATAGGAACTAGTATTCAGGAGGTCGTGAACCGCACGACTAAATCGAGAGATACAAAGTTATATCTTAATTGGATTGTTTCGTTTGAGTTAACAAGGAGAAATAAACAAGAGATTTCAAGATGGTGGATGAAGTTAGTGAGGGTATTGAGAGTGCCTTTAGAATGCGTCAGGATTTGAAGCAGGATATTGTGAAGTCGGTAAGTAGTTTACGGAAATATTTTACAAAAATGAAAGACATCGTGGATCAGAAGGAAAATGAAACCAAAAGTTTACAAATGACAGTGAAGAATTATCAGGAAGAGTTGAGTGTTGGCAAGAAAGCGAGAATAGCATCACAAGTGACACCTGGGGTGATATCTTCCGAACGGGTTGTGGAGCAATTTGGGGTGGAAAGGAGTTATGCTTCGGTGTTGACTGGCGCTGCACGTACAGGGGACTCTAAGTGCTTTAAACTGCTTGTTCGGAGCAAGAATAATCAAAGTGTGGAATATATAAAGACACTGGTGAAAACTAAGGTTAATCCTGTAGAGATGAAGGTTGGTGTTCAGTCTGTAAAGGCATTGAGGAACGGACAAGTTCTAATACAATCGAACAATAAAGCTGAAGAGATACTATTTGCAACAATATTAATAATAAGTGTGGAGAGGAGCTTGAGGCTACCGTCTCGAACAAAAGAAATCCAAGAATAATTATTTTTAATATACCAGATGAGATAACAACGGAGAAAGCTGTGGAGGTTTTAACAGCACAAAATACAGAGCTGGAGAATTTCAGCACAGAGATTCAGCCTAAATTTTCCTTTCATGATAGGAAAAAGAATTTGAATTTGGTTGTTGAAGTCACTTCAACTGTACGGAGGGAAATACTTGGCAAAAGATTAAAAATAGGATGGAATATGTGTAACTGGGATGATTATGTCAAGGCTGGGCGTTGCTTCAATTGCTGTAAATATAAATATCGTGCGCAGGACTGTAAAGGACAGCAAACATGTCCAAATTGCACTGAGAAGCATGCTCTTAAGGAATGTACTGCTAACAGAGCTGCATATAAATGCATTAATTGTGTAACGTATAATAAATATAATAGAGACAACAAAGTGTCAGACAATCATTCTGCACTGGATACGAATTGCTCCTGTTATCAAGCAACACTTAGGCGGTTAAAAGACAATACCGACTATTAAAATGGATAGATACAGATTAACATGTTTTCAGGTTAACTTGAAACATTCAAGGATTGCGACTGCTAATTTGGTACAGATTGTGAATGAAAGAGCTATAGATATAGTATTTATTCAGGAGCCCTACTTGATTAACAATAAACCAGCAGGTGTACCATTACATTTTAGAATATATACAGTTGGTACTACGGGTAAACGAGCAGCAAGATTTATAAACAACAAAAATATTGACGTAACTACCATTGGTCAGCTTTCCGACAGTGATTGTGTCGTTATACAGGTTGTATATAATAAGAAAATATTTTTTGCAGCTTGTATGTACTTTGATGGGCACTTGAATATAGAAGATGACATTAACAAGATTGAAAATATTCTCCAGCATATTAAAGGAAAGTGTCTGATAGTACTAGCAGATAGTAACGCCAGAAACAAATTTTGGCATGATATAATAACTAATCAGCGTGGTAGAATATTTGAAGAATTCATTACAGCAACAAATTTACATATCATGAATGAAAACAACGGCTTGCCAACTTTTGAATCCCAAACTGGAAGGAGCTGGGTCGATATGACTATCGTTAATGACAAACTCCTTAGAGATGTAAGGGAATGGACCGTTGGAGAGCAAGAAAGCTGCTCTGATCATAAGATAATATCGTTCATAATAGGAAATGCAATCAAAACGCAAACTTGTACATTAAAGGGAATTAAATATATAACTAGCCCAGAAAATTATAAGACATTTGAGGAAACGTTGCCACGAAAGCTGACCAAAACTTTTAATTGTCTGGGCAATGGACAGAGTGTGGATGAACAGCTCGCCCATAAAGTAAAAGAAAATAACGTTGAATATACAATTGAAATGTTCTACAATAGTATGGAGGCTGCATACAGGGAAGCGTTTAGAGTAAGCAGGGGTAAGAAGCAGGCAATTAGAGGCAAATCAGTTCCCTGGTGGACAATTGAACTAACCATATTGAGGAAAAGGGTAAATGCATTACGACGACGATATCAACGAACTATTAATAATGAGCAGTTAAGAGAAGATAGAAGGAATCAGTACTTGGAAGGTAATCGGCAATACCAAAGGAAAATAAATGACGAAAAGTTTAAATCCTGGAGGGAATTTTGTAATGTAATTGATGGGACTAATCCTTGGACTGTAGTCTATAAGATCGCAGCCAGTAAAATAAGATATCAGAATTCACTTACTACATTGCAAAGAGAAGATGGAACCTACACTGAAGATATACCAAGCACATTAAAGTATATGCTGGAGAACTTCATTCCGGAGGATAGGGTACAAGATGATACTGAACGACAAAAAGACCTAAGGAGGCTTGCAGAGGAAGTAATTAGTACCCCAGATGACAAGGAATTTACAACTAATGAGATTTGGGTTGTATTAAAAAATTTCAATCCAAAAAAGTCACCGGGAGAAGATGGAATATCTAGTGATATTCTGGTAAATGCTTTTAAACTGTTCCCATATTTCTTTACAGCAATATATAATCAATGTCTTATGGAAGGAATTTTTCCAGAAAGATGGAAGCGTTCATCTATAGTTCCTATAGTAAAGCCAGGCAAAGAAGATAGTGTAACGATAACAAAATATCGACCAATCAGCTTGTTGAACATATGCGGTAACGTTTTAGAAAAGTTACTGATAAATAGGATTGAATATCATATTAACACGAGAAACCTTTACAGTACAAGACAATTTGGATTTAAAGCTCAGAAAAGCACGACAGATGCAGCAATGGCGCTGAAGGTATTTATTGAAGATGAGCTAAAATCTTTTGGTTATGTTGTTTTGGTGAGTTTGGACGTGAAAGGAGCTTTTGATGCATGTTGGTGGCCTAGTGTCTTAAATAACTTAAGAGAGATGCAGTGCCCAAGAAATTTGTACCAACTTACAAAGGATTATTTTAAAAATAGGAAAGCAACTCTCTCTAGGAATGAATTCAGGACTGAAGTACGGGTCCAGCGAGGCTGTCCGCAAGGATCTTGTTGTGGGCCTGGACTTTGGAATATACTATATAACTCTTTGCTAAAATTGGAATTTACAACGCGGACAGAGGTAATAGCATTTGCTGATGATTTACTTGTCATGACAAAAGGAAAAAGTATATTAGATGCTGAAAATTTTTCAAATGAGGACATAAAGAAAATTGAGTTATGGGCTAAAGAAAATAAAATCCAGTTTAACGACTCAAAATCAAAAGTTTTGGTAATATCAAAGAAGAAAACTAATCATAATGAAGCAATCAGCATATATCTGAACAATAAAACTCTGGAACAAGTGGATGTTATTAAATATCTTGGTATTTACATTGATAGGAAGTTTAGCTTTGATCACCACATAGATCAAGTACATGACAAAGCGCTACGACTTCTGCATAATCTTTCCAAGTGCGCAAAACTCACTTGGGGACTGGGAAATAAGGCGCTAGAAACTATTTATAAAGGCGCAATAGAACCTATTTTAACTTATGGTGCTCCTGTGTGGGGATTTGCCCTAAAAAAGCAGAAGAACATTAAAAAATTCCAGAGGATTCAGAGATTGTTCAATATAAAAATGACGAAGGCATATAGGACAATTTCTTATGATGCATCTTGTGTTATTGCCGGCATCCAGCCAATTGGTATAACAATACAAGGCAAAATAAAACTGTATAATGATATACACAGTGAACGTGACTATGATGCACCCCTACCACCAAGCGTCTGGAACCATCCAGCAGAACGACCTCATATAAAAGCAGTTGAGGATGATGGGGCATACGTCTTTCAAATTTTTACGGATGGGAGTAAATCAGATGAAAAAGTCGGGGCTGCTGTAGTTCTGTACAAGCACAATACTGTAATTCGACAACTGCAATTCAGGCTGGATGGAAGGTGTTCAAACAATCAGGCCGAACAACTGGCTATTTTGAAAGCACTTGAAGAGCTACAAAACATGGCAAATACGCTGAACAAAGAGAAGACTGTAGCCATATTTACAGATAGTCAAGTGGCACTATCCACCTTACAAAACAACAATAAACACAATTATATTCCTGAGGAGACACTTAATAGACTAGGAACTTTAGAAAGAAATCAGTGGACAATACACTTTAGTTGGGTGAAAGCACATGAAGGAGTTACTGGTAACGTGCCAGCAGACATATTAGCAAAATCAGCTGCTGAAGACATCGAAATAAAGACTATTTACAACAAGGTACCAAAATCTTCTTTGAAAACTGAAATAGAGAGGGCAGGACATCTACAGTGGTAACAGAGATGGAGCAGTACAAGTATAGGAGCCCTTACCAAAACATTCTTCCCTATGATAAAGGATCGTCTTAAGACAAAACTACCATTAACAGCGACATTCACTGCAATGGTATCAGGACATGGAAAAACTAAGCTTACTTGTATAGATTTCATATCATAGATGATCCCCAATGCACCTGCAATAGCCCACAGCAGACCGCAAACCACCTCATTTATGAATGTAGAGACACAAAACATCAGAGGGACAAGTTGATTGAAGAAGTACACAAGAATGGAGGATATTGGCCAGTGTCAAACCAAAACCTTATAAATAAACATTTGAAAGCTTTTTGTATATATGTTAATTCAATTGACTTGTAAACAATTTTTATTTTAAAACAATACGTGAATTGAACATTTAAATTCTAATATTTAAAAAATTATTGTAAAATAATATCAAAATGTGATTACTATTTATAATGTATCTATGTAATTAAATGCATGTAATGTTACTCCGTAACGGTGCATGCTGTTAAAGTTCAATAAAATAAAAAAATACATACATACATACATACATACATACATACATACATACATACATACATACATACATACATACATACATACATACATACATACATACATACATACATACATACATACATACATACATACATACATACATACATACATACATACATACATACATACATACATACATACATACATACATACATACATACATACATACATACATACATACATACATACATACATACATACATACATACATACATACATACATACATACATACATACATACATACATACATACATACATACATACATACATACATACATACATACATACATACATACATACATACATACATACATACATACATACATACATACATACATACATACATACATACATACATACATACATACATACATACATACATACATACATACATACATACATACATACATACATACATACATACATACATACATACATACATACATACATACATACATACATACATACATACATACATACATACATACATACATACATACATACATACATACATACATACATACATACATACATACATACATACATACATACATACATACATACATACATACATACATACATACATACATACATACATACATACATACATACATACATACATACATACATACATACATACATACATACATACATACATACATACATACATACATACATACATACATACATACATACATACATACATACATACATACATACATACATACATACATACATACATACATACATACATACATATATAGGAGGCCGTGATATTCGTAGAAGGAAGAATGCGAGTGAGTGTGCTCTTGATTATTCGGTGTTAGTGGCGTGACTTTCAAATACTTGTTTGTGTTTGGTATTTCATGCTGTTTGTTGTGAGGTTGTTTCTTTGTGGGCGTGTTATTTGAAGCGGGCATTGCTGATTTACAGAGTTTTAAGGGAATTGACGGACCCAGGCATTGTTCATGGATTGAGAAGCATAGAAACTAGTATTCAGGAGGCCGTGAACCTCACGACTAAATTGAGAAATACAAAGTTATATCTTAATTGGAATGTTTCGTTTAAGTTAACAAGGAACAATAAACAAGAGAATTCAAGATGGTGGATAAAGTTAGTGAGGGTATTGAGAGTGCCTTTAGAATGCTCTTAAATGTTACGGAGGCTAGTAAAAACTTGCGTCAAGATTTGAAACAGGATATTGTGAAGTCGGTAAGTAGTTTACGGAAATATTTTACAAAAATTAAAGATATCGTGGATCAGAAGGAAAATGAAACCGAAAGTTTAAAAATGGCAGTGAAGAATTATCAGGAACAGCTGAGTGTTGGCAAGAGAGCGCGAATAGCATCACAAGTGACACCTGGTGTAATATCTTCCAAACGGGTTGCGGAGCAATTTGGGGTGGAAAGGAGTTATGCTTCGGTGTTGACTGGCGCTCCACGTACAGGGGACTCTAAGTGCTTTAAACTGCTTGTTCGGAGCAAGAATAATCAAAGTGTGGAATATATAAAGACACTGGTGATAACTAAGGTTAATCCTGTAGAGATGAAGGTTGGTGTTCAGTCTGTAAAGGCATTGAGGAACGGACAAGTTCTAATACAATCGAATAATAAAGCTGAAGTAGATACTATTTGCAACAATATTAATAATAAGTGTGGAGAGGAGCTTGAGGCTACCGTCTCGAAGAAAAGAAATCCAAGAATATTTATTTTTAATATACCAGATGAGATAACAACGGAGAATGCTGTGGAGGTTCTAACAGCACAATATACAGAGCTGGAGAATTTCAGCACAGAGATTCAGCCTAAATTTTCCTTTCATGATAGGAAAAACAATTTGAATTTGGTTGTTGAAATCACTTCAACGGTACGAAGGGAAATACTTGGCAAAAGATTAAAAATTGGATGGAATATGTGTAACTGTGATGATTATGTCAAGGCTGGGCGTTGCTTCAATTGCTATAAATATAATCATCGTGCGCAGGACTGTAAAGGACAGCAAACATGTCCAAATTGCGCTGAGAAGCATGCTCTAAAGGAATGTACTGCTAACAGAGCTGCATATAAATGCATTAATTGTGTAACATATAATAAATATAATAGAGACAACAAAGTGTCAGACAATCATTCTGCACGGCATACGAACTGCTCCTGTTATCAAGCAACACTTAGGCGGCTAAAAGACAATACCGACTATTAAAATGGATAGATACATATTAACATTGTATAGAAAATGAGTAGTCAAACATTTTTATGATTACTCACTCAGATGAGTGAGTACAACTACTCATTTTCTATACAAGAAATATCTCACTTTTAATAACTTGACTATGTCTTCTTAAAAAAAAAAAAAAAAAAAAAAAAAAAAAAAAAAAAAAAAAAACATATTAACATGTTTTCAGATTAACTTGAAACATCCATGGATTGCGACTGCTAATTTGGTACAGCTTGTGAATGAAAGAGCTATAGATATAGTATTTATTCAGGAGCCCTACTTGATTAACAATAAACCAGCAGGTGTACCATTACATTTTAGAATATACACAGTTGGTAATACGGGTAAACGAGCAGCAATATTTATAAACAACAAAAATATTGACGTAACTACCATTGGTCAGCTTTCCGACAGTGATTGTGTCTTTATACAGGTTGTACATAATAAGAAAACATTTTTTGCAGCTTGTATGTACTTTGATGGGCAATTGAATATAGAAGATGACATTAACAAGATTGAAAATATTCTCCAGCATATTAAAGGAAAGGGTCTGATAATACTAGCAGATAGTAACGCCAGAAACAAAATTTGGCACGATATAATAACTAATCAGCGCGGTAGAATATTTGAAGAATTCATTACAGCAACAAATTTACATATCATGAATGAAAACAACGGCTTGCCAACTTTTGAATCCCAAACTGGAAGGAGTTGGGTCGATTTGACTATCGTTAATGACAAACTCTTTAGAGATGTAAGGGAATGGACCGTTGGAGAGCAAGAAAGCTGCTCTGATCATAAGATAATATCGTTCATAATAGGAAATGCAATCAAAACGCAAACTTGTACATTAAAGGGAATTAAATATATAACTAGCCCAGAAAATTATAAGATATTTGAGGAAACGTTGCCACGAAAGCTGACCAAAAAGTTTAATTGTCTGGGCAATGGACAGAGTGTGGATGAACAGCTCGCCCATAAAGTAAAAGAAAATAACGTTGAATATACAATTGAAATGTTCTACAGTAGTATGGAAGCTGCATGCAGGGAAGCGTTTAGAGTAAGCAGGGGTAAGAAGCAGGCAATTAGAGGCAAATCAGTTCCCTGGTGGACCATTGAACTAACCATATTGAGGAAAAAGGTGAATGCATTAAGACGACGATATCAACGAACTATTAATAATGAGCAGTTAAGAGAAGAAAGAAGGAATCAGTACTTGGAAGGTAATCGGCAATTCCAAAGAAAAATAAATGACGAAAAGTTTAAATCCTGGAGGGAATTTTGTAATGTCACTGATGGGACTAATCCTTGGACTGTAGTCTATAAGATCGCAGCCAGTAAAATAAGATATCAGAATTCACTTACTACATTGCAAAGAGAAGATGGAACCTAAACTCAAGATATACCAAGCACATTAAAGTATATGCTGGAGAACTTCATTCCGGAGGATAGGGTACAAGATGATACTGAACGACAAAAAGACCTAAGGAGGCTTGCAGAGGAAGTAATTAGTACCCCAGATGACAAGGAATTTACACCTAATGAAATTTGGGTTGTATTAAAAAATTTTAATCCAAAAAAGTCACCGGGAGAAGATGGAATATCTAGTGATATTCTGTTAAATGCTTTTAAACTGTTCCCATATTTCTTTACAGCAATATATAATTAATGTCTTATGGAAGGAATTTTCCCAGAAAGATGGAAGCGTTCATCTATAGTTCCTATAGTAAAGCCAGGCAAAGAAGATAGTGTAACGATAACAAAATATCGACCCATCAGCTTGTTGAACGTATGCGGTAAAGTTTTAGAAAAGTTAATGATAAATAGGATTGAATATCATATTAACACGAGAAACATTTACAGTACAAGACAATTTGGATTTAAAGCTCAGAAAAGCACGACAGATGCAGCAATGGCGCTGAAGGTATTCATTGAAGAAGAGCTAAAATCTTTTGGTTATGTTGTTTTGGTGAGTTTGGACGTGAAAGGAGCTTTTGATGCATGTTTGTGGCCTAGTGTTTTAAATAACTTAAGAGAGATGCAGTGCCCAAGAAATTTGTATCAACTTACAAAGGATTATTTTAAAAATAGGCAAGCAATTCTCTCTACTAATGAATTCAGGACTGAAGTACGGGTCCAGCGAGGCTGTCCGCAAGGATCTTGTTGTGGGCCTGGACTTTGGAATATACTATATAACTCTTTTCTAAAATTGGAATTTACAACGCGGACAGAGGTAACAGCATTTGCTGATGATTTACTTGTCATGACAAAAGGAAAAAGTATATTAGATGCTGAAAATTTTTCAAATCAGGACATAAAGAAAACTGAGTTATGGGCTAAAGAAAATAAAATCCAGTTTAACGACTCAAAATCAAAAGTTTTGGTAATATCAAAGAAGAAAACTAATCATAATGAAGCAATCAGCATATATCTGAACAATAAAACTCTGGAACAAGTGGATGTTATTAAATATCTTGGTATTTACATTGATAGGAAGTTTAGCATTGATCACCACATAGATCAAGTACATGACAAAGCGCTACGACTTCTGCAAGTGTGCAAAACTCACTTGGGGACTGGAAAATAAGGCACTAGAAACTATTTATAAAGTCGCAATAGAACCTATTTTAACTTATGGTGCTCCTGTGTGGGGATTTGCCCTAGAAAAGCAGAAGAACATTAAAAAATTCCAGAGGATTCAGAGATTGTTCAATATAAAAATGACGAAGGCATATAGGACAATTTCTTATGATGCATCTTGTGTTATTGCCGGCATCCAGCCAATTGGTATAACAATACAAGGCAAAATAAAACTGTATAATGATATACACAGTGAACGTGACTATGATGCACCCCTACCACCAAGCGTCTGGAGCCATCCAGCAGAACGACCTCATATAAAAGCAGTTGAGGATGATGGGACATACGTCTTTCAAATTTTTACGGATGGGAGTAAATCAGATGAAAAAGTCGGGGCTGCTGTAGTTCTGTACAAGCACAATACTGTAATTCGACAACTGCAATTCAGCCTGGATGGAAGGTGTTCAAACAATCAGGCCGAACAACTGGCTATTTTGAAAGCACTTGAAGAGCTACAAAACATGGCAAATACGCTGAACAAAGAGAAGACTGTAGCCATATTTACAGATAGTCAAGTGGCATTATCCACCTTACAAAACAACAATAAACACAATTATATTCCTGAGGTGACACTTAATAGACTAGGAACTTTAGAAAGAAATCAGTGGACAATACACTTTAGTTGGGTGAAAGCACATGCAGGAGTTACTGGTAACGTGCTAGCAGACATATTAGCAAAATCAGCTGCTGAAGACATCGAAATAAAGACTATTTACAACAAGGTACCAAAATCTTCTTTGAAAACTGAAATAGAGAGGACAGGACATCTACAGTGGCAACAGAGATGGAGCAGTACAAGTAAAGGAGCCCTTACCAAATCATTCTTCCCCTTGATAAAGGTTCGTCTTAAGACAAAACTACCATTAACAGCGACATTCACTGCAATGGTATCAGGACATGGAAAAACTAAAGCTTACTTGTATAGATTTCATATCATAGATGATCCCCAATGCACGTGCAATAGCCCACAGCAGACCGCAAACCACCTTATTTATGAATGTAGAGACACAAGGCAACAGAGGGACAAGTTGATTGAAGAAGTACACAAGAATGGAGGAAATTGGCCAGTGTCAAACCAAAACCTTATAAGTAAACATTTGAACGCTTTTTGTACATATGTTAATTCAATTGACTTGTAAACAATTTTTATTTTAAAACAATACGTGAATTGAACATTTAAATTCTAATATTTAAAAAATTACATACATACATACATACATACATACATACATACATACATACATACATACATACATACATACATACATACATACATACATACATACATACATACATACATACATACATACATACATACATACATACATACATACATACATACATACATACATACATACATACATACATTCATACATACATACATACATACATACATACATACATACATACATACATACATACATACATACATACATACATACATACATACATACATACATACATACATACATACATACATACATACATACATACATACATACATACATACATACATACATACATACATACATACATACATACATACATACATACATACATACATACATACATACATACATACATACATACATACATACATACATACATACATACATACATACATACATACATACATACATACATACATACATACATACATACATACATACATACATACATACATACATACATACATACATACATACATACATACATACATACATACATACACACATACACACATACACACATACATACATACACACATACATACATACATACATACATACATACATACATACATAGATACATACATACATACATACATACATACATACATACATACATACATACATACATACATACATACATACATACATACATACATACATACATACATACATACATACATACATACATACATACATACATACATACATACATACATACATACATACATACATACATACATACATACATACATACATACATACATACATACATACATACATACATACATACATACATACATACATACATACATACATACATACATACATACATACATACATACATACATACATACATACATACATACATACATACATACATACATACATACATACATACACACATACATACATACACACATACATACATACATACATACATACATACATACATACATACATACATACATACATACTTACATACATACATACATACATACATACATACATACATACATACATACATACATACATACATACATACATACATACATACATACATACATACATACATACATACATACATACATACATACATACATACATACATACATACATACATACATACATACATACATACATACATACATACATACATACATACATACATACATACATACATACATACATACATACATACATACATACATACATACATACATACATACATACATACATACATACATACATACATACATACATACATACATACATACATACATACATACATACATACATACATACATACATACATACATACATACATACATACATACATACATACATACATACATACATACATACATACATACATACATACATACATACATACATACATACATACATACATACATACATAGGAGGCCGTGATACTCGTGGAGGAAGAATGCGAGTGAAGTGCTCTTAATTATTTGGTGTTAGTGGCGTAACTTGCAAGTGCTTGTTTGTGTATGGTATTTCATGGTGTTTGTAGCGAAGATATTTCTTTGTGTGTATGTTATTTGCAACGGGCATTGCTGATTTACATAGTTTTGAGGGAATTAACAAACACAATCATTCACAAGGATTGTGAACCATACAAACTAGCATTCAGGAGGCCGTGAACCTCACGACTAAATTACAAAGTTATATATTAATTGGAATTTTTTGTTTGTGTTTGATATTTCACTGTCGTAGTTGTGAAATTTCATTTCGTTGTGAGCATGTTATTTGAAAAGGGCATGGCTGAATTTTTGTTCTAAGGGAGTTAATACATACAAACATTGTCTTAGGTTAGTGAAGCATATTAACTAACATCCAGGAGGCCGTTATACTTGAAACGAAAGTAATATATACAAAGGTTATTGATTTATTTAAATTAGCAATCAGGAGCCGGGATCTTCAAAACGAAATTAAGATAACGGCAGAAAATGGCATCTGACGTTGAGAACCGAATCGAGAGTGCGTTCAGTATGCTGTTGCATGTGACTGAAGCAAGCAAGAATCTTAAACAAGACCTTAAAAAGGATATTATAAATGCTGTAAGCATCCTGCGAGCGGGTCTTTCTAATGTAATAGAACTCAAAGATAAAGAAATAAAAAACCTACAAGATGAGTTGACAAGGGCACAAGCTAAGAATATTCCCGGAGGAAACAATAGAAGAACTTCATATATGGCATTTGGTGAGCCATCTGTTGGTCGGCTTGGGAATCGCAATGAAAATTCACAGGAGACACCTACAACTCGTGGGAGGAGTTACGCGGCAGTAGTGGGCGGAGCTAATGGTTTATCTGAACCAAAGTCCTACAAAGTAATAGTTAAAAGTAAGAATAAACAAAGCTCAGAATACATGAAAACCTTGCTGAAGGCGAATGTGAATCCTGTGGAAATGAGGGTCGGTGTTAATTCTCTTAAAGCACTAAGAAACGGCCATCTTCTGATCGAATCCAATAAAAAAGAAGAAGCAGAAATAATATGTACTAACATTAATGATAGATGTGGAGGAGAGTTAGATGCGACTGTTTCAAAGAAAAGAAACCCGCGAATAATAATCTTCAACACTCCAGAAGAAATCACGTTGGAGAATGCGGCTCAGGCGTTAACTACACAAAATAAGGGCATGGAAAAATTTGAAAATGAGATTCAAATTAAATTTGGATTTGAGGATAGACGGAAGAACAAAAATATTGTCGTTGAAGTTCCTTCTGCTGCAAGGAGAGAGATCCTTGGTAGGAAATTGAAACTAGGATGGAGCATGTGTAGTTGGGATGATTACATCAAAGTGAGCCGATGTTTTAAATGCTGTAAATATAGGCATCGTGCTATAGACTGCAAAGGTCAACAGACTTGCTCAAATTGCGCGGAAACCCACACAATAAAAGAGTGCAAATCTAACAAGGATAATTTCAAATGCATTAATTGTATGAACTATAAGAAATACAATAAAGATACGTCCATAAACGAAAATCACTCTGCACTAGATCCCAACTGTCCCTGCTACCAAGCAGCGCTGAGGCAACAGCAACAAAACACTGACTACTAGCATGGACCATTTTGGCCTACGATGTTATCAAGTCAATTTGCAACACTCAAGAATAGCGACTAGTAATTTAGTGCAGCTGATGATAGAAAGAAACATTGATATAGCATTCATACAAGAACCCTTTATAATTAATAATAAACCAGCCTCCATACCTTCAACGTTCCGAATATTTACAGCCGGAAATCAGGTTAAAAGAGCAGTAATATTAATCAATAACAGCGTTATTGATGTCACTACTCTCAGTCAAATTTCGGATGGAGATTGTGTGGTTATACAGATAACACATAGGAACGAAACATTATTTGCAGCAAGTATGTATTTTGATGGATTGACCGATATAGAATATGATATTAGGAAAATAGAAAACATATTAAGATACTCTAGAAACCAAAAGTTAATGATACTAGCAGATAGCAACTCCAGAAGTAAACTGTGGTACGACGTGCTTACAAATGAACGTGGGAAAACACTGGCAGGATTCATCACCATAAACGACTTACATATCGTAAACGAAAATACAGGAGTGTCAACTTTTGAATCACCAAATGGAAGGAGCTGGATTGACTTGACATTAGTCAACAATAGACTTCTCCGAGACATAACCTGTTGGAACGTAGGAGAAGAAGAGAGCTGCTCGGATCACAAAATAATTTCATTCAAAATAGGAAATAAATCACAAAATCCCACATGGAAGTTTCAAGCCATAAGATACATAACAAAAGTAGAGAAATATAACAAATTCATAAACCTGTTAGCAACAAACTTGACCTCAAATTTTAATTGCAAGAGTAGTAGCGATAACTTGGACCAGGAACTCGCCCAAAAAGTTAACAGTAATTTGAACGCTGATCATCTAACCGAAATATTCCACTCTTCCCTGAAGGAAGCATGCAGAGGTGCATTTGGAGTGGGTAGGTGCAGGAAAAAGGAGTTTAGAGGTAAATCTGTTCCATGGTGGACGGCCGAGCTTACAATATTAAGAAAAAGGGCGAACGCATTAAGACGACGCTATCAAAGAACCATGAACAATGAGCAGCTAAGACACGAAAGAAAAATGCAATATTGGAAAGGCAACCAAGAGTATAGGGCAAAATTGAACACCGAAAAGTTAAGATCTTGGAAGGAATTTTGTAGTGCCACTGACGGAAATAATCCATGGTCAGTTGTTTACAAAATTGCGGCTGGGAAAACTAGAAATCAGATCTCTCTTACTACACTACAGAAAGAAGACGGAACTTATACCGAAGACACTCTAAGTACAATTCAGTACATGCTAGATAAGTTTATCCCGGATGATAGTGAACAGGATGATACTCAGCGACAAAGAGAACTAAGACGACGGGCAACGGAACCAATTGATACACCAAACGATATGGAATTCACGACTATAGAAATATTGTCAGCATTGAGAAACTTCGACCCAAGAAAATCACCAGGAGAGGATGGAATAACTAGTGATATCCTGCTTCAGGTTTTCAAGAGATTCCCAATTTTCTTCACAGCCTTATACAACAAGTGCCTCAATAGCGGTCAATTTCCAGAAAGATGGAAGCGTGCAGTAATAGTTCCGGTAATCAAGCCGGGTAAAGAAGATAGCCCAAGCGTAACGAAATACAGACCTATCAGCTTGATAAATATAAATGGGAAAATTTTAGAAAAAATTATGATGAATAGGATTCAGCATCACATCAACACCAGAAATCTTATGAATGATAGACAGTTTGGATTTAGGGCCCAGAAAAGCACGGTAGACGCACTAATGTCTATGAAAACTTTCATTGAGAACAACTTGAATACTTACGGATATATTGCTCTCATAAGTCTTGACGTAAAAGGAGCTTTTGACGCTGCCTGGTGGCCCAGCATATTAAATAACTTAAGAGAACTGAAATGCCCAAGAAATTTATACCAGTTATCTCAGAGCTATTTCAAAAACAGGACAACAAGTATAAGCACAAATGAATTTAGCACTGAGAAAGAAGCCAAAAGGGGCTGCCCACAAGGTTCATGCTGCGGACCCGGCTACTGGAATATTTTGTACAACTCCCTGCTCAACTTAGTCTATACAAAACGAACTGAATTAATCGCTTTTGCCGACGACCTACTTCTCATGACGAAAGGAATGAGTATATTAGACGTAGAAAACTTTGCAAATCATGACTTGAAGAAAATTGAATATTGGGCAAGAGAAAATAAAATTACTTTCAATGACGCTAAATCAAAAGTATTAGTGATATCAAGAAAGAAACAAGCTGCAAACGAGAAGATAAACATCTATCTTAATAACATAATTATAGAACAAGTAGACATCATGAAATACTTAGGCGTTCATATCGACAAACAGTTCAAGTTTGATTATCATATTGACCAAGTGCATGATAAAGCTATAAGCCTAATTCACACTTTATCTAAATCAGCAAAACTAACCTGGGGACTTGGAAGCAAAGCACTAGAAACAATATACAGAGGAGCTATAGAACCTGTACTGACGTATGGAGCACCCTTATGGGCATCTGCATTAAACAACCCGAAGAATCTGAGAAAAATTCAGAGAATCCAAAGGTTGTTTAACATAAAAATCACGAAGGCATACAGGACAATTTCATTTGACGCATCTTGTGTCATTGCTGGCATCCAACCCATTGATATCACGATTGAAGGGAAAGTCAAACTGTACAACTTCTTGCAAAATAAACAAGACTATGACGCACCCTTGCCCCCCAGCGACTGGAACCACCCTGCAGAAGTACCTGAAGTTAAAGAAGCTGATGATGAAGACTCTATATTCAAAATCTACACGGATGGAAGCAAAATAGGAGAGCAAGTGGGTGCAGCAGTTGTAATATTCAAACAAGGGACTTCAATTCGAGAGTTAAAATACAAGCTAGACAGAAGATGTACTAATAATCAGGCAGAACAACTGGCCATATTTAAAGCGCTACAAGAACTTCAAAATTTTAACAACACACCGGAGGAAGAGAAGACTGTAGCGATATATACAGACAGTACAGTAACTCTAGCCATTCTGCGGAATAATAATAAACATAACTCCATAGCAGAGAAAACCCTTAATATATGTAATACCTTACAAAGACTAAAATGGAGAATACACTTCAGTTGGGTTAAAGCCCATGTAGGTATATGTGGAAATGAGTTAGCAGACAAACTAGCGAAATCCGCTGCTCTGGACGGAGATCTGCCCAATAGTTACAGTTTGATACCTAAATCTGTAATTATTTCTGAAATACAAGAAACAGGACATCAGGTCTGGCAGAATAGGTGGAATGCCACGGACAAGGGGGCACTAAGCAAATTATTTTTTCCAACAATAAAAGATAGACTGAAGAGAAAGCTTCCTTTATCACCAATTTTCACAGCAATAACTTCCGGCCACGGAAAAACCAAAGCTTACTTACACCGATTCCATATAGTAGACGATCCAAAATGTACATGTAACAGCTCCCAACAAACCGTAAACCATTTAATATACGAATGTGTAGACAAAAGTCAACAAAGAGCCAAGCTAATACAAGATGTAACTCTAAATGGAAGCAAGTGGCCAGTAACCAACGAGAGTCTTGTAAAACACCACTTAAAAGCATTCTGTAAATACATAAATTCAATTAACCTATAAAGATATGTAAATATGTATAACTTGTGAAATCAACTGCTAAAAGATCTAATGTAATATTAACATGTAAATATGTACAATTTGTAAAATCAAATGTTGGAAAAATGTAATGTAATGCATGTAATACTACTATGTAGTGGGGCATGCTGATTGTTATCAATAAAGAAAAAAAAAATACATACATACATACATACATACATACATACATACATACATACATACATACATACATACATACATACATACATACATACATACATACATACATACATACATACATACATACATACATACATACATACATACATACATACATACATACATACATACATACATACATACATACATACATACATACATACATACATACATACATACATACATACATACATACATACATACATACATACATACATACATACATACATACATACATACATACATACATACATACATACATACATACATACATACATACATACATACATACATACATACATACATACATACATACATACATACATACATACATACATACATACATACATACATACATACATACATACATACATACATACATACATACATACATACATACATACATACATACATACATACATACATACATACATACATACATACATACATACATACATACATACATACATACATACATACATACATACATACATACATACATACATACATACATACATACATACATACATACATACATACATACATACATACATACATACATACATACATACATACATACATACATACATACATACATACATACATACATACATACATACATACATACATACATACATACATACATACATACATACATACATACATACATACATACATACATACATACATACATACATACATACATACATACATACATACATACATACATACATACATACATACATACATACATACATACATACATACATACATACATACATACATACATACATACATACATACATACATACATACATACATACATACATACATACATACATACATACATACATACATACATACATACATACATACATACATACATACATACATACATACATACATACATACATACATACATACATACATACATACATACATACATACATACATACATACATACATACATACATACATACATACATACATACATACATACATACATACATACATACATACATACATACATACATACATACATACATACATACATACATACATACATACATACATACATACATACATACATACATACATACATACATACATACATACATACATACTGCAGAAACTTATAAGGAAAATAAGATTATTTTATCCGTGATGAGATTCACTATAGCCGTCGCAACAGACACACCGAAGACAGGAGGATTTCTCGCACAACTGAAGTTCTGGCGCACGCTTGGCGTCAAATAGGGCGTGACTCCTTAAGCTTATATACAGCAATATTAACATACTCTCTATCAGGTACCCTCCCCCCAATTGCACATTTCACAGCTGTACCCTATGAATCATGAAGCCATGTCGCAGGAAATGTCCAAATGACAAAATGGCTCCTCACCCTGGAAAAATCCTACGCTTATGAGCAAATCCCTCAATAAATTTAACAGGAGGAGGACGTGAACCCATTTACAGGTTGTTTCAGAAATACTTTTACAAATTTCGTATATGGCTTCCTCACACCAAAAGAAGGAAAAACGTTCTTATGAACATATGTCCCATAATCACCAGCCCACTTATTCAGTTTAAACGTTGCCGATGTCTAGCCTGAAGTACACCATGTAGATTACGATCTGCTCATATGTGTACGTTGAGGAGATGAGTAATTCCATCTCTCCCAAACGTTGCCTCGTCTGTAAACAAAACAAACGACTCAAACAATGGATTGGCTCTTTGTGCTACAAACCATCGGCAAAAGTTATCCGGTGGTGGATAATTAGCAAGCAAAAGGCCCTGAACACATAAAATATGGTATGGATATAGGAACGTCTCGTTAAGTACCCTCCATGCTGTCACGTGTAATGTACCAGATGCCACAGCCAATTATCTTGTACTGATACCCGGATCATCTTCGACACACTTTAACATTTGTTCTTCGCGTTCTGGTGTACCAACAACCCATGGTCTTCCTCGATCAATAGTCTGAGGTACAACCTGTCTCAGCAAGGCGACGATAAACAGCGGTAAAGGTTGGATGACCTGGTTGTCTTTAGTCTGGAAACTCCATCTGATAGAGCCGTGCAGCCTCGTGTGCATTACCATTCACGCGACCATACATAAAAATCATGTCTGCCTGTTCACGAAATGAATATCCAACCATGGTGGAACGAAAAATGTGCAGTTAGCTCACTACATGTACACAATTGAAACGTCGAAGACAGACTGATAACAAATGACAAATGTAAAAGGGTATCCATGGCAACTCTTTGCCATTTACCGTATGTAGTACAATAATTTAAAGCCTTCTATGAGTGTATAAAGAAATTACGTGTTGAGGTTGGACCCCGAAGGCCATTGAACTCACACTTTCATTGTGACAGGACAACGCGGAAACCAGGGATTATGGGACATATGTTCATATGGACTTTTACCTTCTTTTGGTGTGAGGAACCTATACCTGAAGTTTTTAAAAGTCTCTCTGTATATTGCGCTCTTATAAATGCGGCAAAAGGTGTTTCAAGTCCTTAGGAGTGATCCAGCGTGAAGTAAACAGTGCAATTAAACGTGCGTTAGCGGATACACTAGTCATATCACCATAAATCTGCTTTAATGAGAGTTAACTGTACAACCCAAGCAGACAATCTTACTCTAGTAACCTAATGTTTCCGGTAGAAATTAGTAATCTAGAAATGGTTTTTGAAAGGCGCGAAGACAAATTAAGTCAAAGCTACCTCATGTAAGTTAGTGGGTGCGAATTTCCCCTGAAACGTCCTTAACATACGAAACGACATCATTGTTTTCATTATTACCTTCAGCAACCGTGAGACTGAAGCACCACACAAACTGACAATATATTCGGCCAGTTACTTAAAATCTAAGAAGTTACACGCTTGTGGGACACTAACTACCATAAAATCTTTAAACAATTAAGCAAATTAAAAAAGTAGCTAAGGTAATTTGAAATATGTGCGTTTCGTCACAAGCTTCTTACTGCAGACAGCGCATTGTTTGCAATGAAGGCACTTTATCAATTGGACAGGAAGGCTTTTTAAATACTTCGTAGATCTGCACGCAACGGAACCAATTGTAACGTACGTATAAACTTACAGTAGAATGAAATTACTGAACATATTCCAATTCTTGTAGGTAATGAGAAACCAACGCGGTAAAATTCCTCACCTGTTACTTTAGAAAAAAAATAGACCAGAATCATAGCCAGTAAAAAGATTGGCACATTTCAAGAGTGCCGCCTCCCACGGTGAAGGTGACTGGACCAACGGGGTGTTTACCTTTTAGTTTAAGACAAGCATTATTCTTGATACGATGTAAAGCATCCAGAGGAGCCGGAGAATAGTACCCCACCACGAAATAGTAACTCAAATTAATATTTCATTCTTCCTTAAAATATTAAAACGAACTACATATTATGAAATCTAATGAAAGATATTTACCAAAAGAAAAAAAAAAGAAAAGAAAACAAAAAAAAAAAAAACAAAAAGTTTCACACACGTCGGAAAAACAAATTGCTATGTGCTACCAAAGCTGCACTGCCTCTACGCGTGTATTTTGTTGACTCCATGTAACCACATCAAAAGTGATGGAATCGCTTTAATTGAGCTGGAAGCTTTGATTAGAAGGAACGGTCATACGACAACCCACTATCAGATGAAGTGATGCCCCCTATTATAATTAGAGCGGGTAATTTTTCACTATATTTACGTTACAGAATAAATGGTCTGAACCATAATGCCAATATCACACTTAAGTGAACATTGGGTACAAATTCATGTATAAATATCACTGCTTACATAAGAAGCGAAGATGATTTTCCAAAACATCCGGAAATCAGCAAATATGGCGAGACTATATTAGATAGGAACTTAGCTCCAACATTAAGGCCAGTCGGCCGTGAGCTGCCGGGCAGTGAAGGTCGTGCCTACCACGCGATACGGTGACGCTGTTTTGCCTGTTGTGCGGTGTGAAGTTCAGCGGTCGAATTACGGCTTTTGTTCTCAACGACTCTCAGTTATTTTATTTCTTAGTATTCTTTCCTTGGTGCCTCAGCGTGTCTGAAGCCTGAGGCCAGGATTTTGTTTTTGTGTACATACGGTAATAGTGCTACTGTTAGCATGGAAATCTACGGCAGAATAAATACACTGCGAGTGAAATTTGAGATCACTGCGACGAGGCCAACGGCACTTGAAGCTTACTGCTGACCAGGTGGATACGCTGCAGTTAATTGCGCGGGATCGAGCAATTTATATAAAGCTCATTTCGGTAGTTCTACTGGAAAGGCTGTTAGAGAAGTTTGCTGGCACCGCGGTGTTTACGTATGCGAACGCGGAGCGTACAACAGTTAAAGTCGAAAGGGCCACAGGCAATACCACCACGGTGCGTGTGTTTGATCTACCGCCGGAGATACCGAACGAGGTAATACGACAAAAATTGGAACAGTATGGCAAAGTGTATGAAGTTCGGAGAGAGCAATGGAGCAATGCGTATAAAATACCTGTGAATACTGGTGTTCGTGCTGTGAAAATGGCTCTGAAAACTACGATTCCTAACACCATTATGGTTGTGGGCTATCGTGTTACAGTGAGCTATGCTGGTCAGGTGAAAACCTGCTATGTATGTGGGGAACCCACTCACGTCAAAGAGAACTGTCCCAATAGAAAGACGGTCTTACCTGTACCATCACTTCTGTGCAGGGAGCCCCAGGAAACACAAAAAGAAATTGCAGTACAAGAGAGTGTAATCCAGTCGCAGGAGCTGCCACAAGCAACACAGATGTCCCCTGTGTCCGCCGTCATAGTAGACAGTCAACCACAAATGGATCCGAAGCCAACGGGGTCCGAGGACTGTCGTGAGGGGGTGACGTCGCCCGTTTGTACGGAGGCGGGAGTTCTTGTGACGGAGAAGCGTAAAATTGGTGCTGCGACCGCCCCCCAGCCTATCCATATATCTTCGGGGACCAATTCACGAAAGAAAGCCAAGAAGTCGAAAACCGCCCAGTCTGCTGGAGAATGGAGTGCTTCAGTCACGCAGGACGTACCGTCGATGTCGAGTGCTGATGAGTCGACTCTAGAAGACGGTGATAAATCTGCAATGGAGGTGGTGTCAGGGAAGGTTCCGGGAGATGCATTGCAATCAGTGTCTGTGACAGTAGACGCAACTGGTAGTCCTGGACAACCTCGAGTAGTGCTCGCTTCCAGAGACCCTCGTCTCAAACCACCGGACGCGCTAGCTAAAGTTTCAATTTCTCAATAGTTGTCCGAACCATTATCATACCCCTGCACTGGTTTCTCCCGGCCTTATATTTCTGGAGTCTCATGACTACGCTACCTCGTATTCAAATATTGGCTACTGTCAATGTTAACGGCATTAGAAATCTACGAAATCAAAAATTGTTAAATCAGTTCCTCACGACGCATGACGTGGACGTGTGTTTCTTGCAGGAGGTTAATACGCATAATTTGTCAGCCCTGTATAATTATAATCATGTGGTTAACTTGGGTCCAGAAGGCAGAGGCACTGCGCTACTCTATCGCCGTGGTATCCCGTGTTCTGACTTTCAATTACATCCATCGGGGAGCGTCGTATCGGCTGTGCTGGATAACATTGCTCTGATTAACGTTTATTCTCCTTCCGGTTCCAATCGACGACAGGAACGTGAGCAGTTCTTTCAACAGGCGTTGACATCCCATCTACTTTCCGGTAAGGAGTGTATTATTGCAGGGGATTTCAACTGTACGCTTCAGGCTAAGGATCAGAAAGGCGCTGCCAATCTCAGCCCAATGCTTCTGCAGTTAGTGACGCAATTACATCTACGTGATGCCTGGGAGCTGCAGCATGGTAATATGGTGCAATTTACCTTTTTCCGAGGCGCCTCTGCATCCCGACTGGATCGTTTTTATTTATCTGACACCTTGGTTCCCCATTTCTAGCGCATTGATGTTCATCCCGTTGCCTTTAGTGACCACCACGCCGTGACTTGTGCCCTAAAACTCACGGCTCCTAGTCTAGATACTGGAAGGAGTTACTGGAAAATCAATTCAACCCTATTTCAGGATGAGGACTGTCGACTGCATTTTGCTAACAAGATGGGCAGCTTTAAAACCCTCGTATCACCGTGCCTACCGTAAATCAGAATGGTGGGCCGTTACGGCAAAACCGGCCATCAAAGCATTCTTCAAAACAATTAGTTTTGAGAAGGCCCGTGAAAGAAGAGAGGTGATGCAATTTTACAATGAGGTGCTTTGGAATCTACATGAGCAGCAGAATCGAGGTGCCGAGGTCGCTCCGGCTATCAGGAGAATAAAGGAAATAATTAAAAGCAAACAAGATCAAATGCTGCAGGGTTGCGCCATTCGGTCACCCTTGTCGCACGCTCTCTCCGATGAACAAGCCTCCTTTTATTCATTGGCCAAGGCACGCTCTCATGGACAGGCCAAGTACATTTCATCACTCACTGACGCTGCTACTGGTGTGGTGTTACACGGGACACGCCAGCTATTGCCTTATCTTCAGGAGCAATACCAGCGCCTATTTGGCGAGGCTCAAGCGGAACCCATGGTTAGCGCGGCGGCCCTGAGTAGCCCCGTGGCTCACATTAGTCAGTCCACGGAGGAGATTCTACAAGGTCCCATTACGGAACGAGAAGTACATCAAGTGGGACAACATTTGAAACGCAATACGGCGCCTGGCCCGGATGGTCTTTCTTATGAATTTTATCTTGCATTCTGGCCGATAATTAAGGATGAGTTTGTTGCAGTGTTACAGGAATTATGGGATGGAGGCTGGTTTCCAGAACATTTCGCGGATGGAATTATAATTTTACTCCCGCGGAAACACTGCCCTCAGGCAGCGATGGACTTTCGCCCAATAACACTGCTTAATTCAGATTACAAAATCTTTGCGAAGCTTTTGGCCAGCAGACTAAAACCAGCATTTGAGGAGGTGCTCCATGTTAATCAAACAGCTCTTCAACGCAAGAACATTATTGGTGCCCTTACGGAATTAAGAGATGTTGTCGTCCATCTTGAGCAGCACCATAGCTCCTTGGCATTAGTTATTCTGGATTTTCATAGAGCTTTTGATGGAGTTCAGCACTGGTATATCTGGCGGTGTTTGCGCGCAGCTGGGGTACCTCAACAAATGGTAGCGGCGATTCAAGGGCTTTATCGCCAAGCGTCGTCAAGAATACTTTGTAACGGCTTTTTGTCGACACCTATTCCAATACGACAATCGGTCAGGCAGGGGTGTCCCTTATCTATGGGACTGTTTGCCTTGACACTCAATCCATTACTCCAGATTCTACAAGATAGACTGCAAGGCTTAAATATAGCTGGGGAATGCCTTAAAGTAATGGCTTACGCGGATGACGTGACGGTTTTGGCCAAAGATTACCAGGATATGGAGGAGATAGCCACGGCGATTGTGACTTATAGTCAACTTTCGGGAGCTCAGCTCAACGCCCACAAATCAGAAATCCTTCCACTAGGTACCTGGGAACATCCACCAACGTTGCTACATATGAAAGTGGTTCCACAGACCACTATACTAGGGGTTATATTTACCTCTGACATATCAGAAATGATTTCTCTTAATTGGACCCAGAGGATCAACGCGCTACGTTTTAACTTACATGAAGATCGCTCTCGAAATCTAACGTTGTTGCAACGCGTCTGGTACATTCATACTTATGCCTTGAGTAAACTGTGGTATGTAGCGCAGATTTTGCCGCTCCCTAAGCAGTTCGCCCAACGTTTTGAGACTCTGCTCGGATACTTCCTGTGGACGGGGAAAGCATATCGAGTTGCTCGCCCGCAATTGCGTCTTCCTCTAAAGAAAGGTGGTTGTGGTCTAGTGGATGTTGACAACAAGTGTATGGCGCTGTTGGGAAAGAGAGGATTGTCCTCGTTACTTAGCAGTGAGTCTCCGATTGACAAGAAGTTTTGGTATGACCAGTTACATACCGTGGAGAGACCGACACGGGAATTTAATCGTTTGGTTGCCAAGCTTCGTGCTCTTGAAAATTCTGGGGAGCGACTGGAGAATTTTCTGACTACCAAGAACCTCTATCGTCACTTGATGGAGCCAGGTATTCAATGACCTAATGTAGAAACAAAATACAGTCGTGACTGGAAATGCGTTTGGGCCAATGGAACCAACTGTAACCTTCCGTCGATATGGAGAGAAACGGTTTATGAAGTGATTAATGAAACGGTTCCAACTGCAGAAAAGATGTGGCGTCACGGGAGAGTGAATTCGAAGATCTGTAGCGTATGTGTGGAAGATGATACACTTGAACATCGCTTGTACAACTGTCAGCGCGCTGACTTGATTTGGACCTCCATCCAAGACACATTACATAAACTTCGTCCAGAAGAATACTTACGTTCGGTACCACAGCTGGTACAACTGGAGTTTCGTTTCAAGGACAAGAAATTTCACAATTTTGCTGTGTGGTTGGTTGCTGGTGCACTACATTGGCTGATAAAAGTAAGGAGAGGAGCCTCTGTGTTGGGAAAGCACCTACGGATATTTTTGAAAGAGCAGAGATGGACCTCTATACGGAAGAAAACCTTACGTTCGCTGGAGCCATATATTTATCATTTGGAACAAATGCAGATCTAAGAACCATCTAAGCAAATAGAACCCTTCATTTGTCTCACAGTACAAGCCAATAAAACAAGGAAAAAAAATTCTTACCCGGTACCCATTCCCGTCTTAAATAAACAAAAAAAACTATGAGAAAAAAAAATAAAAAAAAAATAAAAAAAATGAAAAAAATAAATAAATAAAAATAAATAAATAAAATAACAAAAAAAAAATAAAAAAAATAATATAGAATAAAAAGGAAAAAAAGAAAAAAAAGAAACGTTTAAGAAAAAAAATTAAAAAAAAAGGTAGCCGTCAAATATATGAACCTATCAAATACGGTGAATGTAAGAAGTCTTAGAATGGGATCTTAGATAAATATGTCAATAAATTTATCATGTTAATATAGAATTTGCATCGTAATTTCTCATATGAAATATTACAAAATACGAGTATAACAACTAATTATCTCCCTTTAATACAACAAAGTTATTATTTCTCAGAAAAATTGATCGTAAACCTTATATATAATCAAGGTGACATAAAGAATTGGGAATGTTTTAAATGCATTCGTACGGGAGGACGCCATTTAAAGGGCGTTGTTTTTAAAAAATTCTACATTCCATCACTGTTCTTAAATGGCAAGTTGTAAGGCTTTCATTACGCATGAATAAACTGTTTTCTTACATCACATTTGATTTTATTCGACTGTTCAGATACTCCCCTTTTGTGTCACCCTGTATATTTGGAAGGCTTCTCTATTCCTTTTATAACTGCCTCCAGTCTCCGTGCTACTGATTCCACTAGCTCTGTGGTAGTCTTTTGTTCCATTAAATTCCATTGCATTATATGTGCTTGTTTCAAGGATTATTTATTGGAAAATGTGTGTTTTCTTATTTTGTTCTCTAAAATGGGACACAGATATCGCTATGGAGTTGATACCTAGTAACTGAACTGGATATGAGAATGCTTTGTTGTGTTTTAAAGCAGCCACAAGAGAGTATTTACCTATATACCTATAGTTTTTCTCAAGACTAAATTTCTGTGCACTATCATGAAGATTTTGCTTGGTCCATCGTACCATCAATAAAGTGCAGTCCATCCAAACCTGAAAAGCTCATACACCCACCCCGACACCACCACACCTCCATGTTTTTCTGTGGGCACCATGTGCTTTGGATCCATCGTCGCATTCTTCCTGCACCAGATCTTAAGTCGTCCATCGAAACCAAAAACGTTAAGAATACTTTCTTTGTAAGAAATAAACATTTTCCAAAAATCTGCTGCTTTATTTAAGTACTCTTTTGCGAAACAATCGCTTTAATTTTCCTACTCTCCCAGAGCTTGTTACAGAATATTCGACCAAAATACCGTAATTATTGATAAACTCTGCGCACAGCACTCATCAAAACCTTAATATCTTGTCTTCCCAGATCTGCAGTCCACTTAACATCAGTAATTTTCATATATTTTGGTATTTTACGGTTGATAACTCTTTTATCGTTGTACACATTGATATTATTAGCAGCACGCTGCCAAGTACGTAGTGGTTTTGAATTCCCTTATAGCAGCTATTTGATTATTTGCTTCTAAGCATCCCATTCTATATTTAATTTAAAATACCCCTTAATTTTTCTCAGGCTTCAGGCCGTAAATCTACGACACAGCTCTACCGATTTTACTTTCCTTCCAAGAAAAGTCATTACAAGTATCATTACTCCCGAAAAAGTCCATCGTTTTCACCTGATTTGAACACGCGACTATTATTAAACTATTATCTGATATTGCGTGTTTTTGATTAGTTAGATTAACAAGAGTTAAGATTACGCAGTTTTCGGATTAACGTCTATTACTCTCCCTATAAGTGACAGATACTTCTGGATTTTGCCCTGTAATATGCCATATGTTTATTCTCCAAGATAGTAAAACAAAATTTATGTACTGCATTGTTTAATAGGTGGTAATTAACTTCAGTTAAATTGTGCTACATTCGGACTTTGACCCTTAGCATGGGGAAACGTCCTGTTCATGTGGAGCGAAAGTCCCAATATATTAGAGAGAATGAAATTATAATATAATAAAATAGTGATTAAGAAACTACATTAATACATTAAGAAGTTACAACCTGAATGCAAAATAGAACAATATTTTGACAAATACTAAAATTGTTAACAGAAATAATGACTAGACTTAGAAAAAAATAAGCTAACAGACATTGACCTTTTTAAACTGATGGGCCCGAATAAACTGTCACCTAGAATTTGCTTCTCTAATTTACTTTAGCCTTGAAACAAATTAGATATTTACTGAACACTTTTGTCCCCGTATAAACAATACAATATAAAACACACACACATACACACACATACATACATACAAACGACAACATAACCCTTTCAGAGGATGTAGTCCACTGAATTACTGCGAACCTTTTATCATTGAAGGATGAAAACTAACACATATCACAAACAAAGAATCCTCCCTCATGTGCTGCAATTCTCATGCCATCACTCCTTACAGGTGTGACAGAGTATCCAGCCTTCCGTAGGGGGATCTATACATACAAGTTCCCACCCAGGACACATTGCAGTTTCACCAGAAGCTGGTTCAGTTATCTTACTCCTACTGGCAGATTTCCCTTTCTGGCTATTTAAACGGAAAGAAAGTTTTCTACTTGCTGTTGGTATTTTTCTTGCTGTTTCAAGGGCCGTCTTGTATGCAGATGATGTGAGAAATTGCTGATTTTTTTGCCTCCAGCTATTCTTTTCCTCTGCATTTGCGTTTTAGGATCAGGGGCAAAATCGGATGCGGAGTAATAAGAAGTGTTGGTTTCTGCGTTCCCATTATGCCATGGAGAATGTTCTATCGAATTACTGTGCTCTTCTTGCCATTAATCATTGTGCTCCTGTAGCTTATTCTCAGTAACTGTATTCTGATCTGTTACCCATAAACGCAGAAAATCCTCATGAGTGAACTTGAATCTGTCGAGGACCATAATTCCACAGGTATCAAAAGCTCTCATAATTTTTATTAATACTGCAACTTTTCAAATAAGCCCTCTGAAGCAGTTCCGGACTCTTGCCCCAAGCTCTAGGTGAACTTTTACCCAAAATGCCCGAATTTCATGTTCTGAGCAGTGCTACCATCATTCGATCCACTAGCAATTTAACAAAAATTGCAATTCGAAATTTATATTACATGCTTTATAGTCACATAAAATTAATTTCCCTCACGTTGTATGGGGAAGAGAGAACGTTTTCCGAGCGATTAAAAATTACATCACATGATTTAAAAAAAGAACATACCCCATTGTTGAAACCGTCCTATTACAGGTGGAACGAAACTACACGAGTTGAACAGCATACATTAGACGCCTACACTAACACAAGAGCGTTGCCAACATAAAATCCCAAGACAAAAATATGAGCTAGTGGACTTTTTCCCCGTTAGGACC